>VXAC01008451.1:564301-633214 GCA_013399225.1 Rhipidura dahli
AGCGGCGGCCGCGGCCCCCCCAGCTCCGCGCCGCTCCGCGCTGCCCCCCTCCCCTTCGCTCCCATGGCCACCAAAATCGACAAGGAGGCGTGCAGGGAGGCGTACAACCTCGTCAGGGACGATGCCACCGAGGTGAACTGGTAAGGTGGCCCCCGGCATCCCCCCGCACGGGCAGAGGTGCGCTGGGATTCCCCGTCCTCTCTGCCCGCTCTCCAAAGGGGGACGTCTACAGACCTTGTCCCCTTCTTCTCTTCCCCTCTTCCGAAAGGATGGGTTTTTTCATTCTATTGTTCCCCATCTCCTCCTTTGCCTTCCTAGACTGACTGTTAAATTTATTCTTCGCTTTCCCTTCCCCCATTCCAAAGGGTGACTTTTAAATGTATTATTCCCCTTCCCTTTGCCCCCTCCCGAAAGGTGACTTTTAACTGTTTTATTCCCCTTGTCTTTTCCCTCCGCCAAGGGTGACGTTTAAGTACAATGGCTCTACAATCGTCCCTGGAGACCAAGGGGTAGACTATGAAACCTTCAAAAGGAAGTGCACAGGTAAGCTCCGTCTCTGTCGCTTTGGCCCCTTTCCTCCCTTCCCGCTGCCCGGATCGAGGAGGAAAGGATGGGAGGAAACTTGGGGGGACTGGGATTAGTGCTGCTGCTTCCCCGTGCCTGCCCTGTCCTGCGGGATTGCGTTTCCAGCTCCACAGAGTGCAACTCCCTCAAGTCCATAGTCCAGCGGGTCCTTTGTCTCACCCTTAGACTTAAGGCCCTTTCAGATCTTTCTCCTCTCTTTGCACAATCTTTCACTGCTTCTCGGCTATAAACCAGATAAAACCTTGATAAGAACGGCCGCCTTGTTTGGCAATACAATTTCAGGGCAAAACCGACTCAATTTTTTGTGGCTAGAAAGATGCGGTCTTACAAATCACCGGGAATGAAATACTTCTGAAATTCTTCTGCAAATCACAGCACTGAAGTAATTGCAGTTGGAAGGCTTGGTGGGATTTTTTTTTTTTTTTTTAAAGAACGTGAAACCCGAGCGGAGGGTGGTCATTGCAAAGCTGGGCTCGAACAATACAGCCCTGCGAACAATCGCAGATGTGGCGTTGCACAACCGCAACTGTTGCGGCTCCAGGTTTAAACGTGGCAGTCGATGGTTGAGCTGCCGGCTGGGGAACAGTCAGGGGAGAAACAAAACCTGGGGAAAACGAAAATAAATTGAGGAGCGTTTAACTTCGTCTGGTCGTAACTTTTGATGAGTTTCACGAAAGTGGGTTTTGACTTTTGTCCCGGTTTTCCTCCTGTCTTGGCTGCTGTCACCAAGTGATGTGAGACACGGAGCGTTTTTGACCAATACTGGATTATAACAAAGTCTTCCTCGCTCAGCCAGTTACTGTACAATCAGGTGCTGTGGCTCACCTGTATTTTTAGGAGGATGTGTGTGAACCGTGCAGGAATCGTGCGCTGAGCAGTCTCTGCCCTCTCAGAGTGGGGCAGCTCCCGGGGACACCTCCGGCAGTCCCGTGGCTGTGGGGGCTGTGAGTCCCAGGGCTCGGCTGTGCTTTATTGAGTGCAAGGGGAGAACTTCCAGGAACGTAACTGGGGGCGGGACAGGTCTGATCAATCATAGGAGAGGAGCGTATTTTAGTCCTTGGAAAGGAGCCATGAAATGAAGATGGTTTAGGCTGCCCTGCTACGATGTTGGCAGTGGGGTAGTACCGAGATTAACACAGCCGCTCGTTTCCAGCTGTTCCGGAGAACCTGCAGGGAAAGTTCTCAAAACTAAGAAAGGAAAACTCCTTTTGTAGTTGGTGTCGGGAGAGCTGATCACTGCACCAGGAACTCCTTCCCACTCAACTCTTTTTGGTGGGCAACAGAAGGGAAAAAGCAATTACCTGAAATCCAGGGAATCCCAGGGCTCAGCGCTTTGGAAATTCATGGCAGTGGTTAATTGCTCCCTTGGGAGGACAGTGACTTCAGGATCTGAGTGCCACGTTCTCTGTCTCCTCTCCTGGCCAATATAACTGAGCATCTCCAGTGTCTTCAGACATCTGAGGCTTGCAGGGGAGCCTAACTCATTTATTTTTCTCTCCTTGTTTTTATACAATCTATGTCTTTCTTTTTGTCTGGGCTGATTTTCAATGTTTTTTCCTGGATGGTGCCCCCTTAAAGAACTTCCTCTCCTCCATTCTGTTCCATTCTAAAGGGAATCCTTTTAGAAGTGGCTGAGCAGGCAGAGGGGCTTTGGCAGAGCACAGGCACCGGTTGGGCTGGGTAGGATGAGGATAACAACGAAAGGAGGCACATACTGCACTCTGGAGTGTGGCCACATTTGTGTTCTTGCCATCGCTGGCATGGGCCAAACCCGTATTTACAAACAGGGTGCTCAAACCAAGCTGGCCCCAAGACAGAAAAAAAGGAAATTTCCTGTATTTTAGAAATAATCTCGGTATGGGAAGAGCTAAATACAGAGCACTTGTGGGGTAGGCTGTGGCCTATTGTTAGCTGCTAATGGGGAGCTAAACCCCTTAGAGCCGCTCCATTGCTCCTTTTGGCTCCTTCTGTCCCTTTCCCTTGGCATGCACCTGGTGAGGGCTGTTCCCTGGCCAAGAAACTGTCCTCAAACCCACCTCTGGAGCACAGCTGCTGGAGGCTTAAAAAAAAGGCAAACTGAGGTGCCTGGTCCTTGGCTGAGAGCTAGAAAGGATCTTCCTCCACCCACGGATTACAGTGCAGCAGTTGGGGAAGGAAGAGATGCTCCAAGAGTTTTGGAGCCTCCATGTGTGCAGCAAACTTTCACCTGGCCTGCTTGACAGTCAGGAACCAAACCTTGTGCCAGCAGTGAAGTTGGAGCTTTCCTTCCCATCTAGAAGAAAGTCTAAGTAGAGTTGGTTGGAATATTTCAACTGAAACAAAGTCAGTAAAGAAGAGTAGCAAGGGATGGGAAAAGCTGCTAAATATTATTCCTTCCTCTTGCTACATCTCTTTCCTCCTGATCTCTTCCATCTCCTTTTATGTTTCACTGGAGGGGAGAAGAGCTGCTATCAGTGCAAACAGCTTCAGAAAGTGCGATTAAAAATTAAAAAAAGAACCCCACGATATTAGAATAAACTTCCTTGTTTTGAACTCCTGTTGTGTGAGAAACACTGCCCTGAAAGCCACGAAGTGCTGCAGCTGCCTCTGGTAGAAGCTGAGCATCATTTGGTGGTTGAAGGTGAGAGCAGGAGCTGGGATTGCAAATCTCAGAGTGCAAAGAGCCAGAGCTCGCTCCGTTCCACTTTCTGCACCAGCCCTTTCAGCGCCGTTCTGAGCTGCAAACATCCGTGTCCCCGCTTTCTTTAAGAGCCATTCTCACCAAAAGCACCTCCGTGCGCGTTGCTCCCCTGCCGGGCATTGGGTGGCAGCGCGGGCGGGGTCACTGTGTGCTCATTCCCGCGGCTCTGGGACCAGCAAGGGCTTTGTACCAGTTTGGAAGACATTTGCCTGCGGTGGCTGTCCTGCCTCGTGCAGAGCAGAGGTTGGGGGGCTGGAAGGGGCTGTCGGTAACAGCGCTGTCGTTTGGCTTTTTTTCCCCCCATCCATAACCCTTCCCGTGCCCAGCCCATCACAGGCTCTGCAAACCTCCTCGGGGAGCCAACTTGGCTGGGGACACAGGGAAAGGAGAGAAACTGAAGTTTCTTCTTTTAGAGGAAGCAGCAGTTCAGGGAGGCCGTGTCAGAAACCAGCTCTGCACAGCCCCAGCCCCTCTCTGGGGCTGCTGGAGGAGCACACGTGCTGAGCTGGGGCAGTGAGACCCATGCTACGTCCCTGCTGTGGGGTCATTCCTCCCTTGCTCTACTCTCAGACACACATCCTACCTCAGAGCTGCATCTTACAGATCCTGGCGTGGGGGCCTTTTCTCCCCAAGCTCTTCACTAAGCGTTGTGTAGGAGCAGAGAAGTTTAACAAACAGCATCATTAAACTACCACGGTTTCCCATCCCCCTGTTTGGGGACAGCAATTGCCACTCTTAAAGGAAGGAAACATGGAAAAAAAAAGCTTCCTCAGTGCCCTTTTGCTCAGGGTCCTGAGGTGATGCTGCAACACAGCCTGAACCCTGAGCTCCTGCATGTCAGTCGCTGTCGTGCTGCTGCTGTCAAGGTCTGTGTGTCACAGGAGAGCTCAAACGCTGGCTGGGAGGCAGCAGACTCTGCTTCAGAGCCAGGCATTCATCTTCTCTTCCCTCCAGAGGCCAGCCCCACATGTGTGAGCACCTCTCCTCCAGCCTATCCCAAAGCAGAGCCAAGGAGGTTGGTTTAAGCCACTGGCACATCCTTGAGTGCCTGCAGGAGGCGGCTGCTGGTGGCTCTTCCTCTTGCAGCCCTGCCTAATGACCAATGTCCTGCCTGTGCTGGCTCTTGTCTGACCCAAAGAGTCTGGAGACCAAAGCTGAGGACATTCATTGTGTCAGGGTCATTAAACACTCGCTCTAGACACCCCCTGTGTCTCCTGGCTGAGGACTGCTTTGGTTGGGCTTAACAGCACAGATTACCTCTGCATTAAACAAGGACTTAATTCAAGGCTTCTGATCCATTTTACTTCCCAGTTCCAGCTCTTGCCTCTGCAGATGGCCTGGCTCCAGAGGAAGCATTAATTTGGTGCTCAGTACTACGTGCCATCAGTACACTTTAAAAAAAGCAGCTGAGCTGGTGCCTTTGAAGCCAGAACCAGATAAGAGTTGAAGGTTATTGTACAGAAGGATGTGAAAGCTCTGAGGATTTTTTTTTTTTTTTTTTAGTTTTTAATTTCAGAGCCTTACAACTGGGCTGGTGATGGTGCTGCTGGGAAGAGTGGAATGAGTTACAACAGGAATTACATCCTGGGAAACTTTTGTGTGTGCCAGGTGTACCTGACTGGCTGGGACGTTACCTCAGTGTCTGTGTTAGGAAGCAGCAGAGCATCACATTGGCTCTGTCTGTGGTTTAATTTCACTTTTTTTGGTGTGCATTCTGCCATTAAGCAGTGGAGTGGTCAGAAGACTGGATTTTCTCCCCCATACCATATGTGAACAGCTGTTTTCAATGCATCTCTGACAAAAGAAATAATGAGCCTTTTATTTGGAAAGCCCCAGTCCAGATAAATAATTGCAATGACAGCATGAAATGGGATAGTTATTCATGTGTCTGAAAAGATCAGACCAAAACCACACTGGGCATTCAGCAGCAGGAAGAACAGAAAATCTTTGGTCTGAAATAAATACCCCGTAAAATCGTTTGGGGTTGACAAAAAATATTAGAAAATAGAAATAGAATTGGCTCCTAGTAAAAAAAAATAAAAGGTTTTTTGGGATTTAGATCAATTGTCCCATAAAGCCTGGGTGCACATTAAAAAAGTAGGAGCTGTGTGTAGAGAGATCACCAAGGTTACTTTGGCACCTCAGGTTGTAGGAAAGATTTGTAAAAACACACGAGGACATATAATGAGATAGGTGCTTATCTGCATTTGCCTGCCTCTTAAGTTGCTAAAATGGGCCTTGTAAATCACTCTCCTACTGCTTTTGTTTTTCCTCTTCCATGTTCATCTCTCCTGCTTTCCCTTACTGGCTATTTAAAGGAAGACCTGGGGCTATGGGTGGCTTATAGAATTTGTCACCCTGCCCCTGTGCCCTCCCTGCCCGTGTGATGTGCTCTGGGAAGGGTCACAGCCATCTCCTGGCTGCCAGCTGGAGCCCAGGCTGAGCCTGGCCCTGGCCATGGGCAGGTTGTGGGCCTGGGGAATATTCTCACTGTTTTTTTTTTTGTGGGAGTAACTCATCAGGTCAAGGTCTGCAGTGATGGCAACTCTTTGGTTTTGTGATGTTTAATTAAAATGTCCTGGCTGTGGGGCTGCCTCTGCCATCCCATGGGAGGCACGGGAGCAGGGAAAGAAGAGCTCTGTACCTTTTGCCTGCCCTTTGTTTTGGGGCCTGTTTGGCCAGCCAACACCACCATTCCTTCCTTCAGGGAAGAGCTGGATCTCCTTTTGCTCCCACTCTGCCTTCCAGTACACACCCAGGTCAGGAGAGAAACCACGACTGTCACTGGAGTAGCAGCAACCCCCTGGTGGCTTCACTGGACCAGAGGAGCCTCTGAGGGGTCATTTTCCCTGTCCACTTGTGTCCCTGCACTCACATCAGCCACCCTGAGTTACCTGGAGAAGGTTTGGTGCCACAGCAAAGCCCTTGGTGGCCCTGGGGTCAGGTTTAATGAACATGTCAGGGCATAGCAAGGCAGCACTGCACGAGACCTGTGGGCTCAGTGCGGGCTTTAAGAGGAAGAAACAGTGTAGGAAGAGGCAGGGAACGTTTCTGTCTGCACTTGTAGCCACATGACCACAGGGCTGACTGAAGAGGTGGAAAATTGACAAATTAATCTAAAATTAATCCAGTTGAAGCAAACAAATTCGATCCTGATGGAACCCATCATGAGCTGTAGTAATTCATGGCTGGGCAGAAGACAGAAGCAGGTCAGCCCATCACCTGCCTTGCTGCAGGTGACCTTGGTTCAGGTGAAGCTGGGAGCAGTGTTTCCATCGTGGCACATCTCTGCCTTGGCCACTCAGAGCCCTGTGACAGGACATTTCTTTCCTGCAGCTATTTTATCTTCTGCTGATGAGTCACTGCATTTTAATCTAACGGGGGATTTTTCAGCACAGCTGAACCAAAGCGCTTCAGTGGATGTAGAAAAAAGAAAGGATACCACAAAAAAAATCTGTAGCTTGGCATTGAGCTTTGTTGACAGCCAAGGGCAGCTTAATCCGAGTATTTGGGAAATCCTGCCTTACTGATAAATAAAGATTTTGGAGAGAAATCCTGAGTGATGCTCGTTAAGGCATTCATTGTGCTGCTCACTGTTTGTCCAGCCATTGTGACAAGAGTCGTGGTATTAAGTGAATTACCATTGTTAATTTCTGCTGTTTGGATCTTGTGAGATCTTAAATAAAGCTGCTATTTGCATTCTCCCCAGATCTGGCATCTGCTTCTCTCTGCCCTGAAATTCATGGCTCAGTGGCCGGGAAAGGGGCTGCACAGCCCTGGGCAGGATTTCCCCTTTCAGGGGAGCTCTACTCTGTCTCTCTCTGATTCGTTCTGCTCCCCTCACTCCCAGCAAACTCCTAAAAGTGGTTTTGTGTGAGAAGGGACCGGTGGATGTCAGTGCCTCCAGATTTCTCGGGGAATTGGCACTGATGGCATTGATGACTTCCAGTGGCAGGGTGGAACTGATTAAGTGTGAAGGAGGAAATCTGGGAGTATGAAAGAACTCGCCTTTTATCCCCTTATCACTCCGAACACGCTTCAGACTAATTGTGAAACTCAGCCACTTCTGCTCAGGGATTTTGCCCTGCAGTTGGAGAGGCTTATACCGAGGCTGAGCTAGTGCTGAAAACCTCCCCAGCCGTCCCTGATGCCCTTTTAGGAACAGAGACATGTTAATTGCTCAGGGCTCCCATTCGCATTCCCTCTCGGCTTTGTGTGCAGCTGCTGAAACGCTGCCGCGATTCACACTCGGCACAGCGACTGAATCCGTGCCAAATACACCGGGCTGAGAGCTGGGGCAGCTGAGGAGCCTGTTCTGCCTCCAGTGGGGATGTAAGCTCCGTGGGGAGACGGGAGGAGAAGCGACCCAGCTGGGGTGTGACCCCCTTCAAGCCCCCACAAGTGAAGCAGCCCCAGGAAATTCTGCCCAGGAGGTGACTCAGAGCCCCTGTCCAGCCTCAGGTGCTCATTAAACTTCCTGGGACTGAGCGTGGTGAAGTAAGAGCTGCTCAAACTCGGGTGATCTCATGGATGAAAGCTGGAATTGCTGGGTCTGGCTCTCTTCAGTGTCACGGAGCTGCTTTCAGCCAGGATGGGCAAGCACTGAAAGTTCTGCTGAGAAGCAAATCCTGCTGCTGCCAGTGAGCTGGGGGTTCATGTGAAATGGAAATTATCCTCACAGATAAATTCATAGAATCCCAGAATGGTTTGTGTTGGAAGGGGGGCCTCAAAGATGATCTTGTTCCACTCTCCATGCCATGGATAGGGATAACTTCCACTGTCCCAGGCTGCTCCAAGCCCCATCCAACCTGGCCTTGGGCACTCCCAGGGATCCAGGGGCATCCCTGGAACATCCTCTCTGTGCTGCTGTGAAAAAGCACTGTTTTTTCACATTCATGATCTTTTTCCATTCTCTTTATTCTAGAGGGGCATATTCCAGCTTTCAGGCCCTGTAACAGCCTTTGGTAGAAGGGGCAGGGATGAAAATCCCATGGGCTCAGGGTGGGAGCTGAGGGGAAGGGCAGTGACACCATTACAGTGCAGGAGGTCCCAGCACTCGATGACATTAAATAATTAATATATAATATTATTATACTATATAATATATAGTATTTTATATATAATATAATTCCAGCACCGTTCCCAGAGGGGCCACAGAACAATTCTGTGTTCAAAATTCTGTGTTCTCTTCACAAAGAGCGTGGCCTCCTTTGCTGTTGGAGCTGGGGAAGCAAGGCTTGTCCCTGGATCTGGCAATTGCAGCCTTAGGGGATTGACTGTCTCACTTCACCTTGGGTATTTCCTGGCTGTCTCTTCATTTATGGTTCTAATCAATCTTGGGAAGAGGATTTACTGTCAGAAACAGGAGTCTCCACGTGTGTTTCTTACACTCCTCAGCAGCAGCAGGGTAACTGAGAGAAGTTTGGTTTGCCTTCACTGTTTATACACGACTCTTTCTCTCCTCCCAAAGGTCCATCTGGGTTTTTCCTCTGAATAAGATCTTTCTCTTTGTTTGTATTTTGAAATCTTTGGAGGAATTTGTTTTAAACGCTGTCCTGGCTCACACACACCCCTCTACATCAGTTTTCCAGTTTGCCCAGTATTGACAAAAAAAAAAAAAAAACAACCAAAATCAAAAAAGCAGAGAGAACAAAACAGGGAGAGCAGAGACGGATTTTTTTTTTTTTTCAGATTTAAAAAAGTCTTCTCTTTTATTGAGGGGATTTATCTTTGTTCACGATTTGGCAAATCAAAGTGTTAAAGAAGCTCTGAGATATGTCAGCTTGTAGAGAATATCCCAATTTTTTGGGTTTTTAAACACTGATTTCTAGCAGCTTATTTTCTGGGGATGAGCAATTCAGAGCTGCTTCTCCTCTGTCTCCAGAGCTCCTGGGGCTCTCCTGGCTGCTCAAGGAGCGTGCTGGGGATGTTGGCAGTCAGTCCTGCACCTGGAGCCTACATTTTCACCTGGCAATTAGTCAGCCCAGCAAATCCCTCTGAGGCACATAGAACTGGTCACAACAAGTGTACCAGAATTACCAGGAGCCTTCTCAAGTTTAGGTTTGTTCTTCTGGTTTGAGTCACCTCCTCTAAAAGGCCTCGAGTGACCTCTGGGAGATAAAGAAGCCATGGGAATATTCCAGGATTGCACAAGTGTCCATCTGCTCTGCTTTCTGCCACTCCTGGCAGAAGGCTCCAGCATCCCCTGGAGCCTGGGCATGCAGGGGGATGGTGCCCCTGGTCAGGAAGGCTTCCAACTGCCTGGCTCTGTGAGTCACCAGGAGGTGGAGGAAGGAACTGTTTGAGATAAGAGTCTGCAAGGTTGTCACACATATGGCCAGGCTAAATTAGACTGGTGTGACACAGCACAAACCAGCTGTGAAACAAAGATCAGCACAGTTCAAAAATCCAGGACTTTTCCCTCCAGGGCTTTGGGAGAAGTGGAAAAGCACACCTGGACAAGTAACTGTAGATTTTTCTTTTGCTCCTTCTTCTCCCCTCCTTCTTGTAAACTCATACTGCAAGTGAGCCAGAATGGAAGGAGGGGGGAGAATCAGACTTGCACAGTGGCCAGTTTCTGGTAGTGTTATAAAATATGCCCCTAATCCTGCTGTTCTGTAAGAAAGAGATACCAGGAAATCACTTCTTCCCTTCTTCACCAGACCTGCAGATGAACCCTTTGGCTGAATGTGTAACTGGCGTTAGCTCTGTGCTCTTGACCTGCCTGCTGGCTGTATTTTAGCCATTTCCCCTGTGATGTGGGGTGTCCAGCACAGCCAGCTTCCTCCCAGGAACTCAGAGAACCCAGAAGAGGCCGAGCTAACCCTGGCAAAGCACACCCTGCAAGCACAGGGCACATGAGCAGAGCTCCTGGTTCCCAAATGTTGGCATTGAAACACTGGATCAAACACCTTGCCTTGGTGTTTGAGAGCAGTAGGCTCACCCTGGAAGATGGGAAGGCAGGGATGCTCCTGGTTTTAATCACTTTATTGATGCCTTTTTTCCTCTGCAGATGACGTGCGATTGTTCGGCTTCGTCCGATTCACCACCGGCGATGCCATGAGCAAGAGGGTCAAGTTTGCCCTCATCACCTGGATTGGAGAGGATGTCAGCGGCCTGCAGAGAGCCAAAACTGGGACTGACAAGACTCTGGTCAAGGAAGTAGTACAGGTAACCTCTTCCTTCTGCTCCTAACCACCAGCTCCCATCGCTGTTTTCTGTACAAACAGAGGGAGAGAGGGGGAAGGATTGGATCATCCTCCAACTTAGGAGTTAATCCTTTAAAAAGAAGACAGTTTCCTGTTGCCTGTCTTCCTCCTAGGAAGGTTAACATCTGCTCTTTGAGCACTCAGGCATTGAGAAGCACCTTTTGAGCTAAAGGCTACCTTGGCTGTTTCACCAGGAGGGAGTTTATGCACTCCTCCTCCCTGTCACCACTAAGATGCCTCCCATCCCCTTCCTTGATATGGAAATAGTACAATATTGAATGGTGGAGAGCAGCATTGAGTTAAGCAGGTAAAATTAAACAGGAAAACCCACACCCTTGTTTAAACTCCTCTGGAAGCCTTTTGTCTCTGCTGGGTGAATTGGTGGAGCTAATCACCCAGAGGCTGAAGTCCCTATCGTACCAATTAACTAAGGGCTCTTAATAGCTGACTAGATGTGAGCAGGCTTTGTTCAGCCCTGGGCGTAGCAGGGGAAAGAGAAACGTGCTCAGAGCGAGTGAGAACAAACAACAGCCAGGACAGAAGTGACTCGTGGGAGGCTGCACAGAACCACGGCTGAAACCTGGCTGTGATGGAGAGGATGCTGATGTTTGGGATGCTTTTTCTGGATAAGGATTTAAAGCAAGATTAGCTCCTCCAACGCAACAAAGAACCGGCTCGCCAGAGCCTGAGAAATGGTTATGCTCTTGGAGAATGGGCTGATGGTTAAGTTAATCTCCCTCAGTAACTGAGCTCTTGCCTGTGTAAGGAAACCTCCCAACAGGATGCTGTGAAGGGTAAGAATGAAGCCCCTCCCAACTCTTTGGTGGTTTATATGATACAGAAGATTACATTTAGATAAGAAGAATGAAGAAGATAATAATACATTCCTGTCCTTCCAGAGGATAAAATCTGGTGCTAAATGTTTCAGAGTGACAACTCACAGGGGTCTGTTCTCCAAAGAAAGTTCCAGAATGACACCTGAGAGATAGGAAAGCAAGGTTCTGCTCATGGGAAGCAGCTGAAACTGTGTAATTGCAGCTGAAGATGAAATTATGGAGTACTAATGAATGACTCTTACATGAGTCACTAAGCCCAAGATTTTCTTAAAACTCTGTTTAGACAATGTATTCCTGTTGAGCTGAATAGCATTCCTGAGCACTCTGCTCAGATCTGTCCCTCGGGTCTGTTCCATATAATTTGCAATTTCACTTGTTTCATCTTTGATTAGTAGTCTGTACGAGTTAATAATCTGGTGGAGCATTAACCATTCTTGGCTGTTACTTAAAAGCTTTCATATTCCAATTAGTCTGTACTAAAACACAAAACCAATGCAACTGGTGCTCCACACACTTCTACTGAGCAGCCTGGTCTCCAAACCCCTGCAAAGCATTTCTGAATGTCACAGCAATGGTGATCTGCTGTCCAGAAGAAATTACCTTGACAAGTATTTTAAATAACTCTTGATATGCAACTGAATCCCTCTGAGTGGAGTGAGATAAAAGCAGAATTATTTTCTTCCCTTTGTGCCTGTGACCTTGCAGATAATCTGTCAAAATAAACAAGGACAAGAAAGTCCAACTGAAATTTAATGGAGGGGATTTGTCCCAGAGCTATTTTTCAGAGCTATTTTAGTGGTTCTCTTGACCTTCAGGCACATTCTCAGTCTTCCTTTTCTTACAGAGATTATTTGAGATGTGAGTTATACATAGAAAAATACTTTTTTTTTTTTTTTTTAATGATAAACTACAAATCTGAGTCTGTGTTGGCTCATCATTTGCAATAAGGAGCACCCTAAGGTGGGACTTTTTTGGTGTGCAAACCCTGAAGGGGATTTAGGTGCAGCTGGCTCTGTGCAGGGCCCACGGGTGCACTCACCCTGGGGAAGGGTGGCACAAGGAGGTTTTTTGTACAGCTTTAATTTCATGACCTACACAAGGGGCAGGTTGAGAGCAACTCTTCATTCTGGGAAGCCATCAGCAAAGCCTGAAGGGCCCCTGTCTTGTACTATTTGCCAAAGCAGCCGTGGCTCTTTATTGATGCCCAGAGTGTGAGGGAATCCCTGTTTTATACCCTGTGCTGATGAGCTGGGGCTGAGCTCTGCTCAGAGCTGAACAAACACCAATAAACGTTGCTGTTCCTGCGAGACAGAGTGACAGACAGCTACAGCCAGCACAACCCAGCACGGGGCAGCCCTGGGACAGGGAGTGCTCCCACACTGGGATCATTGTGGGCTCCTAGAAGCACCTGCCATGAGGAAAACACGAGGGATATTAACTGGTGAAGAGTAGGTTATGGGCTGTGAACAAAGGGATGAGCTATTGCAAAGCAGAGAGAGGATCTGGGTTGCCCTGGCTTTTGTATTCCTGCCTTGGAGGGGGGAGCAGGTGCTGTGAAATCCTCAGGGAGGTGGCTTGGGAAGCAGTGCTGATAGTAAGTGCAGGAGGTTGCCAGAAAATCTCTCAGGAAGAAAGGACAATTGATTTTTTTAGCTGTAATAACTGTAAAATGACCAGGATGGATCTCATCTTCTGCAAATAGCTGTGGCTCTTCTGATCTGGACTAGATGAGAGCCAGGTCTTCTGGCCCTATTTGGGCCTATCCTTATTACCTCTTTAATATTATTGGAAAATGGGTTTTGAATTTACAGTATTTCTTTTGGATTGTAGAAAAATGCATTTAAGGAACTGTCAGGAGCCTTGTTTTTTTTCCCCACAGCCATCTATTTTTCCATCCTTTCCTCCTTAACTCAGATGGAAATCTTGGATCAAGCCTGCAGCCTGGTCCAAGTAGTTCAGCTGGGAGCAGATTAGAAGTAAGGCCAGGATGGGGAACAAGTGTTTATCTGTCTCTTCTTGAGGGTCTGGCTAAGTTCTCCTGTGTGAGGCTGCTGTGCAAGTGGAGACAGGGAGCAGGGGATGCACTGTTCCATCTTTTATCCACCAGGCTTCTCTCCGTGCCAAGAAGAGACCTCATGGAGGAAGGAGTGACACACAATTTCCCATTGCAGCCTAAGATGGTTGGGAGATCATTTCTGGGGTAGAATCCAAACCTACCCCTAGAACAATACAAACTGGGAACTTCATGGAACAGCAACTTCTGCAAGGCTGCATCTCCTTGGCAGCAGCAGCAGCAGCAGCAGCAGCAGCAGCAGCCACGTGTCACCTGTGCCCAGGGTGACCTGGCAGGTGTGAGCAGAGAGCCACCCTCAGCACTGCTGTCCCTGCTGTAAACTCATACTACAAGTGAGCCAGGATGGAAGGATGAGGATGAGCCCAGGCACAGAGGTTGGGGCACTGGGAGTGGCACCCGGGGCTGATTTCGGTATAAACACCAAAGAACTGGAAGCAGCTCTGGTTTCCCTCTGAGTGGTGCTTCCTCTCTGTGAACTTGCTGACCTCCATGACTGCATTTCCTGCTGGAAGATTTTAACTCTTCCTTGGGCAGCACTGGGGTCTTTTCCCTGACAGGACTGAATTCGTGTCCTGCAGGACTCTCTCAGCAAAGGGACTGACCAACCTTTGCCAGTTTGTCTGATTTTCCATGGATTCTGACTCTCCTCTGTTTTCATCAGCACTCCTTCCCCCACAAAGTCATGTGCTCTGTTATTTCCCTAATTCAAATTCAGGGTAAAACAGCTCTGTTTCTGTGAGCAAATATTCCTGGCATTTTATTCATCATTATTTTTGGTGAGGAATTCGTCTGGCTTTCACGATGTCAACAGCTCTGCTGAGTTCCTGCTTTGCAGCTCACAGCCAGGCCTTTTTTTGCTCACCTTTCCCTTTTTCTTCTGGATTCCTCACTGCACTGCTGGTGTCTCATAAGGGAGCACCCACTGATGGGGTCCCTGTCCCTGATCTTGGGTCAGGTACCACACACAGAACTCCCTGTATGTGCTTTGGTTTTTCATATCAGTACAGAGTCCTGAGCAGGAGATTAAATATCTAAATTAAACCAGAAGGTTCAACAGCTTTGTTAGAGGCAGTCAGGAAATCAAACTCACAGGGAATGGCTACATCATGGTGGCTTTGGGAGTCTTACTCACGGGGGTGAGTGAGATCCTGCTGGGAAGGCAAACTAAATTCTCCTTTTTGACTGTTTTTCCTGCTCTGGTTCACTGTGATGACCATACCAAGTGGATATGGATTTACAAGAACTCCCAGTCTAGAGAAGGGTTTCAGGATCAGCAGCTTCTCATCGCCCCGTGTCTGACACACAGACTTGTGACTC
The DNA here is from genome assembly GCA_013399225.1 of Rhipidura dahli. Classification (NCBI taxonomy): domain Eukaryota; kingdom Metazoa; phylum Chordata; class Aves; order Passeriformes; family Rhipiduridae; genus Rhipidura; species Rhipidura dahli. Next base: position 579,002 of record VXAC01008451.1, read on the forward strand.
TTCCAGTGGGATGAAGCACAGAAAGGGAGAATTTGCAGAGCAGCTGAAAGGCAGTTCCCACTGCTGAGACAAGTGCTTGCCAGGGGTTTGGACTGGCTTCTCCCAGTGGCTGGAACTGGTCCATGCAAAATTGGCAGGGAATAGATTTGAAGAGAGGGTTTTTGCTGAGCTGGGAGTCTGACAGCTGAGTGCAGGAGCAGCTTTGCTGTAGGCTTGGGACTCAGACCATGCTGGAAAGGAAACCTGGGAGATGTCATCTCCTCTGGACTGCATCTGCACTGAGGGTGAGATGGCCAGTGGATGGGAGTGGTGACATTAAGCACAGCAGAACTGAGCATTTTGAACATCAGCAGAAGCTGCTGCCAGCCCCAGTAAAAATGAAATAAACAAAAAAATGGCAAGAAGCTGCTCAACTACCTGGCACCATCTGTAGCTGCTGAGAACCCAAGTGTCTGTAGACTTCACAAGGATTTTACTCCTGGCTTCAGGCTTCCCAGGCTGGGGTTTGCAAGGGCCTCTGCAGAGCTCGTTTGGTACAATATCTGCACCACACACACTTTCCCTTGGACAGTTCAGGGAAACTTTATGGCCCATGTGCTAAACATTCAGGGCTTGGAAGAGGAAGAAAATCTACTCCACCCTTTTTCCCCCCCACCCACCCTTTAAGTTGGCTGGAAGAAAGGGACTGAGCTTTCTGCACAAATTTCGTGCTTCCCAGGATGGGATGCAGCCTCCTTTCCTGCTCCTGCGTGGTTGGAGCCCTTTCAGCCTGGACCTGGCAGGGAGGCTGACACAGGGGATGGGGAAATTGCAAAATTGTGACCCTTTGCTGCTCAGGCACGAAGAGGAGCTGGTGCCAAAGGGGTGCACTGGGGAATCACGGGTGAACCTCAGTATTTCTGTGTCCTGTTCAACGATTGGAGAGGCAAAGCAAAGAGGCTGTGGTCGCTGCTGTGTTGTGAGAGTGATAGAGACAAATGGCATCATTGTTTGTGTTATCTGTAGGCTGCTGGTGACTGGGGTGAAGACAAAGGCTAGAATTCACTGGCGGGGCTTGCTGTGGTTGTAGAAAGCCCGGGGTTGGGGGAAGGAGAAGGGAAAAGGAAGTGGAGGATGTAAAATGAAGACACATGTCAGCGAATCAAAGGCCCAGGCATCAGGGTTAAGCACTGTGCCTCAGGAGTTGCACCCTGAACAAAAGCTTGGCCCCAGAGAGCTCAGACAGTAAATTCAGAGCCATGAGGGAGGCTGTGGCTTGAGAAGGTCAAGCAGGATGCTAAAATCAGAAGTTCCAGGCACCAAACTCATCAGAAACATCTTCCCCCCTTGGGGCCAGGCTTGAGGAGACACCGTGGTGGGCAAGAGCCAGCGTGAAGAGCCAAGGAGGACCCTGAGAGAATGGAATAAAGCAGAGTTATTCACAGCAGTGACCCAGATTGCACTCTGAGGGTACAAATCTGGCACAAGAGGAGGCCCAGTCAGCTAAGAGGATATTTAAGAGTGGCTGGGAGAGGAATCTATCCATCCACTGCTAGGGGGATACTGTTCAATCCTTGCAAGGTGTCTTGGTGGTGTTGATGTGAAATCGTGGCTGATGGCCAGAGATCATCACCCAGGAGTCATCTGGGTAAGTGCCTAATTGAGAAGGCATCTCAGTAATTATATTTACTTTGTGGCACATATGATTAATTCTCCTCTGTTTGGGCATGAGTGCACTTGCAGTTTTAATTTCAGAATCGGCTGGATCCTGCAGAGTGGGCACTGAAAGAAACCATCCCCACATTTATAAAATACACCCACTTCTCATGGAATCCCTCTCAGAAATGATTTTATGGGCCTGCCTCTGTTCTCACTAAAGCAGGGCCAAAACTCTCCCTGAAATCAGGCAGTCCTGGATAATCTGCTGCCCGAGGTGAGGAAAATTTGTTAAACCTGGTAGCATAGAAAAGGAATTGAAAAGGCTCAGCTCCAGCCTCACATAGGCAGCACACCTCAGTGAGCAGCAAATAGCTGAAAATCCTTGGGCTGGTCTTAGCAAGAGCTGAGCTTTGCAGAGATCCCACCCTGCAGACCTGGAAGGAGGACACTCATGAGCATGACTAAATCTGATGGTTTGGGCAGTTTGCCTCTTCATCCCCATCTCAGGAAAAAAAGGGGAAAAAAACATATTTGTTTTTCTCTAAAAAGCAATGTGTTTCCCGTTTTGCCTGGTCTCTGCCAAGCCGTGGGTGAGTGCCTGTGCTGTCTGCATGGCACTGGAGCCAACGGTGCCGGGCAGGGTTGGTATTTTTGAGGATTTGATGTGGCTGCCCCTCCACCAGCCCGAGCAGAGAGGAGCAGATGCAGCTCCCCCGGCAGCGAGGATTTCCTTCGGTGTGACACGGGAGCAGCCCCGGCGGGGGCAGGGAGCTGTTTCCCTCCGCCTTCCATCCCTCCCACCGCATCAAAGAGGTGCTGAGGCTCCTTCCAGCCGCATCCTCCTCCGCTACCCGGCTCTGATCCCCAGCTGAGACCCTGGAGATGCCGCTCTCCCATGGCTTAAGGGTCTGAAACCAATTAGAGCCCCCCCTTCCCGGCTGTGCCAGGGCTGCTGCGGTGCCAGGGGGACCCGGGTGAGATGCCTGCTGCTCCCCCAAAGCGCTGCCTCCTCCTCCCCCTGCATCACCTTTTGGGCAGCTCTCTGCCCGGGGATTCGGGCATCGCAGCTTTCCCGAGACATCGCAGCAGGGATGTTGGGATTTTAATTCTATTTTCTTTTTTTTTTTTTTCCTTTTTTCGGTGGAGTGCAATGGATGCTTGTTGTTTGTCGTGCTGGCTGAAGCTCCGTGCGGTGGGGGAAGGGAGACTCCGGCAGCGTTCTCAGCTGTGGTTAGGAAGGGGAGGAAAATGCTAAAGCGAGCAGCAAACAGCCTGTTTGCTGCACTGGCTGTGCACACACATGGATGCTGTGCCAGCCCTGCTGGGAGGCAGGAGAGACCAGGGAACAAATCCCCGAGGTGCCAGCACTCTGACAAGAGCCCTGAAGGCCCCCTGGAATCCCATCCTGCTCCCAGAAAGGCTTTCTGTGTTCACAGCCTCCCATCCCAGCACACTGCCCGGGGCTTGCCCAGCTCCCAGGAGCTGCAGAGAGCTCCCAAGCAGGGAGAAAGCTGCCCTGCCTCAGTGGAATCCTGCAGTGTGTCCTCAGAGATCACAAACCACAGGGCAGAGCCTGTGAGCAGCAGCAGCTTGGGGCAGTGCCTTGGCAGGGGAGGAGGCAGCAAATCCACCGCAGGGATGTGTCTGCTCCTGGTGCCACCCGTGTGCTGCTCAGGGTGCACTCTGCCCTCGGCTGGCAGGGAGCACTGTGTCCTGGGGTGGTGGCACTGTGCCCTGGGATGGTGGCACTGTGCTTTGGGATGGTGGCACTGTGCCCTGGGATGGTGGCACTGTGCTCTGGGATGGTGGCACTGTGCCCTGGGATGGTGGCACTGTGCTCTGGGATGGTGGCACTGTGCCCTGGGATGGTGGCACTGTGCTCTGGGATGGTGGCACTGTGCTCTGGGATGGTGCCGTTCTGATTTTTAGGAGAAGGGGTCCTAAGGAGGGCACAGAGAGGATCAGTGACTTGCCCAAGATTATGCTGAGGGTCACTGGCAGTCAGGAGGGCAATAATTTTGGGTGTTTTAGTTCACATACGACTGAGGAAACCTGGCCTGTGCATCTCCAGGAAGAGCTGCTGAACAGGGCAGGATTGGGTCTTGCAGCCAGTGAGTGTGGCAGTAGATAAATTAAATATTTCCAGGTTAAATGTTGGGTTTTGCCTTCACCAGTCCTGTCTTATCCACAGCTTTTTATTTATCATCCCTGCCACAGGTGAGGGTGTGGAGCTCCCACAGCCAGGGAAGCCCCAGAACCCATCATCCTTCAGCTATTTAGAAAACATCCCCCTCTTTTAACAGGCTTTTTCCTTCTCTCTTGCAGAACTTTGCCAAAGAATTTGTGATCAGTGACCACAAAGAGCTGGATGAGGATTACATCAAGAATGAGCTGAAGAAAGCAGGGGGGGCTAATTATGATGCACAGACTGAGTAAAGGCAGGAACCTCCTGGCACCATCACCTGGATCTCCAAGGGAGGGCAAAGGCACAACAAACTAACACACCCGAGAGATGAGGCAGCTGAACTCCCCAGCTTTCTGTGGCTGCACCTAAGAACTCCCTTTTTTTGCATCCAGAGGACTTTTAATTTTCCATTCTCTCTCATGAAACATTCCTCTCCGGGGTTCTGTTTTTCTTTTCCCCCCTTTTTTTTAACTCATAACTCTATCCGTGTTCTCACACCTGTGGAATTTAGGTTTGGCTCTGCTTTGGTCCTGTTCACCACTGTGTTTGTAGAGGCTTGCCACTGTGTCCTTCTCCATGTCTGTGTGTTTTACTTGGGCTCAACCTGGTCTCTGAGGGAAGAAAGTTTTGGGGGAGTTCTGAACATTGATTATTTTAATTTTTGAAAAATCTGTTCTGTTATTCTTGGGAATAGCATTATTTGCTGTTCTAGGCTCAGATCAGCTTGAGGTGACTTCCCTCAAACGTTGATTAAATCTTCTAAGCATAAATGCCCAGCTGAGATGTTATCTAACAGCTTAAACAACAAAGCCAACAAACAAAACAATTTCTTTGACTCCTAATAAATAGGAATAAATTTGCCTTAAACACTGCTTGACAGTTGCTATGCTCTGTGCTGCATCTCTGTCCCTCCCTCTTAAAAATAAGATCCACCATGATCCCAAAGTGGGTTTTGTTGCTTTTTGAAGGTATCACAGCACAGTAAACTGAGGGGCTTAGAAATGTCTGGGCACCTGGTCACTATTTTGTGTACGTTGGTCTCTGGGTTTGTATTTGACTTTCCTACTGCTGGGGCTCAGGAGGTAAAACTGAAATGCATAGATTTCCTTTTTCAATGATGTCTGAAATAATAGCAGCCGCTGAATCCTTCCCTGCCCTTTTCCCCCCCCCAAGTTATTTTGCAGTTAAACACAACATCTTCACTTCTCTGGGGCCTTCGAACATCCTCCAGCTGGGAGCAAGGCAGGGAGCAGGGCAGCTCCATCCCAGCTGGGGTTAAATATTCAACAGATTATTCAAGAGCAGAGGCCAAGAAAGAACCTGGCTACAGTTTGGTACCAAACTGTTTGTTTGTGGGGGCTTCTTTGTATGGCTTTTGTTTTTCCATCAAAGGTGACTGTCCCCAGAATTACCTGTTGGGAGGAGCTGTGGGGCTTGGGAGTCAGCGTTCTAAATCCATTACAGAAATAAATGTTTTTCAAGAACAGTTCTCAGCGACTCTGTTGTTCTTTTCACCTTCCCGGCAACAACAAACCCATATTTAGGAGGTTCCTTAATCCTGGATGTAAAGCTTTGAGCTCCTGCAATCTTGGGGCTGTTAGGAGAGTTAAAGACTGGATTAGGTGTAAGATGATCGCAGAGCCCGCAGCCCTGGCGTGCTCCTCTCTGCTCCCCGAGGCAGAGGTGACCACAGTGAGCCTGACACACTTTTTGCTCAGCAGCTCTGCATCTCTATTTCCAGCGCCAAGATGCCAAGTGGGAATTGTAATTGGGTCAAAGAGAATTTTGCAGCCACGGAAAGTAAATGCAGAGAGGTCAGGAACAGATTTGGGAACAAGAGCAACACTCTCAGACAAGTTTTGCAGCTTCCTGCACGGGGTTGCGTGGGGCATTACACTTCCTGACCAAACTTCCTAAACCTTGCCCTGAAAGAGGGGAAATGGTTGTTTTTCACAGGACTGACTGCAGGGACAGGCATAAGTAATGGGAAGGAGCTTTGCAGGGAGCTTGTGATGCTCTGAGGCTTTGCCTGACTCGTTCAGTGACCAGAATAAACTTTTATTTGACAGCCTGTGGCACAAATCTCAGTCTGGTCTGGAATCCTGGCAACACCATCACAAGAAATTCATCAGCTCCAGCTGTTGTGGGGGCTCAGGAAAGAGCTCAGCAGTGGCAAATTGGCTTTCTCAGCCAAAAATGGAGCACTTGTGCTGCCTTTGGCAAGCTGGGTCCAGGCATGGAGGAAGTGGAGGCATCACCCTGTCTCTGGTTGCTTTGCTATCCTTAATCCAGTTCCTAGAACATGAAGAATCCCATATTCCCTCTTTGGATCACCTCTGTGGTGCATTGGCACACAGGAATATTGAGTTTGCAGGCAGTAGTGCAGCGTGGCATGAGCAACACAAGAAAAATGAGAAGGAATTACTGATTTGTGGCATCAGGGTAAATCCTCATGGAAAGGAAAGCAGCCCAATGGATGAGAGGAATAACAGAATCAGTGGGGTTGGGTTTTTTCCAGCCTCAGTTGCATCCTCTTGGGCAGCCTACATGGGGACACCGCCCTGCTGATGTTACAAAGAGCTTTGTGGGGAAAAGCTGGGATGAGCTGCACAGGAGCTCTGCTGCTGCTCTGCCTCTGGCCCTGCTGGATCAGTGCTGAAAACCCACTGGGGAGCCCCGTCCCTCTGACAATGCTGCAATAGCCAAGTTTATCAATTCCCTGCTTGTCAAGCCCTCAGACAGAAGATTATCTTGGTCACAAAGAATGTCCTGGAAACACACCCAGCCCAAGCTGATAAATGCACATCCCAGGGGGATGCCTGGGAGTGTTTGGGGCAAAATGTGTTTCCAGAATTAAATGTTTCATTCCCTGTGTACTCCTCATTCCTGAGGGATAATCTGAATTAGCTATCAAATGTTTTTGTTTCTAGAATGCTGATAATACTTCAGTATTAGGAATGGTTTGTTTGCCTCAGGAGAGTGACATTATTGGTGTTATGTCAAACCCTCACACTGGGGTAGGAGCAGCTCAGCTGGCCCAGGGGCTGCACAAGCCTGGTGTAACCCACAGTCTGTTCTGCAGCCTTAAACTCATCTCTGGAGGCTGCTCCTGCTTGGCTGGAGGAGTCTTTACCCCACAGTGTTCTCAGGCATTCTCCTCCTGTGCTTACAGCTCAAAAAGAGAGACACAACTGGCAAAAATGGAGCAGCAGAAAGGCTGGGGCACGAAGAGCAAAAGCCTGAGATCAGTTATTTGTGTGTGGTGTGTTTGGGATCTCACACTTGGCATATCACAAGAGCACGACATAAACTGGAATTTGTCTCTGTTCTGAGAGCCCAGGGCAGCTGAGTGGCTGCTCTGATCCGGTGCTGTGGGCTCTGTTTTCACCCAGAGTGGTGGTGACCAAGGAGGAATTAATAATGCCTGGTTTTGCTGTTACACTGCTCATCAGGAGCTCCCAGAGTGCTTCAGGAAGATTGGAATCACGGAATCATTGAGGCTGGAAAAGATTTCCAAGACCATCAAATCAAACCTAACCTTTGTCCCAGCACTACCATGTCACCTAAACCAGAGCACTGAGTGCCATCTCCAGCTGTTCACTGGACAATTCCAGGGATGGTGACTCTGTTTCCCTGGGCAGCCCTTTCCAACGCCTGACAATCCTTTCAGTGAAGAAGTTCTTCCTGAAAATTGTATTGTTACTTATTGATGTGAACCAGACTGCACTGAGGTTCCTCCTGGGGCTCAGTATCCCTGTTCAGGAGGGGCCTTTCACCACGGAATGGGGCAGGAATAGCAGCCCGGGTGTCCCAGGGCCCCACAGCCCCGGGAATTCAGGCTCTGGGTGTGTGCGCTCCTCCCCTTATCACAGCAGCGCTGATAACGCTGCATCCCGGGACTGATGCTAACGACCGTATGAGACAGGCATTCCCCTTTTGTCCATTTTAAACGCATTTTTTACAGAGTCAGGTGCCCTGTTTTATGTCCGTTTAGCATCCAAAGCCTGGCTTTGCCTTATCAGCCCTTTCCAAAGCCTCCAAGGACCCGCGGCTGCCCCGAGGCTCGGGGGCTGCGCTCTGCGGTGCCCCTCGTGTCGCGGCTGTGCCCCGGGTGGGGACCGGGGCTGGGACACCCCCAGAGCTGGGACAGTGTCAGCAGCGCGCTGGGGGCTGTGTCTGACAAGGAACAGATGGAAAGGGCTCAATGGCTGCTTTATATTTGGCAGCGCCGAAGGATTTGCTGTCCCTCCCTCCCTCCCTCCCCGTCAGGAGTGCGGCAGAACCGATGCAGAATCCAATTTTAGCAGGGAGGAAGCAACAGAGCCGAGGGAAAGAGCCTCCAAAAATCTTGCTGGATACAGAGTCACGCAGCAGATGAGTTCATTTCAGCCAGCCCTGACTGGTGGGAGGTTTGTGCAGTGCAGGCAGATGCTGGGAAGAAAGGGGGTGAATGGGTGACCCCCACCCCGGGATGTGTTTAGGGTACCAGGACAGCCCCCATGTTTGGTACCCAGGGGCAAAGTCGTGCTTGGAGCCCGGAGAAAACCAGGCTGCTGTGAGTCAGAGCTGCCTGCATCACGTGAGCAGCAAATTCTCACCCGGAGGAGGAAGGGAGCCTTTGGAGATGAGAAAATAGCTGAGCCAGGCAACGGCGGTCCCTGGAAACCGCCCGGGCTTTACAGCCGGCTGTGCCCAGGGTGTGGAATGCCAGCTCAGCCTCGGGCTTTAGGGAGGCTCTGCTGTGGGCATCCTGCGGGGATCTGATGCCTCCAGCTCGAGGTGGTGCAGTGATTTAGCAACAAAACACCGAGGATAGGGGTGCGGAGAGGGGTGAAGGGACACGCGGGGTGTTTGGTGAGCTGCGGGATGGGACCGGCTCCGTTCGGTGCTCCACCCGGCAGGGATGCTGATCCAAGGGGTCAGCTCTGCCTCGAGGCCAGGGCAGGGGCTGTAAGCTCAGCTCAGTCACTGTAGAGGCTGTAAGCTCAGCTCAGTCACTGCAGGGGCTGTAAGCTCAGCTCAGTCACTGCAGGGGCTGTAAGCTCAGGTCAGTCACCGCAGGGGCTGTAAGCTCAGCTCAGTCAGGGCAGGGGCTGTAAGCTCAGCTCAGTCACTGTAGAGGCTGTAAGCTCAGCTCAGTCAGGGCAGGGGCTGTAAACTCAGCTCCAGGCTCATTTCCTCGCCCACATCCCTGCACTGCATCTCCTACAGAGCAGGGGCAGCTGGAAAAAGGGTCTGGGGGATCTCCTATAGATTTCCCCAGACTGGAAGCAAAGCCCTGTGGAAGGGGAATAAATCTCCTACTGAGCTGTGAAGTGAGACCTCCTCTGCCCCCAAATCCCACACTTTTGGGCCCTGTCTGGTCTCTAAGGGTGTGATGTGTTATTGCAGCCCTCAGCTGCCCAGAGATGCTGTGGCTGCCCCCAAATCCCTGGCAGTGTCCAAGGCCAGGCTGGAGCAGCCTGGGATGGTGGGAGGTGTCCCTGCCCTTGGCAGGGATGGGATGAGATGATCTCTGAGGTCCCTTTCCAACCCAAAGCAGTCTGGGATTCTGTGATCTCAGGCTTGGCTTTATGGCCCAGTGAGCCGAAACACCGGAGGAGGTTTAATTTCAGCCTGTGTATGGCTTGGTGGGAGTGAGGGCAATAAATGACATTTGTAGCCCACTCAGGCCTTCATCCCTGCTCTCTTCAGCTTTCCCAGACATCTGTTTCTGGCCTGGAGTAGCTCACTTTGCTCGTCTTACAAATCTGGTTGATTTGTGTGAGTTTATCTGGGCTGGGAAACAAAGAGAAACCCTCTGAGACATTTCACCTTTCTCCCTCTCTCCACCATCAAAACGTCCAATAAAGTTTTTCATTAACCTTAAGACTTCCTCAGAATGAAAGCAAAATTTCCTTGGACATGCAGCTGAAGGGAACAAACAGCATCTGCTGTGCAAATATTAAATGTGGGCAGGAGATGAATAGATTTATCTCCTTTATCACGATTAGCCACATTTCTGCCTTGTAATTTTGGCCTATCACTCAAAAGAAACTGTAATCAGGATGTAATACATCCTATTGGCAAATTACAGCCGTGCAGCTGTTGGAGGCAGCAGCTGAGCCCTTCAGCAATTTAAACTGGGTTTTATTACACCAGGGCAAGGCTCCAATAAGTATATTAGTGCCATGATTTAAAAATAATAAGAGTTGAATCTTGTCCCACTGAGGTTCATCCCGACGCCGGTTGCCGTGGGAAGAAGCGTTCTGCCAAAATCAGGAATCCAAAAAAAAAAACCCAAAAAAAAAGCTTTTTTTCCTAAAACAGGTCTCAGGGGAGCCCTGAGCAGAGTGGGGCTGTGAGAGCAAAGGAGCTGTGCTGAGATCAGCCCCAGGCAAAGGTGTGAATGCTGCCTTCCCTCCGGGATTTCTGGGTTACTATGCGCCAGGAATAGCTGCGAGTGAGGAAACTCCCATCAAACCTGAGTGCAGAACACAGGGCTCAGACAAGATTTAAAGCGTGCAAAGTGTGAATTTTCAGCTCTCTTCCTGAGTGTAGCAGCGAAGGGTGTGTTGCCGTCACAAAGAGCACCAGAACTGTGCTTTACTTCAGACGCCAGTGTTTCAATTTTGCTGAGTTCCAAACCAAAATAAAACTCTTCAGAGCAAAAATCCTGCCAAACTCCCTGAAGTTTTATGCAAAAACTGCCAGTACTTTTTTTTTTCCAGAAAAAGAACCATAACTCTTGGTCATAAGAGAGATTCCTGTCATAAAGTCACCATTTATTCTGTGGGCCATTAGAAACACCTCTCAAGAGCAGAGAAAAGCACTGGAGGGTTGTTCTCTTCTCTGGATGCAAAGTGACTCTTGTCTATTTTGCAGCAGCAGGGTTTCAGTGCCCTTCTGTTTCAAGGGGGTATTTGGTGACAGATTTCTATTTGACTTTTTTTCCCCTAACACTTTTAGTTCTGTTGGAATGACAGGGTTGATGAAAAACTTCTCGGGCTGAATCACAAAATTACTTTTTAAGTCAGAAATCAGCACTTTCTTTCTTTTTTTGAGCTGTTTTCCAGGAAGCATCTTGCATCTGGCTGTATCTTCCTTCTAAAACACAAACTTTCTGGAGAATCCAACTTCTGGATTCTCACTGGGTTAACATGGACACAGCTATGGAGTGATTTGATGGGGGAATCTCAGTCGTGATCTGTCTGGAGCAGTCAGCTTATCTCCCATCAGAGCTGTAAATCAGAAATGCTACCACATTTATTATCTTTATCTTCCTTATTTAAGAGCTCCAACCTGTCAGATGAAACCATAAATCTGCTCCTCGCATCCAGCCTCTCAATATTCCAGTTGATGTTTGTTTCTGAAAACTCTCTGCCAGCATTTCATTTTCCTCTCATGCTGACACTTAATGCCTTAAGTGCTTGGAAAGATAAACACTGGCTTTGAGCAGCCCAATCTCATGATCAGTTTATCTGAGGATTATTACACGGGTGCACGGAGGAGTCACTCATAAACTGAGCACTTTTTGCCCTGGCTGCTGATTTAATTGCAGTGAACGGGGTGGAATAGTCTGAGAATGGCTGACCTGGGATGTAGAGGAGATTCAACTTAGAATTTTATCCAGTTAAAAGCTACTGGGTTGAGGCACCAGGCTGTAACTGGGACTCAGGTTGGGGTTGAGGAGAGAAGATGAATTGTACTGGGAGCTGAACTGGTGTCTTGCAGCTGAGAACAGCAGGACAGACCAGGAATCAGTGGTAAAAGGCTGAAGACAGATTAACTGAAGCAACAAAATAGACACAAACTTTTTATAAGGGAAGGTGGTTAACCTCTGGAAGAAATAAAACCATTGCCTGATTCACCTTTTCACCACAACTCAAAACAAGAACTCTCTTCAGGAGATGATTGAATGAAACACCAACAACTGGATTTAACAAGTGGGAAATATAATTGTCTGCAGTGCACAGATGACTGGATTTGATCTCAGCTCCTTTATGAACTCTGAGCATCTTCCCTGCCTCGGGCACAGTGATACAAGAGAAGATTCAAAATGCATTTTCACAGAGCTCAGATGCATTTCCAGTGGTGAGGCAAAAGTGAGCCAGCTCTGCTCCAGTCTGGGCAAACAGCTGGAATAGAAATGTCTTAAAGTGTTAGAGGGCTCCAAAGATCCTGTGGATCTGAGGTCATCCTTCAGAGCCACAGGATTCTCAGCCTCAAATAAGGATGCACAAACCTTTGTTTGCTGTAGTGCTCCTCTTTCCTTTTCAGCCCCATTTTGAATAGATTAAGCTGTCTGAAGTAGGGTTTATGGCTTATGCCAAATGCTACTTTCAGCACAGCCAGAATGAAGTCTTCCAGTGGGAAAAGTATTTCAGAACTGATGTGGTATTAAATCAAACCAGCACAGGCTCATCCCCTTAAATGTAAACCAGGCAAGAAACCAAGAAAGTTTTATTTTAGTGCACATTGGACTGAAATTTAGAAAAGAGTCTGCAAGATGTGCTGGGAAAGAGCTGTGGCAGCAGTGACAGATTAAAACCAGGTGTGGAACTGGTCAGTGGCCCCCAGCTCAGCCCTCCTGGCACGGGCTGCACCCCAGACAAACAGCTCAGAACCTGCTTGCACATCACTGAGCATTCCCCTCGGCGTGTGAATAGCAACAGAAAGTCTCTGAACAGGACAAACAGCAAGAAAATAACAAATCCTTCATTTAACAGAGGCACAAGGCAGAGCAGCCCCTCCAGTGTCTGCAGCGCTGGCGAGGGGCTCTGGTCACCCTCCTGCCCAGGACACCACAGACTGGGACCCTGCTCTCAAGGCAGGAGGGCACAGTGCTCAGAAAATGAAGCAAAAACAGTGAAATGTTTGCTAAATTTTCTGTCTTTTCCATTCAAGGCTTTAAACAGTTCTCAGCAAGCCCTGATGTTTCTGTGCTTGCAGAAAGCGTGAGAGTTACTGACCCATCCCTTGGGCAGCACACCAGGGCAGGGCAGGAGGAGCTCACTGGTTACTCTGCATGGCAAATCCTGTGCAAAATGAGAATGAATGAACATCAAACTGAGGTCACAAGAGTCCACTCAGGGCAACTTCTGATTAATTATTGTCCTGGTAATGCAACTATCCCTGATACCAATGCACAGCTCTCAGCTTCCCATTCCACCAGGATATATTTTGGTGAGTTTAAGACCTGCATAGTGGAGCAAGTCCCCATTCTGCTTTCACCAGCTTGCAAACTCCCCACACAGGCCAAAATCCTGCTGGGGCTTAGCTTTATTGGAAATGTAAATCACAACAAACAACACAACAGCTTTCACTGTAAACTTCCCTTCCAAGGTTGCTCCCTGGTGACACTTCCCTGCCAGTCTGACACTTCCTTCTTTTATTTGGTTGCAACTTGTAAATCTGACCTGCAAGAGTGAGCCAGCAACAATCACACTGTTCCTTTTTGCTGGGTTCAGGATTCAAACTGAGCACGGCTCTGCCTTTACGAGCAGGTTGTCAGAATCACTACCCAGTTACAACTCATCTCAAATATACACAATTAATTCTCCCAAATTCACATTTTACTGCTTTATTTATACCAACAGATGTCGAGGAGAGAACACACTGTATTGCTTCCTGAAAACTGGTTCTGATTTCAGTTTTGGGAGTAAATTCTCCTAATGAAAAACACTTTAGAGGCGAGGATGTTTTCAAAGCAACTGTTTCTGGCGTGTCAGACGCTGAAAATAAAGATATGCTTTTCAGTATCCTGAAAGAATTCCACAAAATTCACACATACCCGGGAAAACAAAAGATCTTCTTGTGTGTGTGTGGAAATTGACCCGTTGCTGGAGCAAGAAATTGAAGCTAACAAACAAATCTACAGCGAGGATGGATCATTTGGGGACTTTTTTACTGTGTAGTTTCTCGAACCCTTCATAGCTGTGATTTTTGAAATTCTTTGCTTTTCAAAGGTTCTTTGTCAGTGAAACGTGGTCTAGGTGGGGGTTTGGGAGCTGGAATAGAAACAGAGTCCACTTTCTCATTAAACAGAGCACTTTTCATGTTCCAAGCATGACAGACCAATGCAAATCATGGAGAGAACTGGAATTCAGGGCTTGAATCCACAGCCAGACCTGCACTTCCACTCTGCTGCAAGGGAAAGGAGGAAAAGACATCCACAGTTCATGTTCAGAGCTCAGTGGACACCGAGAGGGGACAGAGAACTCCCATGCAGCAGCCTGGTGCACGATGTTGATTTGGGGCTGGGTTTGGGGCAAACCTCCATGGAGCCCTGGAAATTCCCGAGGGACACGAGAGGACCCAGATCCTCCCAGGAGCCTCTGGTATTTTCCAGGACACAGCTGGAGAGCTCTTGTCTCTCTCCTCACACACTCACAGCTCCCCTGTGGCTGGACGTGCTGCAGGTTGCTGCAGTGATTAATTAATGTGCCTCTGCAAATTACTCCGTGCAAGGAAATGACAGCGACGTCTCCCCTGCTGGTGTCACCTGAGATAAGCTCTGTCAGCCCAGGACTGAAACTGAACCTCACTCTTCTTTCCTGCAGAACAGCAACTTTTTCACTCCCCCAGGGTTATGTTCCAACAGTTACAAAGGTGGTGTGGTGAAAGCATCACCAAAGAAAATGTCTCATAAATAGTAATAGGGTGCTGTGTTACCCTCTCACCCTCCCAGGGTGAAAGATGATTTCATTTCGACAATGAAGTGCAGAAAAAATTATAAAAACCTTTTATTGCAGGTCATCTGCTCCTTCCCTCTGTTCCTGCTGATTAAGCAGAGAGGAAAATAGACTCAGAACTGTGATTTTTTTTTTTTGTTGTGCATTCATTGCTTTATGTTGCATTCAACAGCATGAATTAGTACTGAGCTACATCTGTTAGAGAACACTGTCCAGGTAAAACCAGCTTCTACTGGCTCCTGTTCAGATGAAATCAATAGGCTTGTTGCCATCATTTTTATAGGCCCAGATATTGCTGTAAAATGTAAGGGTGAAATATTTGGACAGGCAGACACATATGATGTGTCTGTGCAGACTGGAGCCAAAGCTTTTCAGCCTCCAGCGAGATGGTGTCCCTAATTCAGTACAAAAAGAAAGGATAATTGGATCCAGAAACATAATTATGGTTCCTCCACCTCCCCTCACACCAGAAGGTTTGGTTTGGTTTCACCACCATAAATCACAAGCACAGAGCATCGAAGATCCATCAAAGCTGGTTAAAAACCAGCTCAGATTAATCTGGAGCACAGGCCAGGTGTCCTGCTTGTCCTGGTTTTCAAGCAGTGAGGGCTGCAGGAGGGGAGGCTGCAGGTTGGGCAGCATCCTGGGGATCTACTGAATGGAAATAGTGATTCTCAGCAAGAGCACCAGGATGGACACCTGAGGCCAGCATGTCTGAGCTGGGGAGCTCAGGAAGAAGTGATCCTTGAAAGAGAAGAAATTATCCCTAAGAGGGAAGAAAAGATCCCTAAGAGGGAAGAAAAGACCCCTAAAAGGATTCATTCCACTGCTCTGGCCCTGGCAGCTGCATCACTGCAGAGTGGTTGCATTCCTGCCCCTCTTTTCTGTGTGACAATTTTATATGAACTCCAGGCTCAGCACTGACTGAGGGCCATCTCCCCTGGTGGGATTGCTCTGTAGCTGCCATCTCCTCTCTGATGCAGCTCCTTGAACAGTGTCCTACAGAAGGAAGCTGTTTTTGAGGTCAATTAAGAATGTAGAGGTGAGGATGGCTTTTGTTTTCCTCAGTCACCAATCTTTGCCTGAGGAAGGCTCTGGAGAAAAGCAGCATTTTTTCTATTTGCTGGCTCCTGGTGATAAAGGAGAAGATGTACAGAGCTCCTGTACCTCCTGTACACCTGGGCACCCCAGGGCACCAGAGCACAAGTGATGGCACATGCTGGATCACCTTCCTGCCTGGCTTTTATTCCCTCTGGCTCACACAGGGATCAGTGGAGAGAGGCAGCTGGATTCACCCAAGCAGAGCCTCTAAATTAGCATTTAATTTTCCCTGGGTTCAGTGATAATCTCTTTGGACATTGTTAGGAATCACTTAGGGATCCCCAAACTCTTGAAGACACCTGAAAACACAAGTTCTCAACACAGCTCCTCAAAATGAGCTCCTTGTTCAGGAGTTCATGCTTCAGGATTCTTCCACAACCAATGTGTGTTTTCAGTGGAAAGCACAGCACTGGGTACAGGGGAGGCAGCCTGACAAAGAAATTAAAAAGGAAAAGTTGCCCTCAAAAGCAGAGATGATAAAGCAGAAGATGAAAAGAAATTTGGTTTCAAAGATAAAACCTTTAGAGGGCTTTTGGAAACACGGGTGAGGAGAGGAGACCATTTGGAGTTGACTAGAATATTTTTAGTGAGCAAATTAATACAATATCCACAGTTCTCTGTGTCTCCAGCACACTGGGACGTTTCACATTAACGTTTATGAACAGATATGTATTTTTTCCCTCACTGAAGCATTTTCCCTCTTCTATTTTCAGAGCCCTCTGGAGAGCTCAGATAACCCCCCTCTGTAAGCCAATCCCAGCAGGAGACTTTTTAATAGGACTCTTTTTAAGATAAAATATTTCTCCAAAGGTGGAAATAATGCAATGCCTACAGTCCTTTTCAAAAGAAGCAGAGCAAGAGAATTTCGATGTGGAAAACCCCTTTTTGATCATTCCAGTCCCTTTCCTTTTGCTGCAGCTCACAGGAGTGACAGAGGTATGAGATACACGATTGTGGCAGTAACTGAGGCTCATCTGGAGACCCCTGGATTTCATTATTCTGGTCCACACCATTCCCCCTGATCCTGTAGTGTCCTTGGACCTGCTCTGACCTGTCTGAGGGTGGTGTCAACTTAATTTGATTGCTACAGGACCTCAGCAAGAGCTGGAGCCTGTGATACAGCTCCTCTGTTTGCCTTCCTGCACCTCCCAAAGGCAGTGACAAGGGGAAGGAGCAGAGGAACCTGCTTTGTCTGCTCCAGTTTAACAGAAAATCCTCTCTCTGGGTGTCTCCTCACGTGTCTAAATACACCCCTCTCTTGAGTGGGCCTGAATGCAATATAAAATCTCATTCTGGTGGGGGCTTTCATTTTGTTCTGTGCCATGGAGAATTGTCCTTGTTCATGTAAGGCCACTTGGGTCATTGAGCCATTAATTTATTGGCCATGTTGGTCTCGGGCCAATGTTCTCTCCAGCCTTCAGAATTTATTTCTTTAAAAGCCAGGATGAAATAATTTGATACCTTCCCTCAGCAGGTGTTAATTTCTTGCCTTTGAGTGATCTGAGCACCCAGCCTGAGCTGGGCTGTGCCTGTGGAGAGCTGGAGGGTGCTGGGCTCTGCTGAGGCTGCTCCTGCTGCCCCTCTCTCTTCAGCTGTGCCCCACATCGAGCAGAAACCTCAGCCCCCCCTCAGATGAGCAATCCATGTCAGACACAGGAAACCTTCAGGCTTCAGGGGCAGGAAAATCAACAAAGAGGAAAATGTTCAAGGTCTCATGAACTGTCCAGCAGCCCAAAGTGCCAGAAAACAGGAACTGGAAATCTTTTCAGTTTATTCATCCATCCTGCTCTCTGTGCCCCACACACCCTCAGGGTAACAGGGCAGTAGGACAGACATTCTATACTGACTGTATATTCTATACTGACTGTATATTCTATACTGACTATTCTGACTCTATTTCCAATGATGGGAGTTTTTAAACACAGGCACAATTTCAGAAAATACTCATTCATTGTTTAGAGAAAAAAAAACCCACAAAAAGCTGTGATGCTTACAACAAAGCAAAATCTTTTTACACCACCAATCATCTTGTGTAGATTTTGATGCACTATTTGCATATGTATAAGAAGTTTTGTCCTACCAGTGATGTTTCTTTTATTGTTCATTCTTCAAAGAACAATAAAAAACAAGTGCTATAAAAAATGTCAACTATTCAACTTATCTTTTTTTTTTTTTCTCTGCTAAACTGAACTGGAGCATTCCCAGGGAACATTTTGGTTTTGCAAAATCAGCTTTTTGCTCCACAGGGGAAGATTTATCTACCTGCATCCGGTAATTGTTCTATTTTTCACCTCAAAAAGACCTCGGCTGGGTCAGGTCAGCTTTCCTATTCTGGTTTACATTTATTTCCAACAGGAAACCATCTCTGTCAGCAATGGAGCGTTCTGCTGGCAATTAGATCCCAATCCAACACGTGACAGCTCCTTCCAGCACGTTGCAAGAATGGAGACAGGACATTTTGGATGAATTAGAGGTGGTGATACAAATGTGTGTCACACACTGGGAATTGGAGATTTGCCATGGCAATAGCTCCATGGAGATGTCTGAAATATCAATTCCCAGTTAATGTTTCCACTACTGATCAGAGACTCATTCAAGACACCCACATTTGGTGTTAATATGTGTGTTTTAGGGGCTCTGTGTTTCAGAGGAAGTACAATTAGCCTGGATGTGATTTTCATGGATTCACAGAATATCCTGAGTGGGAAGGGACCCACAGGGATCATTCAGCCCAGCTCCTGTCCCTGCACAGACCCCCCAACAGCCCCACCCTGGGCTCCCCTGGCAGCGCTGTCCAAACGCTCCCGGAGCTCTGGCAGCCTCAGGGCCAGGACCATTCCCTGGGGGAAGAGCCTGGGCAGTGCCCCACGACCCTCTGGGGGAAGAACCTTTCCCTGAGATCCATCCTGACCCTCCCCTGGCACAGGTCCGGCTGCTCCCTAGGTCCTGCCATAGCTCCAGAGGGAAGGGATCAGTGCCTGCCCTTCCCCTTCCCCTCAGGAAGAAGCTGGAGGCTGCAATGAGGTTCTGACCACCCCAGTGTTTCTGTAATCTTTCCATCTGTCTCACTTAAAATAATAAATAAATCTTGATTGTGATTATTTTACATGCTCAGGTGTCATTCTGTCTTCTTTTATTTTTTTTCTCTCTGCCTCACTGATTTTGCTTTATTTCCAGGAATCCGTCCACTCCAGGAGTTCTGCAATTCTGATTGACTCTAAGAAATTGAACTACTGTCCTTTGTCACACAATTTAATTCTGTTTGCTTTTGGAAAGGTTTTTGCATTATCTGCCTGCTGACCCTGGCTCTAGCAGAACAAAACACCCCCTGTGCTCCAGGGAGTCAGTGTTATGGCATGGGAAAGCTCCTCTCTGGAGCTCTTCTCCAGTGGGTAAAGTCTTGGGGCTGCACTGTGCTGTTTGCTCTTCACACAAACTGTGCAACCAAACAATGGGCATTACCACCAATGAATTCATTTCCATTTTTTCCCTTTCAGCACAGAATATATTTAACAGCTATAAAGCCTAAACAGCTGCAGGCGAATAACAGCAGAGCTCAGAATGGACTCTGGCCCTAAAAATGTCACCTGAAGCCTTCAGATTTGTCAAGCTCTCTGTTTCTTCTCCTTCAGGGATGGCTGGCAGGGCTACCACAAACTGCTCCAACTCTCTGCAGCTCAGGATGGACTGAGCTCACTGTGAAATGACTTTCTGGGAAGCCTCTCCCTTGTTTGTTGCAATTCCTTGTTTTCTGGAAGAGACTCTGGGATTGTTCTGGCTGTGGTGAATGTGGCCTCAGATGTGTTAGTTGTTATTTCTCTGGTTGGGAGGGTTTAGCAGCATGGTCAATGGACCACAAATAACATTCCCAGTTAGTGTGAAAGGTTCACCTGGCACCTGTGTCAGTCAGTGAAGTTATTCCTCGAGTCAAAAGTGCCCAGATGGAAATGGGTAATAAAATTCATGACACAAGGACATAACTCACAGAGAAAGAGTGTCCCATTGAAAGAGATAAGGTAAATGTACGATGCCTTCAGGCCACCAAAAGAAAAAAAAAATCCATAAAACTCAAGCAAATCTGCAATCAGGGATCAACCATGTTTCAGTTTGGAACTTCTAACAATGAATCTCCAGGATTTGCTGAGCTTCTCCTTGCTGGGACAAAGAATTTAAACTATTTCAGGCCTGACTTCAACCATTTACTACCAGGGTGTGTTCGGCAGGGGCCAGCTGAAGGAACCTTCCTGGGATGGACTGGGGAGGAGCAGCTCCCTGTTCCAGCCACAGTGGGATGTTTCACAGCTGCTTTCCCATCTGGTGATATCTCACTGGACCCCTGAGTCTTTCTGTGCTTCAGGAAGAATTCTTTGCCGTGATTTGCCTTTGCAGCTTTGCTGACTTCCCCAGTGGAAGGAGCAGGAGAAATGAGTGCCCTGATGTTCCCTGAGTGCCCTGATGTTCCCTGAGTGCCTCTGCAAAAGCTCTGCTGCTTTTTCCAAGCCTTTTCCCAGGCTGCTGGAGCGAGGCCCTGGTTCTGGGATGATCAGTGCCAGAGCTCTGCTCTGCTCATCTGCCAGAAACACCCACTGGACGTGGATCAGACATCGGCTCTGGGTCGTGGTGCTGGTGAGGAGCTGAGTGCAGGATGCAGCACACAATCCCACTTCCCCTGCCTGGAAGAGGGCAGGCAGCTGCTGCCAGAGTTAAAATGCTGGAGCAGGAGCTGCAGGAGATGCCTCATTAGGACAGAGACTTTTGGTCCAACATAAACTTACCATTACTTTTGAATCCATTCAAATAGGAGAATTTGCTTGCTCTGGATCAGTGCTCTGTGTGATGTGAGCCTGTGTCATGACTTTTCTGAGCTGGCACAAGGAGCCCTTAAGCTGGATTTATTGTTTTGTTGAATCATGACCACAGGGATTTGTGAGAGAAATGAGCTGCAGCCAAAGGCTGGGGATTTTAAGGCAATTTACAAGCGGGAACTGGGTCACACTGAAGTCAACAGCAAATCCCTGTGTTCTTCTTTTGGAACAAACCCACCTGATTGCTGAAATGTGAACTTTCTGTGGGAACACATATGGAGCAGGTTTGGTGTGGCTTGAATTTCTGGCCTGAGGCTTCAAGGAGAGGGTCTTCATTCTGTGAGAATGGGGGAGAAGCCACCCCACCCTCACCTGGGAGAGGGGATGGAGCAGGCTGAGCTGGGATCCTGAACATCCTCAGCTTCCCCAGCCCCTGCTCTGCCAAAGCTGCTCTGCAGTGCTGCTGCTCCCACTTTTACCCTGGCTCCAGCCTGAGGCAGGAAACACTAAAATGAGCCTGGTTTTGGAAAAGGGCTCTTGAATCCTCCTGTGCCTCCCACTGGTGTCCTTCCAGCCAGTGCCTGAGCAGTCAGAGCTGGATAAAAGCCACTTCTCCCATCTCTCCCCCAGCTTCTTTCCCAAGACATTTTGAAAGGCCCAAAATCCTTTCTACTGCAGAATGGAATATTTTGGAAGATGAAATATAATGTGGCTTATATAAAACTGCAGGATGCAGAACACAACCCCATTCAGATCCAATCAAAGCTTCCCTGAATATTGACATCCTTTGGAAATTTCCCATCACCAACTTTTCAGAATCACTAAACCAGCTGAGTTTCTTTTTAATGTTACTTTGATTAAAATATTAGTTTCCTTTCAGCCAATAAATTATTGTAACCAGAAAATAATTTGCATTAATTGAGCATATGGGTTGACTCAAAGACAAGTTAATTACAGAACACAGTGTAGAGAACCTTTGCCTACTTGAAGGAGACTGCTACAGAAAGGAAATATAAAATAGGTGTTATCTCTTTCTCAATTAAATTGCCTGTGACAGGGGATGTACTTTGTTCAACATGAAACAGAGCCTAGATGAAATGAGGAAGGAAAAGAGAAAATGAGACTGAGAAGAAAAAAACCTCATACTTAATAAAATTAAAAGGCTGAAGGAGAGAATGAGGGGTTTTTTCCTATGTTTTTTGAAAGGGCCCAGGGGCACTGTGGTAACACTGAGAGGTGTGAGATGGAAGAGAATGGGACTGGACCATGCTCCACACTCTTCTGGGTCAAGGGAAATTCTGCTGCAGTTGTTGCAACTGAGTCAGAGCTCTGATTTATATCAAGAAAAGAAAGTTCTTAACCCAAACAATTCCTACCCAGATGCCACAGACTGCCCTGTAATTGTCCTTGGGAGCAGGACAGAGCCGAGGCCGCGGCCGGACGGACCAAGCTGAGCCTGGATCCAGCTCAGGATGTCTTCACACACAACATATAATTTCAAAATTGGCTTTGAGCACACAATTCTGCTCTCTGTGATTCCTTCCAGGTTATATATGTGGATGTTAATGATGTAAATAAATTTATCATTCGTGTAATAACTACACATGGTCATGAATATAAACAGCAGAGCCCTGCCAGAGGCCAGGGAGAGGCTCTGCTGAATTTCAGAACAAGAACTTCTGGTTCCATGTCAGTCTGACAAGAGGCTCTCTGATGAGATCAGAGAAGCCTTGTTGCAGTTGGAGCTACGTGGTCCAGTATGAGACCATTCAGAAACGGGGAGCATTTCCAGGCTTGACCTCACAGGTGTGAAAATGAAATTCCCCCAGAGAAGAAAAGACAAAAAAATGCAAGAGAACTTTTCCACAGCCATGTGTGCAGTGCATACTTGCATTGCCCAGCCATTTTCAGGGTCATTCTCTTTATTCTCAGTGTACAATCCATCTCAAAAAACCTACAGGATCTGAAACACTTTGTGCATGAATTCAGGTCAATATAACAAATAGCAGGTTTTCATCTGTGTTTCCTTGTGCAGGATAGAAGATTGTAACATCAGAGTTACAATTATGTTATCAAAAGCCTTGGACATAGTGAGTTAGTTGGGCACCTGCATTTTACTCTCCTTTTGATCATTCCTCATTCAATCTTTTATTTATCCCATCTCTGGAAAATGCACAGCACATGAAACAAACACCAGTTCACATTTGATCTCCCTCCAAAAGCTCTGTTTAGTTTGATTGATTTTTGAATATACCTTCAGCTCCAGGTCACACCAGCTGTGGCAAGGACAGCCCTTTAGAGCCATTTCAGCATCTCTTGTAAAAAGGGATTTAAGTCCCTGCTTCTCACAGTACATCAGTTTTACTGTCTGTGGGAAAGGTTTGGACGTGTCAAGTATCAGCCAGCCCTGCTCTAAAGGTAAAAAAAGGAAACTGTTCCTGTAAATATCTGGAGATTTATGGAGGTCTAGGAGTGCAGTGGATCTTTTTTAATACAGTGACCCAGTACACACTTTATGGTCCAACCACCACACAGACACAGCACATTTAAAGCCTTTCCAAGGCACAATTCCATCCATTTGGATTGCCCTGTTTTTGGTGGAGATGAGCTCCAAGAGAACAACTGAACACTAATTTCCATGTGTTTTCATGGCTCTAAAAGACTAATGTATAACCCTATAACCCAAGTGATGGATGACATCTCTAGGTACACTTTCCTACTTAAGGATCAGGAATGTCTTTATAATTAATTCTTTGGAAAGAATAAGCTGATTCAAAGATGTCATTAAGGGCATAATTTAGTGTCATGAACCACCATTATGAGATAAAACCCAGCCTGGCTCAGGAATTATTGCCAATTTGCACCTGAGTCTAGACTTGCCTGGTGTCTGTATGGGCAGGGCAGGGTGGGAACGGGTTTGGGGCATTTTGGGGAGATTTCTGTGGGGAAGGGCAGGTCTGTGCTCTGCACCAAGGGAGCTCTCAGTCTGAGGGGGCTTTTATCAGCCTCAGGTGCAGTGACACTGAGGCACATCAGGCACTTCCAGAAGGACCCTGACCTGTCCCACAAGGATAGAGGGAGACTTTAGGTGTGGAAAGCTTGAAAATTTATTACTTCTTTTTCCCCCCAAATCCATCTTGTTCTCAGGGAATTCTGAACACGAGCAATCTGCTCAGCATGTGAGGGCTCTGACCTAAAGCAGTGAGGTCCCTCACCCATCAGTGCTCAGATGTTTAACATCAGACAGTTGCCTCACTAAAAACCCATCCCAGAGCAGGTGACAAAACAGGGCTTTCCAAGCTTTCCCAAGGCAGTCTGGTGTCTAACTGGGATGTGCTGGCCAGGCAGACCCAAACCCAGCAGTGCCTGGCTGCTGCTAGTGTTCTCAGCAGTGTGTAGGGTGCTGGGGTGCTCCCTTCACTGCTTCCCTCTGCTCCATAAGCAGCTTGGGACTTTCTGATACCTGAGCAGTGCCAAAGAGAAGCAGAACTGGGGAGGTCTTGAACAGCATCAAAGTCAGAGCAGTGCTGAGGAAACAGAGCACTTTAACCTTCATTTGGAACATTACTAAATTCAAAAAGGACGGAGGAAAAACATCCTCGTGAAAGGGGACTGTGAGAAACCTTTTTTCCCCCCACAACTTACCAACCCTAAATTAGTATTCCGTGCTCTCTGGAGGAGGGATGCTTTTTTTGTGCTGTGCCACTTCAAAATGGCCCTTCAGAAAGTGTTTCTCAGCATGCAGGGAATAGCTGAAGGTCTTGAAAGAAAGGATTGCATTCAAACCAGCACTTGGCACTTGCAAAGATTTTGCCTTTCTATGACCCCAGTCCTCCCATTCTTCTACAACTACTATCCAAAGAGAAATATTTTCATCCAGCTGGCCTCCCCTGTAACAAAGCAAGCCAGGATCTCTGTGAAAGGATCCGTGTTAATTCACAAACTGGGTGTTTCTCTGGGATTTGGGCACTCCCAGCTCTGATTTGTTCCCTCATGTGCTGTTTATTCCCAGCACAGTGACACTGCCAGGGGCTGCAGCCAGCCCAGCTCTGGCCAGGGCAATGCAGGCACCTGCCAGGAGAGCCACGAGCTGCTGCCCTGGTGGAAGGGCTCAGATGGTCACTGCAAGGGGCTGGAGGGAGAGATGTTCTCTGCTGCTGCAGCCCCACCATCCTGCTGGCAATGGGGCCATGAGCCCTTTTCCCCAGCGGGGTCAGCTCAGCTCTTTGTGGAGCTCTGTCTTTCTTCTGCCCTTTCACCAGACAAGGGACTCCACACCCAGACCATACTCACAGAATGGATACCAGAAACCTTGGATGGCTACAAGCTCCAGCTCATTTCCATTGCTTTGATTTAGCTTGACATCAGGCCTTTAATTCTTCATAAGCTTTAAGTTATTTTACCAATTTAAATCATTTACTTATCTGTTACTGATTGTTTTCTTATGTTCCTTCCCTGGGAGGTTAAGCGAGATAGTATCTATAAGCACTTTGAAGATGTAAAGTGCTTATTACTGTGCTTGAAAAGTCAACAGAATCATAAAGTTACAGGGGAAAAATAGATGTTAAAAAAGAATAAATTCCAGACACCACTCCTGACTCATCAACACAGCTGGGCGCTGGCTCCTTCTGACCCCGGATCATGTGCTGCTCTTTATCCCACTGAACAAATCCCCCTGACTGCCCAGGTGAGCACAAAAGGGGGCATCATTTAATTCAGAATCCCAGTTTCATCCCGAAGATATCCTCTGGAATCCAAAGCTTGCTTTTCTCTGAGCAGAAAGGGAATTTTACATCACCCCTTTCTGGCCTTGCATATGCAGGCAGACAGCTCTGGTTTCACAACTCGAACATCCTGGGCTGCAAATTACAGCCTGATTCAGATGCTGCTTCATATGTGGCTCGTCTGTGCCTTCTGCCAGCCCATGAATTGCTGGGAGTTACACAGGGCAGGGCTCAGAGCTTCAATTTAATCTCTTAGTGCCTGGCACTCAGTGCCCCGAGGGGATGGAAAGGAGGTGCAAAGTGAAGCCATTCCAAATTCAGGTCAGGAAGAGTCATAAGGACACAGAGGACTCGACAGATGGAGATTTCCCTGTTCTCCAGTCCACAGTAATTGAAGAATGATTGTGCAATTAGTGACAGAACAATACAGAGCAGAAAATGGGTTCAGGGTACATATCAACGTTGAAGGTGGTGAAAAGGTGGCACCACGATGTCCCTTGTTTTATGTCCCTTTATCTCCTGGACATCATCAATCTTGGGAGGGAGGAATAAACTCTGGAACGGGGTTTTGCCTTCACTCACTCAGCAGTTGGTGCAGCCAGGCCTTTGAGGGCTCCTGTAATGTGAACCCTCTGTCACCTGCACTGCACTGACCTCCCTGTGCAATTCAAAACTTGTTTTCTTCTCAGAAGTCTCCCTCTTTGCTTCTCCAGAGCTTCTCTTCTGACTTGCCACCTTGGAAAGACTTCAGTCAAAGCCATCAGAGAAAGATTTGGTTTTCATTGCTCACATGTGACGTGTCTTGCTGACCTTTTGGAGCATCTGTTAACCCTGGTGGCTGTGACACTTCAATTTCCCCCCACAGAGAGCAGGAATGAAAAACCAAAGGGTTTCATCTGCAAAGCTTCCACCTTTGAACTCAATAAAACAACAAAAGTTTAAATTGAAGGAGTTAATAAGTGTCAGAACCCTTTTTTTTTAGACCTCAGAGAAGTGCAGAGAATACAGCAAAGGAACAGCAGCGTCTGCAGAACTGATTCAGATTTCTTGTCCCTCCTTTAGCTCTGTCCCTTGTGCTTTGTGCTTCGCTGACACTGAACCAAGCCTGCTCAGCTAATGCTTTTACAACCCAAAGAACCTATTTCATCGGATTATTTTTCAGCCACTTGAAATTAGGGTTTGAAACTGCTCTCACAAAGAGCCATCTGAACTGATGAGAATGTGAAAAAATAGCTCAAGTGCCTATCAGAGAAATATCCTGACTGTCAGCTGCTTTCTGGGGAAGGAAGGACTGCACTGAGCTACAAGAGGAAGCACCAAGAGCTCTTTAACCCCCTTTTTGCTTCTAAACAGGAAATTGTGTGAGTGTGGTTTGAGGAACAAAGTGGGGAAAGCTGAGGTGTGAACTCTGCTAAACCCCAGGGCTGCTGGGGCTGAGTCTGCATTTCAGCAGCTCGGAGGAAAATGCAACAGGCTGCTCCTTGATCCCAAACCCGAGGACAGAACCAGCAATTCAGCACCTTGTCTGTGTGCAGCAAAAGGGGAAAGAACAGGAAAGGTGTTGGGTTTAATTCCCCATCACTGGCAGGAACAAGGAGCTCTGTTAATGTGCTGTCTCCATGGTAACTCACTGCTCACTGTGTTTGCTCACTGCTTCTTGCTCTGCACAGCAAACACCTGTGCAAATATCTACCAAATATCTTCTGTGAGAACTCCAACAACTGTGGGGTTTATGGACTTCTGACACAAAAGACCAGAAGATGCGCAAAAAAAAAAAAAAAAAAGGAATTGTCTTATTTCAGATTTTAGTTTTGGAGCTGGACTGACAAAAATCCTAAAAACCAACCAGGGAAAACAATGAATGGGAGAGAAATATTCCCCCCAGTGAAAATGTCTTTTGTGGGCAGGGGAAGAGTTGGTTTTGCAGTGGGTACTAGAGCTGTGTGTTCTTTCTCTTTCCCATGCCCACTGTGTCTCAGGCATGGATCTAAGGAGAAAGGTGTAGATTTTCTTTCTCTGAATGATGATTCCTTCCTGGCACCATCCAAAGGCAGAGTGCCTTTGCCTCCAGCTTGTCATATTCCTTGTTGGGGTCTTACTGAATCTTTTTGGAATTCATGAGCCTCATCTGGACTTCTGCAGACTCTAGATCTGACCCCAAGAACAAGGGTTTGATCTGGAGATAAATCAGCTCCTCAGCACTTCAGCTTTTTCCTTTTTTTACCACAGAAATGGTATTTCACATTCATTTCAGAGTGCAGCAGTGGAAGGAGAGGGTGATGCTAAAACCACAGATTAAAGCAATGATACAGAAGGACAAAAGTTCTCCCATCCCACACTCAAGGGTGGCCTTTTCAGCATGTTGTGGTTATTTGCTTCAGTATCCACTTCCCCCTAGGGAGAGAGTCTCTTTCTCAGTTCCTCTCAGAAACTGTTGCCTATCCCAGGCTGCCTGGGTCATTTCCAGGCTGTGCTTACACAGAAAAAGGGGCTCAGCATAACATGAGTCCTGGCAGATCAGGAGTCTTCTACCCCTAAAAACTTCCCAAGACTGAAACATGAAAATAGCCCAAAGACAAAAGTGAAGAGGAGAAAGAAATTATTATGGTAAGAAACACTGAGTTCACGGCAGATTAATTTGCAAGGGGGTCCCCTACTTTTCTTTTCATTGAAATACAAGGAAATTTAAAAACTCCTAGTTAATCTGCTTAATTTCCTCACACCCTGAAACCATTACTAAAACCATTTGGGAAGCCAGTTGAAAGTGATGTTATAATCTCTTCTTAATTCTCATAACATCTCTGAAAATACCACAGTGAGCTCTGCTCTGGGTTCAGGCACCCACAGAGAGGCTGCAGCACCACAGCAGCACCAGGTCCTCCCCAAAATCCCAGCAGTGCCTTATTCAAGACACTGAGCTGAAGACTGCAATCATTCTTGTGCTGATCCCAAAGAGTTTTAAGTGTATAATGTCCTCATTTCAAGGAATTGGTGGCCTCAGCTGGCTCCAGCATTTGTAACTCACGTTTTTGCTGGCAACAGAGGGAAGTTAATGCAATTTTAAAAGATTTTAGGTCAAGTTCATCCGTGTTTAATGCATTGGGGAATGATCTGGCCCATTCTGTGCATCTCAATTTGTTTGACTGCTTAAAACAGCAACTGTGCCTGTGTGAAAGTGATGACCAGGACTTACACAGTCAAACATGTACAGTTTGTGGATTTTACTGCCTGGTGAAAATGCCACAGCTCCGTGGCTGTGCCCTGGTGTAAACCAGTGGGGTTTCACTGCAGCTGTGGCACTGGGAGGAGGCAGAGGGGGGATGTCAGCGTGGCTGGGGTGCTGATGACACTGGAATTTTGCCTCTGTCTCCTCTGGGCAGCAGCTTTGTGCTGTTTCCTGTTCCCAGCCCCAAGCCTTGTCCTTTCTCCTCGTGGCTCCATCCTCATCTCTTTTCCCCACTGACACTCCACCTTTCCACTCCCCACTTTTCCATGCTCTGCTGACACATCCTCTCTCCAACAGCAGCAGCTTTGCTCTTCCTTCCAGCCACCCCCCCTACTTCCTGCCCCATCCTTCTCCACATCTGGGGCTCTGGCTGTGGTTTCCCTCCTGAACCCTTCCTGCACTCATTTCTTTGTTTCCTGAAATGTTGGTCCCGCTTGGCTGATTTCCTGCTCCTGCCTGACTGCTGCAGGGAGCCTCTCCAGGAATGTCCCAGCAGCTCAGATCATAGGAAAATTGAGACCAGTGACAGCAGGTGAAAGAGGGAAGATAAAGCCCAAGCACCAGCTGAAGGATGAGTAAAATGATTTTGATAAAAACACAAACCAGGTATGTGACACAACAGTGAAGGGAAGCATTTCACACTCAGAGCAGACTGAAATCAAGATGGGGAAGAAAGTCTTGTAAATTTAGCTAATGTTGACTCAGCTGATGTCCCCAGGGTGATCCACTAGATCTGCCTTACAGTTTCCTCAGGCTGTTGCCTCATATTTGAGTCTTCATTAAAAAAAAACAAAAAAACCCTTCAACCAACAAAAAAACCCCAAAACCAAACAAAAAACCAAAACAAAAAGCCCACCCGCCGCTTTCCCCCTCAAAAAACCTCCAGAGGGTTTATCTACAAGGGTTCTTCAGTCTGTGCTCTGTGCATTGGTGTGTGCTGAGCCTTCCTGAAGGAGCTGTAGTTCCAGGAACCACTGACACGCTTCAGGTACTGACTGGCCACCTGGAACTGGGAGGAACAAGCTGGAAGTGCTCAGCTGAAATCCTCATCACTGAGTGTTTGGCAGAATTATGAGCATTCATTCTTTGAAGCCAGTGATACATGCCAAGAAAAGCTGAATTTCTAGGACTGCCTATTAAAGTGCCTCCAATGCCCACATCCCAGAGTGTGCATGAATGCCAAAAGAGCTGATTTCACTACTACAGCTGATCTGTATCAACACAAATGTTTTTAAGTAGATGCTGCAAATTGTAAGTGAAAACCACTAAATCCTCTCCCTGCTACAAAGGGCTTATAAAGTTTACAAACCTCCCACGGTGTCCCTCAGACAGGCTGTGTGTCCAGAGGGACTCAGCTCACTCAGGTGAGACTCAGAATGCCTTCAGAGCACACCAAGCAGCAGTTGCTTGCTAAGGATATCAGCCTGAGAACAGCATCCATTTGAAACAGCGAGGGGAATTTAGGTCAGGAGAACGTAATTATCCAAGTTGGAGTTTGTCCAGGTTACCTGGATTACCACTGCTATAAAAAGCAGAATGGCACCATCAGTGGGTGATTAGGAGCTGTGTTTAGCAAGGCTTTGGAAGCTCCTGATGTGAATTAGTGCTCCATTCCAACCAACTTTTGGTATGAGCTGTGCATCCATTTCATTAAAATCTCCCCTTCATGCTGTGGCATTCAGCTGCTGCTTCCTGACCAGTCACAACAGTAACTGGGATTTATGCTTTTCTAAAGTTTCAATGTAAAACAATTACACATCATTAAGGTCTTCTGGATTATATAAATAATAAAAAAGTACTAAATGTTAAAGAGCTGGCAGTTGGTCATCTCTTGTGGTTTATTTTTGGGTTCTTTGAGGTCTCAGCCCTGCGAGGAACCTCCAGATTGAACAGAATGAAGGACTCTCCGCCCTGTGAGCCCTAAATTGCTATTTCCAGCTGTAAACCTGCTAGGAAGGCAATCAGTTCCCCCAAACCCACTGCAAAATGCACCTGTGCAGCACAGGGTATTTCCAGATGTAGCTTAAGAGGGTCCTGCCTTTGCCTGGAGGGTGATTTGGGAGAACCCCCGTGTGCAGAGCTCAGCTCTGTGCTGGTGCCAGCTCGGGCAGCCTGACCTGCTCCATCCAACCTGTCACGAGCCAACATTTCTCACTGCACTGCCTTCCCTACACTTTGCTTTCAAAGAAATGAAAAATAAATCTCCCGTTGCCAGAACAATAGTTACTGCTAAAGGAAATGGAGGCAGCTCGGGGCACGTTCAGGGTTGAGTAATTCCTGACAGTTTTCTGTTCTGTGCTGGCCAGTCCCTTGCAGACCTATTTGCTGTCTTTGCTGACTCACAAATCCTTCCCTGTGGCAGACTTAAAAGACTTTATTATAAATACCCCAATAATCTGAGCTGTCACTACTTCGAGCTGCTAAGCTTCTGCTTGGGGCACGGGTGATAATGACTTCTTATATTCCTTTATTTTCCGTGAGGGAGAACTAAACTTCGTGGATTTGTTATCAGACATCGGCCCTGGGGAGATTCTACAGCTACTTATTCCTGCTATTCCTGCTCCCACATTCTGGGGAAGGAGGGATTCCTTTGGTTATTTTGCTTGTGAGCAGAAAAAAACCAGAGCAGCTAAAGTCCCCTCCTTTGTGTGTGTGAGTTGTGGTATTCAGCAGGAGCAGCTCTTTACTCTGGAGGGCTGTGGTGCTCCTCACAAGGGCTGAGGGAGAACGCACCCGTGGCTCCAGAGCACACTGAAAAGCAGAGCTACAGTCACAGACAGGACTGTACCAGGTTCTGAGAGGGACCACGACTGCAGGAAGGAGGCTGTGAGCAGAGCTTTGCCACAAACAAGGAAAAGGGAGGTCATGCTAAGCCTCCAGTGGGCACAACTTCATCACCACCCGTTCTGCCCATGAGGTTTTGCTGCCCACCCCCAGCCTCTCCATCTGCACCTTCCAGCTCCTCATAGCAGAACAGCTCCCCTATTCATATTTGTGTTCTGTGATGTTAATCAAGTAGGCTAATTATATATGTGCCAGGGTTGACATTGGCAGGAACCAGGGAACTGGAACCACCTCCCACCCCCTCACACTCCCCTTCTGTTCAGACCCAGCACATTATTAATCCCCTAACTCCAAATCACTTGCATTCTGTTCTTCCAGTCATGGCAAATGCCTGTACCAATTAGACTTTTGCCCCTAATTTGCACGTGTCCCTGAGTTTTGAACAACATGCCGTAGGAAAATGGGTCAAAATCCAATGAAAAAGAATTCTGCCACCACTGCTTCTACAAAACCTCTACTTTCCTTGAGAACATGTTGATTTTCATGTGTTGGCATGAAAAAGAACTCCCCCAAACATGAAGCACTTCAATGCAGTTAAATTATTCAGCTTTGGCTTTGTGCCCAGGATATATTTTTGGGGTTTGTACATAGAGTTCTCTGGCGCATTTCCCTTCAGAAGCGATAGGATTGATGCTGTACTGATTGCTGGATTGCTGTGCTCTGCAAACACTTGCTGTGCTGCCTGCTGGAGACAGAGAGGGGGCAATCACTTGTGAGCTGTTGGAATCCTGGGTTTTAGGTTTATGGGATATTAGTAACATGTAGGTAACGAGATGGAGAACTTTGGGCGTGGGTTGGTTCTTCTTTCTTCTTCTTTCTTCTTCTTTCTTCTTCTTTCTTCTTCTTCTTTCTTCTTTCTTCTTCTTTCTTCTTCTTTCTTCTTCTTCTTTCTTCTTTCTTCTTCTTTCTTCTTCTTTCTTCTTCTTATTTCTTCTTTCTTTTTCTTTCTTCTTTCTTCTTCTTTCTTCTTCTTTCTTCTTCACAAATTGGAGTGTTTTGTCATTGGGTCAAAAATCCCGCAGTGCGGGTCATGAATAGTTAGGTATTGGGTTATAAGTAAAAACGTATTACTTGGCAATTCTTAACTGGATAAATTAGGCTTTAACTGGCCTTGGAAGTGAGAACTCAGGGGCCATTTTCCACCTTGTTAACTCAGAGGCACATCCTGTGCAGGGATGCACAGATAAGACTATGATAAACATCTGCTTCGAAGAAAAACCCTGCGCCCTGTGCCTTTTACTCCAAACTCTGAGTGAAAGAACCAGACAAGCGAGGCAAAGAAGAAAAGGGAAAAAACAGAGACCTTTTTAACAGTGAGCTATTGCTGTGGGAGAGCCTTCAGGCTGCAGCAGCCATTTCAGACCCCCTGTGATTTACTCGGTGTCACAACTGCCCCTGGAGAGGCTGCAGCTGCTGGGGTCGGACCTGGGACTGGAGCTCTTCCCACAGTGGGCACCGAGGGCACTGCTGAACCAACCTCACTCTTCAACAAGTGCACTCATAAAGCTCAATCATGTAAGACTCTGATGAAATACTGCACGTTCTGTCTTTAAAGCCCAGGCAATAATAGAACCCCTCACAGAGCTTTTACTTTCTTTTTAGCATTTAGCAATTCCTTGCATTGCTCCTATTCACTTTCGGCCTTGTTCATCTGCTACTTCTTAAAAATAAAATTTTAAAAAAAAAAAAAACACCAAAAAAACCAATGCATCTCTTCATTATACCAAGTAAGAGGCAATCAAAGCCAGATTTGTGTGGGAGCTCACCAAGACATGTTCTTTAGAGAACTGAAAAGGTCTTTCTGGTTCAATTTTCCCTATTTCCCATTTCAGGTGCTGTGATCCAGGAACTCCCCCCAGCCACAGAGCTCACTCCCCTTTTGGCCAGAGGATGCAAGTACAAAGGAGTTGATCCAAGTTAAGCACACCACATTCATTTGTGTAAAATCTTAGCTGGATTTAGAGCGATTTGTTTCAGCAAAGGCTCAGAACGAGTCAAGATAAATCAGGAGAATTTGTGTTCCCACCTATAAAGGTCCTCCAGCTTCTGCTTTCTGATAATCCTGCAGCAAATTCTTGGCAGGGAGCAGGATCATGAATTGCGTAAGCCCAGAGCCACAGATAACATCCAGTGTGACTCAGAGCAAATAAAGACATTTTTTCCTCAGAAGCAGAGAAAATATCAGCTCTGCAGGAGCTCCTGCTCCACCTGGGGCAAGGACATGAAGGTCAGTGGGTGGAGCAGAACTGCTTTGCACATTTGGGTGAGGATGATGGTTCTGAAATACATTCAGCAGCTACAGAATGAAATAGAATGAGAGATCCCCTGAGCTCCTCTGCTTCACTGTGGGCACACCAAGGAATTCCACAGAGCTCCTCCTGCTCACCACAAAGTTCATCTGGTGGACAGAGCTTTGTGTACATGTTATGAGCATGAGTAGGACAAGGACAGAATAAAATAAAGGTCCATTTATGCTGCTATAAATAGATGTCCAAGACAGGCCCAAGCAATCAGCCAGAGAGACAAAACCATCCCAAGAAGCAGCCAAACAAATCCCCATCCATGGCAGCTCACAGAGCTCTTCTCAGCTGAGGCTGGAGGTGTGCACACAGCTAATTAATTGCTTCTGCAATCAAATTAGTGACCTTTCAGAGCAGTATGGGGAAGAGATGAGTCTCCCCTACACCCCTCCCATAGGATTGAACAGAGCTCTTCTCCCAGGGCCCTGAAATTTTGGCACAGAGAAATGCACCAAAGCTTTCCTGGCTGCATTCAGGGAGGGTTTTTCCAAGCAGAGCAGTGCAAGAGCAGCAGCCACAGAGCTCACCCCTCTGGGGTGCTCTGGAGCTGACAAGAGCCACCAGACTGGGGGTTTCATTGCAAGGCTCCTGCTGCTCAGAGTCACTGGAAAACAAACACCTGATATTCCCACCGACTCCAAGAGCAGCTGCTTTAGCTCAGGCTCAGAAAGCAGGGAACAAAGGGCTCCCAGGGCACAAAGGGTCCGTGATGAGGCTGCTGCAGGCCCATCTGCTCTGAACTGTGATGGAGAAAATAAGAAAGAGGGAGAGGAAGGGAGAAAAGCCCTTATAGCATGAGCCTTTTTGGGTTTTGGCATGAATCCTCGGCAGTTTGTGACTGGGGTTGCCATAGCAATCCTGAGCCTGGGTGAATAAAGGCAGAGCTGAAGGCACATGCAGTGGGCAGTGCCTGTGCCCTCTCTGGGGCTGCACACGCTGTGAGCAGCTCTGCTGGGCTGCCTGGGCACCTCCACCTGCTGAAACATCACCTAGCACGTGCCTCATCCACAGATTTGGGGAAGGATTAGATCAATTTAAAAAGTAGCTTTTAATTTAGTGCAATTAAAAAGTGTCTTTTGAAAACAATTGCTCATTTCAAAGCCTGTTGCCAAGGCCCAGCCACCTCCTGCCTTCGGAGAGGGACAGGGACTGCTGGGCAAAGGCTGGGAATGGCCTGGCTGGGGAGATTGAGGGTACAGCAAATCTGGGATCTAGACCCTCCCACAGCTCAATCCAGGAGAGCCTGAAGTTACTTTGGACAACAGGACTGAATTGTGGCCTTCATTTCTATTCTGGTACCGTAGAATTTACTGACTTTTGACTCAAAAGCCAAATAGTTGCTAAACCTCCAGTTATAAGCACAGCTTTTCAAACCAAGATCTTGCTTAATGGTGACTCTGGTACCATTGTTTTTAAAATTTTATCTCTTATTTTAAATAACCCCATGGATTCAGTTTGCTCTTTGTTGCTGCATCCTCTGGAAGGGCATGGTGATCTTGCACATTACAGTGGTTTCTGCATTAAGCATCTGCTGTGAAAAACCAGAAAACTCCAGCTGGGAGCAAATTGCTGGGTGTCTTTGGGGCTGTGCTTGGTGCTGTGATCATGTACTTGAGTGAAAAAAGAAAAAAAATCCACCTCTCCTGCAAGCCTTACCAAGGGACTCCTGTGCATGCCAGCTGTCAGGATGGGGAAAGCAGGGTAATTGGAGTGATTAAAAGCTCACAGTGGCTACAGGCTTGCTCCTGCATTTAAGGTGGAGTGAAACTGTCCTGTGACAGTGACATGGCTGCTCTGGGAAAGCCTGGGCAATGCTACCTGTCACCTCTGCAGCAGTATTTTAAATTCTGGAACCTTAACCCCGCCAGTCA
Source organism: Rhipidura dahli (assembly GCA_013399225.1). NCBI lineage: Eukaryota > Metazoa > Chordata > Aves > Passeriformes > Rhipiduridae > Rhipidura > Rhipidura dahli. The sequence continues at coordinate 614,369 of VXAC01008451.1, forward strand.
GCAGCTACAGAAACACCTCCAGGAGATGCTGGGGAGCAGCAGCACAAAGGGATGTGCTGACCCCCAAGCTGGGCCAAGGACCTGGGTTTAAAAAAGATCTTCCAGCTGAATATATTATGAAATAGTGGCAATTTTAGTGGGTAATGTGAGGTGAACACAGGAGGGCCCTTATTTATTATTGGAACAGTGGTCAGGGAAGGAGAAATTTCCACATGTATTTGATAGGATTCAGTGAGATCTCTGAGACAAGGATCCAGAATCTCTGTAGAAATCAGGACCATCCAAAGCAATGACATTACAGTTCATTTGAATTACTGCACCAGTGGGATTTTGCAAATTAATCTGCTGCTTTGCCCCTCGAAGAGTTGACCCAAAAAATATGTGTGCAGGATATCTGAATATTGCCTAAGGTTTCCAGAAAATACTTATACCTTTCCCAAGCATAAAGGAGACCTTGAGGAAAAACAAACAGTGCTGTCCTCTATCTCCAAAGGCTTTCTTTCCATGCACATTTCACACTGGATAAAAATAGCCTTAAACCCTGGGTTAAGTAAGCTTCTTATATTGGAAAAACCTGTTTCAAGTGGACAAAGGAGAGAGAACTGAGACACCATAAAAAAGCCCTTTGGTTTCAGTGTCTGCAACTTGAAACACCATCCTGGTATCATTTTCTGTGTCCAAGAGGGAACTGACCAACACTGACATGCTGATTGCAAAGAGCAGAGTAAGCACCAACAGGAGATGTGTGGAAACAGAGCGTGGGTTGTCTGCTTCTCCTTTCTGCATTTCCCTCTCAAGATCAGCCTAAGTTCCTTTTCCAGCCTAACTGGAAACTGTGTGAAAAACTATTCACAGGGAAAAGACAAAGATCCATCTCTGTCTGCATTTGAATCTGCATCTCCCATCAATACATCAGGAAAAGATGATAAACTTACAAGCTGGTCAAGAGGAGAATCAACTGCAATCAGGCCACTTCCATAGCAAGCAATTTTGAAACTCTCATTAGAACTAAAATATTTCCAGAGATACACACGTGGCTCATTTCTGTTGTAATTATTTCTGAGTTACAGTTCAAAGGAAAGTTAAAGAAAGGCAGAGAAGAGGATATGAGACCTCCGGGTGCATTTTTAAACTGCAGAGCATAAAGCAGTAGGGCACTGTAGATTACTCCAAAGGGAATGGGAAGGGAACTAAGGAAAGCAAGCCCATTGTCTCGCTAAATTTATTAATTGAGTGTCCAGAACCAAAAAAAGGGTGAAAAAAGAGCTGAGCAAGATATTGAGAGACTTGATTCTATTGCCCAGTTCCTGCTGGTCTGTTCCTCCTGGCTCCAACATTTCAAGCAAACTCGGTCACTTTGCTTGGAAGAACCAAGGAGTTTAAGGACATCTGTGTTAAAGGGCAGAAAAAGGGAATTTACAATTGGAGCACAATTATTGGCTCAATGCAAGAGTTGGGTGCAACTGTGTGGGTTCTATTGTGGACAAGGCAGATTAAAGCATTGTAATGATCTCACTGGCTTCAGAAAATTCACCGTAGGGCAACCAAGAGAATGAAAGGACAAAAAAAGAGCACAAAATAGATTCAACCACTGTCACATTCAAGGTAACACAAACAGACAATACAGGCAGTGTTTGCACACACCCCAACAATGCTTTCCCAAAAACAGAGCTGTGACTTGTCTCCCTCAGACTAAACAGGAAACAAGAACTGGTCTGGACTGGAGCCACGTATTCACAGTAAAATAATTACTGGTGAACGAAATTTGTACCAGTTTCAAACCCCAGTATGAGACAGAGATTGCTCATCTAATTTCTTTTCTCACATATTAACAGGGCTTTCACATAAGACTTTAAACTCTGCTTTCTGTGGGGTTTTCACCTTGAAAAGCACGTGGCACTGGTCTGTAGGAATTAGGATGGTGTGTAGGCTACGGCAGTGAAAATGCAGCAAAACAAAAGGATAGGAAGCAGAAAATTTAGTGCAGGAGAATACAGACTGAACATGAAATTCCTAGAAAACACATTTGTTACACCATTATTTACCACTGAAATCACCAACCTTTCAACTTATTCCTATTGAACTGCGTAATGTGAAGAACATTTTGACTTCTCCCTCCCCATTAACAATTGCAGGTGGTGGTTCTGAGCTTTGAAAATTTAAGCTCTGAAGTTGTCACAGATCTGCTCCCTTTTTACACAAGTGTTTTACTGGAGATAGGCAGACAAAGTTGCTTTCCAACCTTTATTTTCACCTTTTGCATTTAGAACTGAGCCCATGCCATGTATTATGTAGTTCTAGATGCTCCCCAGTCAGAAACTCTAAAAACTGTGGTGTTTGAGAAACTGCCACACTGGTAATTTATACATCCATTGCTCCAAATTAGCACCGTTTACCAGCAAACCAGGATTTATTCATTCCAGAAATGATGAATAATTTCTAACAACAAACCCATCTGAGAATTTTGCAGCTTGCCAGCAAACAAAGGAAGTGGCAGAATTTGTCAAATTAATTTTAATGCATTATTTACCAAAGCTTCTTGTACGATGAGGTAGGGAACAATTCTGACAGACACAACTGGAGTGACAATCTAAACAGATACTTTTCATCTGTTCTTTCTACAAAGTGGCAAGGACTAGAAACATTCATATTTGTATCCTTCATCATCTTTATCAACACTGCGACCCAAAGCAGACTCACTATGTAGCTTTTAATAAAATATTTACTGACGTGGCACCCCAACACTGATCATTTTTCATTTTTTTTTTCCAATAAAGCAAAAAGTGGCTCTCACAAAATTAAGGATAAATTAAACCAAAACATCTGTAAAAGCTTTAAAAGACCCTATCAGGGATCAGCTTTCTGGCAGAGCATTTCCTTCAGCATTCTCACCCCAAGGCCCGTTCAAAGCCAATCAATCACTCCCCCTCCTCATCGTTTCCTTTCAAGCAGTAGCTGGAAATAGCCCCATCTGCTTCGAAAATCAAAGAGCAGCAGCTGGTGATCAGAGCCCTCTTTAGAACAGCCCGTGGGACTCAAGGACATTGTCCTGAGCAACTCAGTCAAAATTAATTATAACCTAGATGGAATTAATTAGAGGCTATCTTTATTTCATCCCCATTGTTGTGCAGACAATTGTTTTGCTACTCCTCACATGACTTGGTAATTACAGTAAGATGAAACCACTTAAGATGAAATGTCCTGAATGGGCTTTGATTCAGATTTACAAGAGCATGTTTGCAGAGGTGGGAGGAGAAGATGTTTGTTAAATACATAGCAGATATCCACACTCATACTCACACAAAAGGTTTGTCAGTTAAGGCTCAGTTGGGGCATCAAAACAGAAAAGTTTTTGTTAATTAAAAAATGTGAAATACTAACTAGGAACAAGTTGTCTCTATCACAGAGAAATTGTGGTGGAATTGTGTTGTAAAATTCAGATTTTAGATCCAGGAAGCCTTCCCCTTGTACTTGAAGGTGTAAGAAACTTCCTGGGATCTGTTACATGCTGGCAGTAGTTTTATCTTGCACTGTGGGAGGGAGTTTCTATAGGCACTTTAATTCCAATCCAGATCAAATGGCTCTAATCAATATTTTCTCAACCTTTTATCAAGGCAGGCAAGTGCCTGCACATGATGCAGATGTCCCCCAGATGGATTTCAGCTAAAAGGAAAGACTCTTATCAGGACTGAAGAAGCAGTGGCAGAGTTCCATTTGGTTAATAACCACTGTTCTCCATATTAACATCTTTGATGAGATTACAGGCATGAGATTCTCTCGTTTGCTAGTACAAAACCCATGTGAGATCAGCAAAAAAACCCCAAACCTTGTATTTAAGAGAGAGGAAAACATCCATCTATTTGCATTTTACAGAAGCAATGTCTCCCCAGATGCGTAAAAAAGCTAAATTGTTCTAAAATACTGATGTCTGTTGCACATGGGCTTGTGGGAGGCTAAATGGAAGGTGACCCTCCCTGTGGACACGAGTGCTTCGTGCTTCCAGGGGTAATAAATAACATATCCCTTGCTGGAGCTGGACAATGCAGGCCTGGCACTCCTGGGAATCAGGCTAAACTGACTCCATGGCACAGAATTGAAGGTGGAGCTCAGTGATGAATTGATGTGGTGCCTGCTACGAGGAAGACCCAGAAGGCCCGAGTGACAGGGACGCTGTTTTTAGGGTGTGAAACCCTACAGAATCATCAGGACTTTCACAGGTATAATCCATGAGGAGGCAGGGAGGTATTGCAGTCTCTGGCTTATTTCTTTTACCCTTCGAGTCCGTTTTACTCAGAGTTTGAATCAAGGCACAGGAAACAGGGAGATTTTCCTTTGGTCTTTGATGTTTATTACATCTTATCTCTAATATCTACAGAGACTGTGCTCTAGGTTATTGAGGCAAAAATGGCTGCAGATGTCTGCTTCCAAGGGCACTGATACCCCAAACTGTCCAATTATTAAATGACAGCAAATTTATTTTCACTTATAAACCAGTGATCATTGATTTCTGGCCCGCATTGCAGGATTTTTGACCCAATGGCAAACCACTCAGTTTTGTGAAGAAGAAAGAAGAACAAACCCACGCCCCAAATCATCCATCTTGTCACCTATATATCACTAATATACTACAAAACTAATTTCTCTACATATTCCACCCAGTGCTATAACTTTTCTCTTTAATCACACGGCAGCACCCTCTGTGTTATCCCACAATCTTGGGAGCCTTTCCCAGGGCCTCAGGTCGACTGGAGTGTGCTTTTGAGGATCAGTGCTTGTCAGAACTGAAAGGCTGATATTCTCAGGATTCAGGGTGCCAACAGGGAGGCTCAGCCTCAATCTGCCTCTTCTTACATGCAGTGAATTTCTTGCAATGAGAGAATTTTTGCTACAGCAGTCGTGTGAGAACCTCAGGGGAAGGAAGGAAACAGCAAAGACAAAATGGTTCTTGATGGCAGCGAACTGCCCTAAAAGTGCTCAGCTTTCTGCTGCCTGGAAAACTCTCACACAGGACAACGTGTTAAAAATCAATGTGAAAACCATCAGGTAGTTTTTGGGACAGGTAAATCACAGGCAGAGGCATTTCAGTGGGAGCCCTCCCAGGCATTGCAGAGCAATCCAAGACTTTTCTTGAGGTAATTCCAGTTAAAATGAGCACTCTGCATCCATCTCTGGTTCTACACTGGTGATTCTCACATGGAGGGACAGAGCTGTACCCAGCACTAGCACTTTGGGTACTAAAATTTTTCAGTTATACAACATACACACACACACACACACATATAAAATGTTCCGAAAATTTTAAACTGAAGAAGTTCACAACTCTCTTGAGGTTGTCACAGATAACCAAGATTAATGAAGTGTAGCAGTAAATGAGATAAATAAAAGATGCATAATGTCCTTAGACCCTAATAATCTGACTTGATTTCCAAACCAATTTTCCCATTTTTTATCCTCTGGACAACAATTTCTGTTTGCCAATTTGCTTCCCAGAAACACTGCAGTAAAATATTAAAATTACTGTGAGCAGGAAAAGGTCATTACAAACATTGTGTTCAGTGGAGCACAGAAAAATTCAGTTCATCCAAATAAAATTAATTCTACGTGTTTTTATAAAAGCTGTGTATTCCCCCTATGTAATTGATTTAATTAATATGAATTTTAGTCTAAATCCAAACTGGTCACAAAAGATTCTTCATAAGCTAGCAAGTGATTTATTTATGTGTGCAAAATCCCAAATATTTCACACACCATTGTTTGAAGGATCTTTCTGTGATACCAGTCTCATTTTAATCTTAACAGCCTAAGAGACTATTTACAGTGCCTCCTGCTCTAGAAGAGGATTTAAAAACCTTGTGTCCCAACCAGCCACACTACAATTTCCCACATTTAATTAGAAAATAGATGAGATCAGTTTACTTGAACTGGTACTTGAAGTAAGCAATTAAGTGCTTCACTTAATAGGACTGTGTGCTGTAAATGTGGCCTTTCATTCCATGTACAGCTCCCCACACAAAAGGTTTCTAGTAGCAGACAGGAGCTTGCAGGCATTGCTTTAATAAAAACACGCTATTTAGGAATATTGTGATGTATTTGCAGTGCCCCTGAGGGGCTCACACTAATACAGCCTATTATCTGTCCTTATTACATAGAACTAAGTATGCAATTAATTGCCAATCTGTAGTGGATTATGGAAACATTCCAGATGGATGGGGGTTTATCCCAGCATTTTGCTGCAGCAGATACTGTAATCTCCTAAGTTTGGGACACTGACTTTACAAGAATTTATTTCTGTGTCAGACAGGTCTTGTGATCAAGGATTTCCATTTCCTTTTACAGCAGAGCCAAGGGCACAAGATGCAGCACAAAGCAGCTGTGAGATAACCCAGTGTTGCTTCAGCAGACTGTGCTCAGACACAATGGGATGTGTGGGCTGCACCTCCCTCCAGAAATGAAAAGGCAATCAATTGACTTAGTTAATATTTTTCTCTGTGGGAAGAACTCCAGCAGACAGTCTGGAGCTCCATGAATCCGTGGCATTGCATGAACTGTAGCAGCCTCAGCAGGAGAAAGCCCTTTGTGGTTTGCCAGCCCTCCTCAGCAATTTGGAGGTGAGGGGTGGTTGTTAACCTTTCCAGCCTTGCCTTCTGCTGCCACTGGGGTTGGACAATGCAGGAAAAACCTGGGATGAGGAATCTGGAGCTGGCACAGATGGCTCTGCTCTCACTGGGGCTGTGGCTGTTGGGAAGGAGAGCTCACCTGGAAGATGAATCCAGACAACATCCAGAGGAGAGCAGCGGACCTCAGCAACGCCTCACAGACCAGGCAGGGGTTTGGAACACACCACTCTCCCAGGAAGTGTTCTTTAAGATATTCAAATGTGATGTTTTTGTGCACAAACCTCGTCAATGTCTTATTGACAGAAAGGAAATGTATGGAGAGCTCCTTCTGCCCTTGGCTCTTTCAGCCCTTTTGAAACCAGTGGAACACGAGCTCCTGTTCTGGTGCAACAAGCAGAGGGAGAGGCAATAGGAAAAAAAACCCTCTCATTGTATCCCACTTTGGGGAAAATTCACCCATTTCCCTTTCTGCAGTGCCAGTAAGTATTGTTCATTAGACTGCCTAGGCCTGTGTAGATAAAAAGTCACCTTCAGATAGCACTCACATTATACAGCAGCTCTTATTCCCTGTCCCACAAGTTCTGTTTTCTCTCCTCAGCATAAATGCCCAACAAAGCTACTACAATGCGTGGATGGGAGTTATATTCCTGTTTGTCTGGGTATCAGTTCCTAAAAGTGAACAGCTCACTGCTTTTCCTGTGCACTCAGCAAGTATCCAAATTCTTGTGAAGGTTCATAAATGCATTTTTGCATAGACTGCAGCTCAGCCAAGTAACCCAATCCTCATGTGAACTACATGCCCTGCTGTAGGAATTTCCACTTTAATGTGACTTAAGATATAAATCTGGTTGTAAAATAAAATACCCTTTAATTCTTCCAGTTACACCTAAACCTCCTGATTCCCCCTCCTCTTTGGCACTTGCCATTCTCATTTATTTTCAGGCTGATAATTGCCCCCTTTACATTTCCACCAACAGACCCCCCACCCATCCAGTGAATCTCCAGATTGCTTTTGCCATGTGTTAGAATTAATAATTAATGAAGCCAGCTGATTGTTCCAAGTGACCCATTATCATGTCATGGCAGAGATGAACTAGAGAGAAGACAGGATTCATTTTTGAACCTCCAATTTCAATATCAAAGTTCAAAATCAAAACCCCACCAGCAGCATAAATCTATTTCTCTCAAGAGATCTTCTTTTTCAGAGGTGGCCAGAACAGCCCCCCAGCCTGGAATGCAGATATTCCCACACTCAGGGCTTTTCAAACATAAACGACTTTTTCCTCCAGTATGTGGCATTGTTCAGGGCTTTTCTGACATTTAGGTATCATCCAGGTATTTAATTATAGTCAAGAAGAGAAAAAGAATGGGAAAGGGAAATGTGCATTTGCATGAAAGATTAAGGGGAATGAATATGTATAGCACACACACAAGAATAAAAAGCTGGTACACAATGGGATGCCACAGAGCAGAGTGGGAGGGCGTCTGTTCATTAAGTGTTGATACAGTGGATTTAAATAAAATTGAATAAAATCCAATTTAAATGCTAGGATAAAAAGCCCTGAATGATCAGGCAGGGGACAGGATGGATTTCTGTCCCTCGGAGGTCAGATCAATGCCTGACTGACAGAAGCTGCAGATGGTCAACAGCAGAAGCCTGCAAAAATAAAAAATTAAATGGTTAGATCAGGTCTGCTGATTCTTTTTAATCCCATCCTTTGCTGCTCCTGTAACACAACATTTATCTCCAATAAAACAAAAAAAAGAAAAAGTACCAATCACAGATGTCTTATTAGAGTGGGTATCTTATTAATTTTTATCATGTCTCAAGCCATGTTATCCTCTACATGCATAATCCTAAAGCAATTCTTCTAAAATAATTGATACTTCAGCAAGAATCAGCAAGAAGACAGTAAATTCACTCGCTGAGAAAAAGCAAACAAACAAATAAATGACAGCTCATCAATTCCTTTGAAGTCATGAGCGAAGCTTCACTGGAGATAGCACTGCACAGCTTATTATCAGCCTGCTGCTAATGTGGGGCTCCCTGCTTTGAGATTATTTAAGGATGACTAACTCACGTTACATTTATTTCCTCTAAACTTGCTCGGGGCTATGTGAAAATCAGGAATCAATTATTTATTCGCATGACCATTCAGACAGCGATACAAACAAAACTTAGGATTTCAACACAACACTTTTGTGGGGTGCAGTACCCCATGAAGCAGTACCACAAGAAATGAAGACAAGGAAAGGTAAATACCTTACCAGAAAGGTAAAAATTAATTTTCCACTGCCCTGGGTTATAAAACCACTGAAGCATTTTAGGTGTGAGAGCAATTTAGAGATGGAAACATTGATATCTGAAAAGTTTAAAGTGCAGATGGAGTTGCATAGGTTTCATTGCTTTTCGTTGTGTCTGCTTTCTTCACCAATGCTGTAATGAATACTTACAGAATGCAAGAGCTTTCTCAAGAGCCATCTTACTGCCTCAGGATCAGTATTTTTTCAGCAGATGACTCACATTTTAATCCCCTGCGTGTCACACGGCAGGGCACAGAAAACGAGGATGCTTATATTGTCTGTAGCTGGCTGCACAGCTGAAACGGTGCTGCTGTGACTTCATTGTCCCCAAGGGACTCGCTGTTTGGGCAGCATGGGCAGCATGTTTTAGTCATGACAGAAGGCAAAACCTGTGCGTGGATATTTAAGGCAATCACTGAATCACTTTTGTGTAGTGCCTGGTATTGATTCACTCTTAACTGCTCTTGGCTTTCAGTAATAATCTCACTTTACCCTAAGATGTGTCAGGGACCAAACAGGTGGGGACAGCGGAGTCACAGAGTAGCCTCTAACATAAATTACAGACAGGTTACAACAGAGTGGATAAAACACCCTAAATGAGATACTCCTGCCTTCTCTCTTAATGGAGAATACCTGACCTGCACTTGGATTTCTGCTTCAAAAGATGGGCTGGAGTCTCCAGCATTTGGATTAAACACTGGGAGCAATCCCATGCTAGTTGATTTATCAAGACGGTGCCACCTCAAATGCAAATGAGATTACTATGCCATAATAGAATACCTTAAACTCTGTGGCCTTTTACCCACATAAATTGAGAAAACTCTGCAGTAAGTAAAAGAGAGAAGTTTCATCTGAAATCTGAGTGGACAGAGCATTTGAAGGTACTTATGACACAAAAGGATGGAGGTACTTTGTGCTTCTTCTCTGCAGGGAAAAGGAACCAGGACCGCTCCAGGGATTTTCTGAGGAGTTTGCAAAAAACGCCTTTTTATCATTTTAGAAGAGCAATTACTAAACCACTTCAGCCATGGAGTACCAGCAGCTGTCTATCTTCATTTTTCCTGAAAATGTTAAAAGTGCAAAATCCACTAGAAAGCCCCTTGCAGAGCAGCTGTGGATTATTTATGGTGCCTTTACTACCCATGGTCTCAAATGCACTGTTCCACATGGAAGGAATATGCTTTACCCATGAATGATCTGGGAAACAGACAGTCCCAGCAGTTCAGTACTGCAAATGGGATGTCTTGAGGGGAAAAAATAGAGCTAGTGAGAGTGCATTTCAAATAACAAACAGCATTCAGTACTAATTAATCTGTGAAGTGACAATATGAACAGACTGGCTGGATCCTCTTTGTCTGGTTATTTTGCTGTGTGCCAACATGGAGCTATTCATGGATACCAGAGCAGTTTGTTAAGTACATAACAGGGTGGTATGTGACTAAAATTTCCTGGAATTACATATGCACTTGACTTTTCACGTATAAAAAATCTGACTCAAGCCCATGCTGGGTTAGCAGTGCCATTCTTCTTGTGCATTTCTCACTTGTGTTTCAAAAAACTGGCTGAAGTTTCTGGTTTCAGGTCTGCAGATTTTCCTCCAAGACAACCATTTTATTTGCCCGCTGTTACTGGAAGGGGACAGCAACTCTTCCCCACCCAAGATGAAGCAAGGGGAAGAAATAGCCTCAAAAATCAGACCTGTTGTCATGGAAACCAGAACAAGGATTTTTTTTTTTTTCGAGGCCAAAATGGAGGCATTTATAAATCAGAGACGAGGAAAATCCTACCCTTTTATAAAAACATGTTAAGTGGAAAATGTCTTTATCATAGGAAGTCAGATACTTACTAGCTCAACAAATGCTGCAGTGTAAAGCAGTATGTGAGTAGTTTTTTTTTCTATAATACAACATGATCTCATCAGCACCAGTGGTTGATGCATTTGAGAAAAGGCAGTAGTAGCCATAGAAACAGCCTGCTCTTGCTGAGTGGCAGAAGGTATCGTGTGACACCCACTTTTGGTGGTGGCCTCATGCTCTGCCAGATTTGTGGAGGTTTTTGTGTGTGAGGGGGTTTTCTGATGCACCTCAATCCACTGGAACTGGTTTTATTCTGCTCAGCTCCACTGCTCGGCATCGGCTCTGACAGGAGGTACCTAAAGGAGGGAGATTCTTTCTGCAGGATGGGAATAAAAGGTGGCTCCAGGGGTGCTTGTAAAAACACTGCTGTTAGTTTTCTTCCCCGAGCTGTTAGAAAGCATGTTGCTACAGCACTGGAGTAAAACCAGGGCCATTGCACCGTGTACTCTTTCAGTGTTTGTGTGGAGAGATGTACAGGTGAACAACAAACCTGCCTGAGGCCATAGAGCAAGACAAGGACAGACCTTGGGGAAAAAAAAATTTTTTTTTCATTTTTCAATCCCAACCATTCACACAGAGCATTTCACCACTTCACTTGCTTTTCCCTACCACCTTGAATCTCCCCTTCTCCACATCAGCTGCCAGCACAGAGCCCTACCTAAAGGCCAAGCTTGGCTTGATCTCCTGTGACATATTTTCTGTTTAGTGCTGGAAATCGCTGCTTTAAACTGCAACTTGAGCCCTGTCTGGGGACACTCGCTCTGAGTCACCTCCAGCAGCAGATGATTTACAGGCAGCCCTTCAGAGCTGTCCCAGCTCACTGTAATTATCTTGCTCTCACTGGTACCTCAGTAGAAAAGCACAGTTTATCCTCTTTGTTTGCAGTGCCTAATTGGGCCCGCGCTGTAAAGAGCCTGAGTGACCTTTAACAGCTCTTTGTGCCGGGGAGAAGAGCTGGATTTGCAGTTTCAGATTGCTTGTTGTTAATGATGGTTTCACTGACCTGTGATAAGGTACAACTTGAAAACAGAAAACGCAGAGAAAGCTGCTGTGATCTGCTCTGGAGAGCATCTGTGGGAAACACATCTGCCCCACGTGTTTTATGAAGTTACTGGACTACTCACACGAGGAATAAACACTGAAGCAGTTTATTGCCCAAACTTCCTCCCACAGCTCATGGCTCCAGCAGGCAGCACAGCTGGATCACACAGGAAGCTGCTCCTGAACCAAGCTTTTATAGCTCAAACTTTTGAAAAGAAAAAAAAAAAAAAACAACCAACCTGTAACAGATTGGAGCAATTTGGCAATGCTGAGATGGCACAAGGACGTGACTGCCTACTGTATATCGTATATATACACATACACCCCTGAGAAAGGCAGGAGACAGGAGCAGCTTCCTCTCTCACACTTGAATCTGGAGTTTCACCTTTTCCCGGACACTCTTGGAGCACAGATGACAGCACTGAGCAGTCAGTGACAACTGGGAGCTCCCACAACCTGCACTGGTTTTGCTTTGGGTGATAACCATCCCTTGGTGGGCACTTGGTCACTCAAACAAAGGGAAGCCAAAGACTTTGGACTCTGAGAGGCACAATCCACACCTGGACGGGAATATGGGAAGCAGTCAAAAGGATGAGCTACGATGGAAAATAAATTGTAATAAAAGAAATAAATTGTACAAAAAAAATAAAAAAATAATAAAAAAAGAATGAATAGATCAAATCCAGCCCAGGTGGAAGGGAAGAAGCTGTGTGGGAAAAGGAGCTGCATGTAGCAAAGCAGTGCAATGCCACTTGCACAAATCCCTGAAACTGCAAGAAATTTGTTTGCTCAATGGCTCTTGACATCACAAGCCACGATCATGTTTCCATCACTTATTTTCAAAACTTAAAGAGTTTTCCATACAACAGAGGACAAAACACTGGTTTCTTGTTACACGGTGGGTGTCAATACTGCACACTGCCAAGAAACACAGCTGCCCTGCTGAAAAAGACTTCCTTCACCACTAACATAATCTAACATGTTTCAAGGGGTTTTCTCCCACTGTTTGGAGGAGAAAGAGTCCGCATGCATAAAAGAGGTGAACAACGGTGAAAATGAGTTCAGGAATGTTACCAGGATTTTCCCATCTCTTATTCAAACACGTTTTTGTTTGCTAGAGGCAGTGCACTAAAATGGTTTGATGTTTTTTGCTGTGTTTCCACCTCATTGTTTCTGATGGCGGTAGCACTTCCAGGGTTTGGGATCCTTAGACCAAACATTCTGACCCCAAGGATATAATTGCGGTAACACCCTGCGAGGTGATCCACGCTCACAAACAGTTCCAAACGTCTGGGCCACAGTGCTCCTGTGTGTAGTGTTGTTTACAATGCAATTGAAATAGATGGAATTAGGCTGTGTCCTGAGGAAATGAGACCTTCTGTTTCCATCTGGAGCAAAAGGATCCTCTGCTTTCCATCTTGCAGTACTATATATGGAACCAGCTAAAGTTATGTATTTTCAGACTCCATGGAAAACTTCCTTATTAGAACAAATTCTAAAATTCCTTTATAGAAAGAAGCATTTAAATGAGCCTTTTTGTGTGAAACAACACAAAATTAAACCAACTAACCAAACAAAAAAGAAGCAAAACCAAAGACTGTTGATATTCAGTGAGAGACAGAATTCTACCATTTGACTCCTTTACTCACTTACAGGTTTGCCTCCACAGTTTTCACTAAACACAGATTACAAACCTTTGCAAACAAAACAAGAGTTGGGTAATGCAGTTAGTAATCTGGAATTTAATTCAAACTAAGCCTGGGCTATGCAGAAAATAAACAAAAGGGGCTGTGTAGGGTTTCTCAGAATCAGAGGTTGCATATTTGGTGGAAGAGGTTCTCTTGTTAAGGATTGTTTGCCTTGTTAAATTTGCTCTGGTTTGTATGAATATTATAGCAGATGGTTTCTTAAAGTAAAAAAACCTCTTAACTCCAACCTGGGCCATAAGCCTTGTTATGAAATAAGTTATAAGTGTTGCATATCAAACTACACCAAAGAATGTTAAAAATGGCCAACATGAGCATCCCCCAACTGGGAAATGCCAGAGCTCAGGACAGTTTGTCATCTGGTCTATCCCTGGCTGAACCAGGAACTCTCTCTCTCAGTTTCAGCAGGTACACAGCAGCACAAACCTGACACCTGGAGCACGGGAAGACCTTAACCCCTGCCACAACACAACCTGCAGAAGTGGAGGGGACCTCAGCCCTGCACCCCAGCTAAACTCCCTCTGCCAAGTGAATCCCCTTCAGTCAGAAGTAGATGGATATTCCAGTTTGATGCACGATCCTATTTGGCAGTGGCAGGAACAATCACAATTGTTAAGGTCAGCAGGAGCAGCTACACAAAGAGCTGTGCTGCTCACACTGTATCTTGTGAACATCTGACCCAATCGATATCTTTTCATATTTCAGCTGCCCAGCACCTCCTACATTCTTTAGCTGAGAGACAGCTGACTTGGAAAACACACTGCGATAAGCTTTTTCTTTATGTAAATCTCTAAGAACAAAGTAAGTCCTAGTTCCTCATTTTTGCTTGTGAAACTGGCATATATATATATATATATATATTTCCACTATATATGGAAATAGTCTAGCTGGTAATTTGCAGTCTTTTCATAAAGAAAATCTCAACAACAAAAGATTAATGTCTTCCTCTAATTCTCTCAAAGTGGAAGCAAGAAAATTATCTCACTCCAGACAGTTTGTTTATAATTTCTCTTAGTTTTGTGGCATCCAGAAGTCAGCATGGTCAACATCTCCTATCTTCATTAGTGCTCCAAACATAAGCTCTAGAATATTTTGGTACCTAAATTTCCTCACCTTTGCCTATTTGATCAAGCCATGTAATAATTCCTCACAGTTCTTCCCATGAAAAAACACTGAATCACAACCAAAGGATCTAACAGATCCCTGGATCCAAGCCCCACTCAAAATGCTACAGTATTTCAAGGAAGGCAAGGCCAGAGCAGTCTAGGAGAGCTTCATGTTCATATTCTCCCTTCACTGTGGGCCATACATTTTTTGCAGTCACCCAGATCTAGTCCAGAGCACATATTAATGTTTATGATCTATATATACAAGACACACTTTAATTTAGTAAAGTCAGGCATTGCAGTTTTGCTGTAGATATGGTGGCTGCATCTTGGCACCAACATATTTCCTGTCAGTTAACAGTCTGACAGAAAGCTTTTATCCCACCTGTACGTACATTTTCTAAGATAACTGCATATTCTAAACTCTACCCATATCACAGAATCAGAGAATGATTTGGAGGTGACCTTAAACATCATCTAGTTCCAACCCCCAATAATCAGAGTCATCAGTTCACTGCACCCTTTCTTTCTCCTTTTATAGAAGAGTCAGTTACCAGCAGGCAGAGGGGTTTGTAAAAGGAAGTACAAAGAGTTGCAAAACCCAGAGCTTCCTTTGTGACGACCTAAAGACCCATTTCTGGTGAGAATCAGACTCTTTCTTTTACCCTTATAAGGCAATCCCACAAAAACCCAAAGGCAAATCAGGTGAGAAGTTGTGAAGGTACAGCTCCTACAGCAGCCAGTTACAGGCAGAACTGAACAACACGGATATAAAAAGGCATCGGAGGGTAGGTTTGGACTGTACCTTTTAAAGCCAAAGGGATTTCGTGCTGAGGTCACCCTACAGTGAGCTGAGCCCACCCTACAATGGGCTGAGCTTACAACTAGGTTCATCAAATAACATAATTGCAGGATTTCACTGTGACTGCTGATGGCTTGGGAAACTTCATGTCTCCATCAAAACAGGAAACACAGGAGCCTAATGGCATGAAAAAGAGGTGAAATGACTTTTGTGTTCACTAGACCCTAAAACATGGATGAGGGTCTTTTATAATTTAACTCTTTTAACTCAAATGTGACCTCTTTTGCAAGGGCCAGAGCTGTGCAATATGATGTAACTGAAATGCTGAGTAATAACTGGGAAGTGAAAAGCATCAGATGCGTTTCCTCCGTGTGACTTAGAGCAGTGCTTATCTACACTCCAGGCTGCAAGAGGGCTTATTTTGAACCATAGTCCCAATCTCCCCTTCCCAGAAGGTGAATATACCCCCAAAATACCCTGCTGAAATGTACCTCCGGTGTGATTTCATCAATTCTGGAGCTCTCAGATGCCTGTGGCTGAGAGGGCTGGTGTTCTGCTCATTGCATGTGTGAATGCAGCTAATTATAAGCTCTTTGGAACAGAAATCCTGTCTCTGTCGGCACAGTCTGGCACAGCAGGGTCCCTTTCTCAGCTGGCCTTCAGTGAGAACTCAGTGTGAGGGATGAATCATATCAAAGGTGAATCAGAACGATTCTGAATCACTGACACCAGAGGGTAGCAACCTTAACATATGTATACAAGACTAATGAGCTGCAAAATTTCTCTGTTTCAACTCAAGAGAGGAGAAAAAATAATTTTAAAGAAACTAAAAGATAACCGAGGTAAAACAGATGTATTCGATATAAACACACAGCTGTTTAGCTCATCATTGACGTTCTATTTTGTTATCTTGAAATAATTTATTTTAACTGAAGGAGATTTACCTGAACTGAGAGACTTGAACTGAAATGAGGATTACCTGGAATTAAGATCACTTAGATTTTCTACGGTCTTAAAGTAATAAAACCAAACCTACTCAATTTTATTAAAGTCTAAAGTATATAATCTTTTAAATAAAATAGTTTGGGGTTTTGTGGTTTCGTTTTTGTCACTCTGCAACACGTCTATCGCCAGTTTACAAAATTAGCTACAATTGTTTATAGAACCTTCTTGTGTTTTCTTCCTCTTTTTTTTTTTATACACCAGCATATTCTTGAATGTCCTTAAAAGGCATCTTAATGTATTCTCTCTTTCTTACTGGCAGAAACAAAGCACTGGAGACACTTAACCAGCTCTGCTGAGTATCAGAAAACACACACGAGGAAGTGACGACTCATTTAAGGAGAGCTGCGAATTGCTGCCCTTATGCACCAGCTTTCCACCTTGACTTTTTACTCTCTCGGTGCAAAAAAAAAAAAAAAAAAAAAAAAAAAAAAAAAGGCGTTGAAAGAGTGTTTAGCCTCTGACCTGGAAATTTCCCCGCAGCAGGAGCATAATCTGTGCGATTTAGTGTGAGTACCTTGTGGCTTTAAGAGCCGGTTACCCTGCAGTTCACAGCCCAATGTCGCAGGCAAGTGACAAAATGCCATCCAGGAGCAGCAGGAAGCTCGGGTTAGATTGACGGGCAGGGCAAATAAACCCACAGTCCACAGTCACCTCTGTCACAAACGGGCAAGAATTGAACAGAAGAGAATAAATTTGAGCTAAGCCGGGCCAGGTACCTACCAGTGGCTTTTGACTGATTCTGAGCTCAGCAGTTGGAGAAAAGGGGTCATGAAATCATCATTTGTTTGTGAAGATGATACTGGTTAATCAGAATTAGCTGGCTGGTTACTAGTCTTAGTGCAAGGTTAGTTAGACCAGAATCTCTAGTCTTGTATTTCCAGGCTAAAAAGAGATCCTACAGAAAGAGATGAACTATGAAACTGTCCATTCTGGCCTCCGACATGAAACACAACCCGTAAATCAAACAAATTTAAAAATCCAATTGTATGTGAAGCAACACATCCACAGAAACACTAACCTTTAAAAATAAATTAAAGAAGAAAAAGCTAGCTTGAATGAAAACACTTGGTTTTTCTCATTCTGAATGTTTCACTTCTTTCCTTAGGCATTAACTAGAAATTAATTAATAGTGATGGAAAACAAACACGGAGTAGACTTTTTCCAGAACCTGCTCATGCAGCCCAGGGAGGAACCTCCACCAAGAACCCAGTTTTGTCCCCCCGGCCATTACGTGGAGTTTATGGGAAAGGGATGAACTAATTTATGCCACAGACTTTTACTTCTAACACACAATGTGCCAAAGGAGGAATCCAACCGCACTGCGAGCGCTGCTGAAGCCCGCAGCTCCCGTGGGCTCCACAGAGAGCTTCCTAAACGCGCGATGCCATCGTGTGGGCAAAGACGCCTCCAGCAGCTTCCAGAGGAACTTCCATTCATTTCATTGAATCCTACAACGTTTTGAGTTGTTTTGAGTGAAAATGGTCATCTCGACGCTGCTACGGGCAGGCCCAGGCTGTGTTCAGGCCGTATGAACACCACGTTAATTCCTTTTTTTTTTTTTTCTTTTTTCACTTGCTATGTCCTGGCCGGCTGATAGGAGCTGGGTAACTCCTCAGAGCGAATCTGAAACGGGATCCACCCTGGAATTCTGGTCAATGTGGTTTTTTTATGTCTGAGCTGGCAACAAGAAGAATATTCTACAGGGTTTGTTTTTTTACACCCCACAATTAAGACGCGTGTTTTAAATTTATCAAGATTTTTTACTCCTTCCTGCAAAAGAGCAAAACAATGGGAGCTGCGCCATGGTCAGTACAGACAGAATCACAGCAGAATGGGTTGGGTTGGAAGGGACCCTAAAGATCATCTCATACCAGCCCCTGCCATGGAACCGGGGCTGCTGGGGATGGTCGCCGTGTCCCAGCTACAGCGCTGAGTTTTTACTCTTTTTAAAACACGTTTTAGGGCCAGGGAGGCTGAGGGAAAGTGGATGCCTCAGGAAGAAGGGTTTTCTTGGGGAGAAGGGTTCCCTAAAGGGGAGTCTCTTTAGGGGAGAAGGGTCTCCTCAGGGAGGACGGTCCCCTCAAAAAAGAGACTTTCCTCAGGGCGCAGGGTCCGCTCAAAAAGGAGAGAAGGGTCCCTCAAAAAGGAGGATTTCCTCAGGGAGAAGGGTTCCCTCAAAAAGGAGGGTTTCCTCAGGGAGAAGGGTTCCCTCAAAAAGGAGGGTTTTCTCAGGGAAAAGGGTTCCCTCAAAAAGGAGGGTTTTCTCAGGGAAAAGCGTTCCTTTCGGGACACGGGCCCACTCAAAGCTGAGGAACCCCTCAGGGCGGCGGGGTGGCCGCGCTCTCGCTGCTCTGCGGAGCCCTCACGCTGCCTCCCCTCCGCCTTCCACTGCGGGCTGCAGCACCGCCC
>VXAC01008451.1:641687-664024 GCA_013399225.1 Rhipidura dahli
TGTTTCATTTGTTATTCTCTGAGGAAATTCACATCCCTGAAGCAGCACAAAACAGTGATCTGTGTAACTGAGGATTCTTCCACTGGCTGCTCTCTCTGCCACATCAACTGCTTTTGGAATTATGGAGGAGAAAGCCCAGCAGAATTAGAGTGCAGACATTGCAAATAGCTGCCTCTGCTATGTGATGACAGTGGCAGGAACTCCTCTTGCTCAAGTTTACAAATGAGCTCTCCAGATGCAGGAGAGTTTCTACAGAGCTACAACACACCACCTGTCTTGAAAATGCTTTATACTTTTGGAGCATTATGTGCCCATAAGTTTGGGAATTGCAGCAGACTGGAATTAATTTGCTCCAGAGAAAGTGAACAACATCAAATGACATTATTGGTTTCTGTAGATACTTTCCTAAATGGAAAAGAGGCAGCAGACCTGAGCACTGCCACTCTGTTTGAAATGGAACTGTTGGTCAATAAACAAAAGCCAGGAGCTAAATTTCTGGCACAGCTCACAGGTATTTGTATTCTGTAAAGCTTAGAGGTAGGGCAGTATCACTCAGGTAAATTCTTACTTGTGTTCAGGAATAACAGATGTGGGTACAGAGGCCCAGCTTCACTCAGAATCCCCTTTTTTCACCTACCCACAGAAATGTGGCATGAATACTGAGCACAGCAGCTTGTTCTTAGGTTTCCTAACTTTCCCTGTCTGTTTTCCCTGTGCAAGATGTGTTTGATGTGCTGGTTTTCTTCCCAGGGTATGGGTGGGCAGCACGGATACTTCGGGCTCTGGATAGACAGTGACTACGGGAAGGGCCACAGCAAAGCCAAACCTCGGTGCACCACCTACAACAGCCCCCAGCTGTCAGCCAAGGAAGATTTTACACTGGATGCCATGGAAGTTTGGGCAGTGGGAGACGTCCCTGAGAATGCAGGGGTAGGTGAATTTGTGAATTGAACCTGTGACATTGTGTCCTGCTTGGAACAGGAGATGTGAATGCAAAGCTCCCAGTTGCAGTTTGCTGTTTAGACACTGTCTCTCCATCGTAGTGAATAATGTTTTCTTCAACTGGCCCTGTGGTGCCATGAGTTTTGTGGCAGCCAAATAGCAAGGCAGTAGTGGAATTATTAAGGGTGCCAACAAGAAAGAATATCAGGAGCCATGAGGTGATCGAGTCAGAGTAGCAGTACTTCATTCTGAATTTCAAAAGGCCTTTTTGATATTGAGGAATGGTCTCTGGAAGGAACCTCCTTGGAGGGGCTCAGTAAAACTCAGTGTTTCTAAGTCAGAAAGCGCTGGAAACTCTCAAGGAAAGTTTAATCTGTAATTCATGAAGAGACCCAAAAGATTTCTTTATCAGTAACTTTAAATTTACTATTGTTTTACAATAAATTTATGTGAATAGGTTTATGCCAGTCTTTTTGCACTTGGTTTATTTTTGGGAATGAGTAGGAGCCCTCTCTCCAGTCTCCTCTATCCCTGCAATTTATTCTCTTATTAAACTGTCTGGTCTGTACACTTTAAAGGGGTTTCAAATCTTATTTCTTTTTATTTTTCACTTCTTTTCATACTAAATTCATGTGCCCTGACTTTGCTGGACACATGGCTCTAAATAGAAACAGAGCAAACTGTTTACAGAAAATGTTGACTTGTAACTGGATCTCTTCTTTAAAAACTTCACATCAGTACTTCAGACTGAGGTGAGGTTAACCAGGACATCCTGGATGGCTTGTAACCTGAATAAACTTGAAATAGTTCACTTTTCCATCTTAGGAAAAGTTTATGGCTATTTTGTGTAGCTGCAGCAGTAAAAATCATTTGATGTATCCCAGTGAGTTTTAAAATTGGAAATACATCTCCATTGTGGCAAGCTTGCAGACCACATCACTTACAGACTTTTGAGTGTGCCCCTTCCCTGTAGCCTGATATGGACATTTTAAATTGACTGTATTTTATTTTGTTTTGAAGAGAAAAGGCAAGAAGAGTATCCTGGATGTGGATCCTCAGGCCCAGGCCTTGTTAGAAATGGCTGGAAAAAGTCGTCAGAGCGAAGGTCTGCGGGAGCCCATTGAGGAGGATGAAGATGATAATGATGAGGACTAAAGGAGCCACAGTAACATGAAAAACCTTTACTTTTATTTGCTTCCAAGTGTTAATGTTCCTTGGACAAGATTTTTTTCCTTTTTTTTTCCCCCCTAAATTTACCCAGTTGTCTGGGACAAAGCTTGAGTCTTGTACTTGTGTAATATTTAGGTCTAATGCACTGTTCTGCCTGAAGGGTTTTGTTTGGGGAGGACAGAAAAAGTAACTGGGGACATAATCATTAGGCATGGCTAAGCTCTAGCTGAATATGAATCTGCTTGTATTCCCCATAGATCATGTCTGCAT
The DNA here is from genome assembly GCA_013399225.1 of Rhipidura dahli. NCBI lineage: Eukaryota > Metazoa > Chordata > Aves > Passeriformes > Rhipiduridae > Rhipidura > Rhipidura dahli. The sequence goes on from VXAC01008451.1 coordinate 644,070, forward strand.
AAAGCAGCAGAAGTTATTGACAGAGTGGCTTTCTGTCTTGGAGAATTGATATGTACATAGGTGTGTATTTATAAAGCTTGTTCAAGGCACTGATTAAAGCTCTTATACCTCAACAGCACATATTTATTTGCATGCAATGCAGTTAGTCAGCAAAGCTTACAAACTGTAATGATGTCCTACATTGATGAACATAGCATAATCCACATGATGCCATATGAAGGGTGCTGTTAATTTGCATTGCTTCAGTTATAGCATTAAATTTCAAGCTAAGTCAGATTTTCAGCAGGTGACTCCATATTCTCTAGAATAGTCCAGAATAGTTATACAACAAATATACAACAATAAATTTTGTACTACTACACTACCCTTGGTCCAACTCACTTCATCTGTTTCTGCAGAAACTTGTCTATAGCTTTTTGACTTAGAACAGAATCATTGGAGCCTTATTTATCCTAAAAATGGTCCCATACCTCCAGCAGGAATTCTCTAGAGAAAGTATGTTCTTCAGTAGCCTCATGAGACTGGAATAAAAGATCAGGCTGTAAAAAAGGTTGAGTAAGAAGCAGCCACATTTAAGTGGGAATAGGATCTGTGGATACCTTGTGAAAGAAATAAAAATCAGGGTTATGTGTGTAAAATGTATAAAGAAGATTGCTGTACACTTTACTTCCACATAATTAATCATTACTCTATTATAGAAAAAAATCCCCAGAATGTGAAATGCAGTTGTTGGGGTTTGTGCTCTGTTTTGTGACTGTTCACCAGTTTTGTCAGGTCTCTTATACTCAGGACTTTTTTCTACTTGAATTAGTTCCCATCGCTCAGTAATTATTAGTTTGACCTTGTTAATTCTATGTGTAATTAATTTGTCAAAAATAACCCTGATTTCTACCAGGGACTGTAATTTCTAACTCAGCAAAAAGTTTGGTAATCAATGTCTCTGATTGTCAGCGTTTCTTCTGAGGAAAAGGACTGTGTCCAATCCCCTTTGTCCTGGCATGAGTTTGTCTTTGCAGCTTACAGAAAAAATGTGTTGTAACAATAGAATTCTGCAATTCCTGATAATGTGGCCTTCCTTCACATTCTTTCCCTTGGTGTTTTCTTGTATGTGAGTTTTTCCCCCTCACCTGTTGTTTTTCAGAGGGAACCCGATTTGAATATTCTGAACAATCTGCACTTGTGCCTTAATGTAGATCTCGTTTTTAAAAATGATATTAAACAACATGAATTTAACCTTGAAAGGAGAGCATGAAGAAATCACTCAAACCAGGCATCCTAGGACTCAGCTGTGTGTTTTGTGGGCTACCTGAACAAATGCTTGGGGCATTTATATGCTGTTTGTTCCAGCACAGAGAGTGCTGTGAAGGGCCTGGCATAATGTCCTTTTATCCTGTATTTGCTTAGAAAAAACAGATAGCCTCCCAAGTTTGTAAAATATAGAAGCATCAAACAATTGCACTGATACTTTTGTATAGTTTTCTTCTCTCTATGTATTAATGATGTTAAATTGTACAATGTAAGGAGTAGCAAGTAAGTACATGGTGCTGCCTGTAAGTGGGTGATAGCAGCTTTTGTTTGAACAAACTCCCACCATGAGTCTCAGAGGTCTTTTTTACTTAGCAGTGACTAAGCCTATTAAATACTCCCAAGTGGATGGCATACAGGATGAGACAGTTGAATTTCTGCAGGCAACTGTAAAATAAATAGCTAGACTTAGTTTTTCTTCCATGACAAGGCAGAAGCTTGTTATTGAGAACTGGAACCATCTGCAAGGGTTAAAAAAAAATTGTACAAAGCTACTCTCCACCAAAAATATTTCAGTGGCCAGGTTTTCTTTGATTTTTAATGAGTATCAGTATAGCTATTTGTTTCTAGTCTATGAATCCAAAATGTAATCCTGTTTCAACATCATCTGGTGACTATCAGCATAGCATTGTGACCTCTGAAATTGTAGTTTTTTGACAAGTTTGTGTCTGAGACTCTTCCTCTTCACTTTGAAGGTGTTAAGCTGGGGCAAGAAGAAAACTGGCACTGGCACTTTAGCAAATATCTCAGTGAAGCATTCTTTACTAGGACACCACTGATCCAAGCAGCAGATGGGATTATTCAAAGTTGTTCTTTAAGTGTAAAAGATGGGCTTGGGATAGACTCAATTTGTCTTTTAACCTGAACCTGATGAGTAAGAAATCTGGGCTTCATGCTCATACACCTAAAAATCTTTTGTCAGCAGTGGGCTTTGCTATGACCTGAACAGCTCAGTCCCTTTTGTGCAGTTCTTGACCCACTGCAAAGCCCAACATCCCTGCTTTGTTCCTGACTCATCTTTATTCTCAGGATCTTGTGAAAGCGAGTCCCTTTCCCATTAAATCCATCCACTGCTGTGCACTGGGTCTGAGCAGCCTTCCCTTTCTCTCCTGTCAGTCACACAGGTACAAAAACTGACAGCTGAGGGTTGGCACTTCAGCTGCCTGCTCTGTTTGACAGCTCCCCACAGTTTCCTTGATAGCCTTGCTGAATCAAGGCTGGATATCTGGGGATCCACAAACACTATAAATTGAAGGGAAAAAAAGGCTTGAAGGCAGGTCTTTTCCACTCTTCTAATAAAACATAAAAGCACGTGGCTAAATCACGAGTCTCACTCAGATGCTTGTCAGCAACATTTTAAAATGTAGATTTTATTAATAAAAACGATTTTGATTTAAATAAATAAAATTTAAGTTTATGCACAATAGATTTTTCTGTACAGGTGTGAAATTGGTTTTTTTTTGGTCTGGGACTAGCACAGCCTTCTGGACATACAGATGGGTGCTATAAAAATATTCCTGTTCTTGGTGTAAAACTGGAAGTTTCTGCAGACAGCTCACCTGGAGTGGGCAAAAGAGTCTCTGGTGTAAGGACTGTTGGTACAGATGCACTTGAGTACCTTCAGGAAGGATGCATGGTGTCACAAAGCCATGGGTTTGGATTTTCCAGCATCCCAGCTCTGTTCCAAGTGTATTTCAGGGAATCAGAGTCAGTTGTGACATCCCCTTGTGTGCTTTGGGTGGCAGCAGTGCTTCTCACAGAGCTTGACGAGCTCGGACACCACGAACACTGAGGAAGCCAGGCCAGTGAGGAACAGCAGGTCTGGGAGAGGAGAGGAGAGAGGGCAGGTGAGCTCAGCTGGGCAAGAATCCCAGCCCAGGGCTCTCCTGCAGCTGGGAATTGTGCTGGTGCACCACTGAGTGCCCGTGCCAGCTGAGAATTAGGGACACCACTGCAGCAGACAAGGGACACCCATAGCTGGGATAGTCCCCTTGGAGGGTGGAAACAGGAATCCTTTGGGATCCTTGCCCTAGATGTAACACTGTGTGGTGGGGTGCAATTTGCTGATTGAAATTAAAATCTGTGGTGCATTTCAGTGGGGAAGCCCTGCTCTTTCCAAAGGGAGTGACAGCATAATGAGCTGGGGAATAACATCATACAGAGCTCCTGGAGAATCTTGGCATGTCTGCATTTACTTGCCTTTATGTGCAGTAAATCAAAATTCAGAATCTAAGCTAGGATAATGTTAAATACTGCTACTGTTTGAGTACAGCTCTGTGTAAATATCCAGGTACAGGAGCTGTTGAGTAGTTTCCCCTTCCAGTGATGTATTGGGAGCTAACGGAACAAACTGGGAATGGCATCTGCTTTCTAAAGTCACTTTAAGGTAAAAAAAATTCCCCAAACAAACCATTACTTATTTTGCAACTTACCTAAAACTCCTAAATTCTCTGTCTGGAAGATCTTTTGTAGTGGAGGGATGTAGATAACAGCCAGCTGTCCCAAAAATGACCCAAGCACGGAATACAAGAACATGCGGTTTCGGAAAAAGCCAATTTCAAATATCAACTTCGTCTAGAGCAGGGAAAAAAAAATGTTAAAAGCCACTTTTCCCAATCTCTGTTGGAGTTAAATGTCACCCTGTTACTTTACATTTCAACTCCATTGCTTCTTAAGTTACACAAACACTAAGTTAGTGCTACATAATCAAAAGTGTAGTTGTACTTGAACTGTAAAGGATAATTTTATCTATATAAAAAGTTGATAAAAATCATACTGCTTTAAATTAAAAAACTCCTTACTAGGCAAAATGCTGGTATTCCAATGTTTATGTTTGTGATTTGAGACAAGAAATTACTGCTGACAGAGCAATCTCACCTGAGAGCGACATGTCAGGGCATTGAAGAGGTCAAAAAACACAAAACAGGTAAAAGTCATTGTTGTGGTTCGAGGAGTTATGCCCCCTTTTGGAATCTGGAAGCACACAAAAATTCAGAGGTTAGTTTAACCTTACAAAAAAAATGCCAATTCAATAGAAGGACTAAATGTTCCCTTTAATGAGCCCAGTCAAATCAAAGGGTAGTAAAACAAAGGAGTAAATCTGGTTCTAGCTGTTGTAGGTGGCATTCATTTCTCTCTGCTAATTTTAGAATTGATGATCTTATCAGCCCTATTTTAAATTCTTAAACTGATGTGGACTTTGAGTAAAGAACATTCTAAACTAAATTACTGAAACTTAGAGTAACAAGTACCAACAGCAACCGATTGTACTTGGCATTTTCTGCTGGGAAAATGGAAAGCTAGAGGGGGAAAGTCCCTTAAAGTATTGATGCCACATCAAGTCCTAGGTTTCCCGTTCTAGACTGGAAGCTCAAAATGAAGGGCAACAGAGGGGCAGAGCTGGGAGCTGACCCTGCTTTCTCAGCCCTCTGCCCACATTGGTCTTTCCCCATGTGGTGGATTCCAGAAAGTCCTTCTCGTGTCCTTCAGAACCTGTTGTGCTCCATCCACCCTGATGGAAACCAGATCTGAGTGCAAATCTCCCTCACCTCCTTCCAGAAGACAAAGAGGGTTCCACTGATGATGATGACTGCTGACATGAAGATTTTCAGGATCAGTGACCTGCTGAGTATGGTGTCCGTGATGCACCGCGGCGGCTGCTTGATGGTGTCCCTGTCAACGGGTTCAACCCCCAAGCTGCCTCCAAGAGAAGCAGAGGGATGGGTTAATGAATGCAGGATGTCCCAAAATGGACATCCTGAGAAACCAGGGTGGAGCTGGAGGGTGCAATTCTTTGGAACACGGCATGAATATTCAAGCAAGGTGACATAAAGCCTAAATTTGTCCATGACACTGATGCCAAAGGTCTTTTCTGAATATTGAGCTGCTGAAATAACATCAGATCACACCATCACACCAGTATCCCTCTCCAGAGTGAGAGCTAGCTGTGAGAGTGTGCATAATGTGGCAGCAGGAATTATATTTAGCTGTTATTGTAATTAGCACTTGCATGAGCTTCCTAAATCTCGTGATTTTGGGGCATACACCCACTATTCCCTGGCTATTCTACCAGCAGGTGATGCTCTCAGGATAACAGGCAATTCCTGGTCAAAAATTGTTAAAATGTTAAATGATTCCACCATAAAACAGGAAAATACAGAAAACCCCAAGTAAACGTGAAGTGCTTTTTGAAAGACCAGGAGGGAACAAAAGTGCAGCTTATCCCAACCACTGATGCTGATTGCTGAGCAATCACAACAGTTTATGAGCCAAATTCAAACATGCAAAAACCAAGATTATTTTGCTCACTGGACTCCTCCATACCTCTGTGCTGGTGGCCCATCCATGATGATGTTGATCCACAAGATCTGCATGGCATTGAGTGGATTTGGTAGGTTGAGCACTGTTGACAGGGTAATTAGGCTCAAAGCTGAAATACTCCTGCAAAGCACAGAAGAGCATTATTCTGCAGGGCCTCACCCCCAAGGTGCTTTCACAGGAGCTGAAGCAAACAGGAACTTACGTGCTCAACTGGAACCGGACAAAATTCTTTATGTTGTAAAATATTCCCTTTCCCTCTTCTATTGCATTCCTGGAAGGGAGAGGGGAGTTTATTAAGTAAAGAGCACTCACACTGTTTTATACTGAGCTCCCTCTGACACTCAAAACACAGATTGTCTTTTGTAGCCCTCATTTCAGTGGAAATTCAGAGCCCAGCTCAGGAGGAGGCCATCAATGCAGCTTCTCACTCACAATTCCTTTATCAGTGTGTAGATCTGAAAACCTGGGCCAGGTTTTGGTTCATAGAGCAGGCCTGGACCTATTTATAGACTCACTGTACCCTGCCCACTCTCTTTCTTATTGTGAGCCAACAGAGCATTGCAAATTATGTTTTACCTCTGAGCTTCCTGGACGAGGCAGAGTACGAGGTAGAATCATAAAGGATCATCAAGTCCAACTTTTGACCAAAAAAGCTCTGATCTACCCAGACTTCCAGGTGCTCTCAGATCCCCAGCTAGCTACAGCAGTGAGAAGCCATGGCTTTCAGGTGAGAGGTGGCTTGGTCAGCACCACTTGGAAAGAAGGTCACTGCCACGTATGCAACTAAAAACGAGTCAGAGCCACGCCGGGGCTCTCCACTCCCATGTCCTGCACCCTGCCTCGCTCCCCAGGCTCCTCACACAACAGGCTTGCTGCAGGGGACAGCCAGAAAGCAGCTGAAGAGCAAGAAAGGCACTAAACCTACATCACTTTGGAGAAGTCATCGTCCACGAGGATCATGTTGGCGGCCTCTTTGCTGACGTCTGTCCCCGCCTGTCCCATGGCGATGCCGATGTCCGCGGATTTCAGGGCCACGGCGTCGTTGACGCCGTCTCCCGTCATTGACACCACGGCACCAGCCCTCTGCAAGGCCTGTGGGAGGGGAGAGGGCAGGGGGTCTCAAGCCAGGAGACAAACAAGCCCTGTTGGCAATTTCAGAGTCTGTACTGTTTGCTTTGCTCTCTTTGTATTGAAAGATCAGAAGATCAGAAGTTTGACGGTAAAAGAGACTCAGCACCACACCGAGGACACAGCTCAGACCAAGAATTAGGAGACTGTTTTTTAGGAGTGTAGGGAATCTCACCACTCCAGCAGAAGTGCGAAGAGGGGAGTAAAACCCTCAGAAATCATTCTGCTGACATTATACTGGCTAATACCTCACTAGTGTTTTGCAAATGCCCAGGCCAGGCTTGCAAGAGAAATCATAGAATCATGGAATATCTGGAGTTGGAAAGGATCCTCAAGGATCATCAAGTCCAATTCCACAGCTAATACCTTCAGAGAAATAGTGCCAGTGCTCTAAGTGGGGTTTCACAGCCCTTTAGTTTGAGCTGATTCTGCTGGGGAAGACCAGGTCATGTAGAGAGCTGAGGCTCCCTCCCCCTTGTTTCTGTGGGGCACACAAGGAATTTTAGAGGCTCTTAGTACCTTTATTATTTTTAGCTTGTGCTTTGGACTTGTTCTGAAGAAAATGGAAACCTGAAAACAAAAAAAGAGGACAAGATATAATCTCATATTAGATGGGAGCTGCTGGAAATAGGCCAGGTTTGTGTAACCAAAGCCATTACGTTTTGCACAGTGGAGGAGAGCTCTGCCTCTGCCAGTTGGTCCAGCTCTTCCCCAGACATGGCTTTCAGCTTCCCATTGCAGAGACCAATATTCTGTCCTGCAAAGAAAAGAGATACACTCTAAATATGAGTGGGTTCTACAATCCCAGCAATGCTATCTGTGTCCTTTAAGAGTCTTACACTGAGATTTTGCCATTTCTGGTGCTAAAACAGTGGAATTAATTTACTGGAATTTGGCCCAGAGTTCATAGCTGCTCTATACTTGCATTTAATATTTCAGTGGAAAAGCAAAAACTCAGCAACCTTTAAAGCCTCTATTGCACACACAAAAACGATGAGAAGGTTGATTATTATGGGGTGTAACATTTGGCTGATGTGACAGATGTAGCACAGACCCCCAGGAAAGCAGCAAAGTTTGGTACCTATAGCCACAGCCGTTTCCAGAGCATCTCCAGTGACCATCTTTACTGACACACCAGACTCAAACAGGACCTGAACAGCTTCTCTCACTCCAGCCCTCGGGGGGTCAATTATTCCAACCAGACCCAGAAATGTTAGTTTGCCAAGTTCTGGACCTGAAGCCAAAGCAAGTACTAGTGATAGAGGAGAAAAAGAAGAAGACAAGAGTAAATTGTTAATGATGTATTTCCATGCTTTAAAAGGAACATTTAGAGATGATATTAAATTGCCTGTTTTCCAGCAGAAAAAGTCATTACAACCAGATCTTTATTCATTACAATCAGATCTTGTACAGACACAAAAATTCAGTCCACTTAAATAATGGTTTCTCTGAATGAGAGCATTTCTGTTTGACGTGTTTCTCTTAGGATTTCATTCTTTCCAGTTTTAAGCTGTCTACCACGTCTTCCCCAAATGCAGATGGAATAAATCTGGACAGTGCTATGTTAAACCATACACTGTTAAACTACTAAGTTAAACAACAGCATTCCTGCAAAAACTTACACTTCTTTTAAAACCTAAAAATGTGAAATGTAAATTCAGCTCAACCAGAGAAACTCCCACCACGTAAACATCCAGCTCTGAACATTTTGTCTCTGCTCTCGGTGCACGCTCGTTATCATTCAATCATTCTTAAATCACTCCGGGATATTTTGCCAGGGGTTCATGTCAGTGCTGCTTTGATGGTGGAATCATAATCTGCAGCAGCTGCCTGGGTTAATCACTTCCCTTCAGAGCAGCAATTTGCCATCGCCACGAGGGCAGATGATTTGGATATTGTAAATCAAGCGCTGCACAGGAGCTCCTAACCACAAAGCACGGGGTGGGAGAAGATATACATCAACCACAGCATCCTCCAGATCCGGCTGCCAGGGCTTGTTCCCATCTCCCCACCACCTGGGAATGGTGCTTTGTTACTGTGGGAGAACCTGAGATGTTTCTGAGGGGATGTTTCTGGTGATGGAGGAGGTGACACTTGAATAAAACTCCTGGGGGCTGTGCACGACAGGCAGTCGGGATCAGGAGATCGATAGATTTGGGCCTGACAAAGGATTGAACCAAGCTTCAAACAGAAATCTCAGTGCCCAAATCCACGTTTGTAACTCCTCTCAAACTGGCTTTTTGTTCTCCAACAGCAAAACTTGGCAGAGCAGCACTTGGATTGGGCCCAGCACAAAGCTCTCCAGCATCACCCAGACTGTATCCCAGACAATCACAGCACTCCATGGAAGAGAAACATTCACATTTCCAGTGCTTATTTTCAATTCCTTTCAAACTCACTAATTTAAACCCAGCCAGAAAAAAAAAAAAGAAAAAAAAAGAAGAAAGATCAGCCAGCAGACCTAAGACATGGCCCTTGGCACTCTGACAAGTGTTGGGAAGAGATCATGAAAGTGATGCTAAGAACTGATGACTTTAAGCTGAAAGACGGGAGATTTAGATTGGAGATTTGGAAGGAATTGTTCCCTGTCAGGGGGGGCAGGCCCTGGCACAGGGTGCCCAGAGAAGCTGTGGCTGCCCCTGGATCCCTGGCAGTGTCCAAGGCCAGGCTGGACAGGACTTGGAGCAACCTGGGAAGGTGTCCCTGCCCATGGCAGGGGTGGGGTGAGATGATCTTTAATGCCCCTTCCAAACCAAATCAGTTTGGGATTCTGTGATCCCTGAGCCTCTGACCATCCTAACCATGACAGAGCAGGGAAATTTTAGGCCAGATAACCTGTAAGCTTAAAGGACAGTAAGCACAGTAAGGACTGACCTCGAAGTCCTGAGGAGCCCATTCGCTTTTCCTCCTGCTGGTAGAGGGCTTTCTGCTGCGGCGTGAGTGGCAACGAGATGCCACCGCTGTTGTACAGAGTGCAGTGCTGGATCACTTCTTCAAATGCTCCTTTCATAAAGTAAATATCCTCCTGATCCTTTAAAGAAAGGGAGGAATACACTTTATCCAAACGAAAAAAAAAAAAAAGAGGAGCACTGTTTAAATGAGTAAGTCTTTAATTGAAGGTAGAGAAGATCCTGTTTCCTCTTTTACCTGTTTCGAGAGATGCCCAGGAGCATCCATGTATTATGGATAGGATGGGATATTTTTGCTCTGCCCATTTTTCATGTTCAGCCCTCACAGACAGCATGGCAATGAAAAGGTTGGTGAGTTTTTAAACCAGAGCACAATATCAGCCAAAATGAGCTCCTTAACCCAGTATGGGATGAATGACCAAACACTGATCTCTCTCTCCCTGTCAGTTCTCTCTGAAAAGCTTTTGTTTTCCTGCTCAAACCACTGTATGGAAAGTATTCCCTCCTCCCATTCAGACAGTTTTACAAGCTAAAATTCCACCCAAGCTGGGAATTTTGAGGTTTGTTCCCTTTTCTCCCGACATAGTTAACTCCTGCAAACATTATTTGCTGAAGAGATACCATTTCGTGCCCATTGTTGAGGTGCACAATTAGAAACATGAAACCAGCCCCTGCCTCTGTTTGCTTTACCTGATTTTTCAGTGTGCATTTCACAGCCATCCACTTCTGCTCGGAGCTGAATGGAATTTCCTTCTTTCTTACATAAATGTCCTTTATGTCAGCTAAGTCCATCTGAAGCAAGGTAAAACAAAAAGAGCTCTGTAAGGCTGGATGCTGCCAAAGCCTGGGTATATTTTCCATATCACAAGGATTGATTGTTGACTGTGTCCTTCCAGGCTGTCAGATACCACAGAGCTCAAGAGAAAACACGAGGAGAGGAAAATTCATGTTTCAATCCCATCTTTTGCTTTTGGTGCCTGGTATGGGATAAATTAAACTGGAGTTCAAAGCTTGATTCCTGTTCAATTTTGCAAGAATTAGAGAACTCCCCTGTCTTTTTGTGAGAGGATCAAGTTCATTCCCTAAACCTATGGCAAAGCCATGGGATGAGCAGATTTCTGGGTTTCTTTTCTGGGTTATTGCCAAGCAACTCTACGTGAAAGAAGAAAGGAAACAGCAAACAGCTGAATGGTCAGTTGTGGATGTGGTTTTGAATTATTTCCCGATGAATTACACTCAGAAAGCAATTCACAACAAAACCTTTCACTCCAAATCAATACACTCCTGCCCCAGCAGCGTGTGTGGGTATTGCAGGTGAAGTAGGGGAGATTGGAAGCTACTTCTGATCACCTTCTTCCCCAGCTCCCACCAAACCAAGAAAATTAAAAATAAATATAAGAAAGACGACCTCCCGCATATTCTGCTACTGCTCAGCTACTGAGTGCCAGAGCAGGAGAAGGGTTTTAATTCAGCATTTAGGGAAATGAAATGCCATCTTTAAAAAAAGAAATTTTAAAAAAATCATGATTTCACTGCTAGAGTTACAAGCTTTAAAAGCAGGAGGTAGGATCAGATGTTTGGAGGGGCATCATTCCATCAGGGAGCTCCTGAGCTTTACAGTCCACCCCAGGGTGAAGCCTCAGGGTGGGTGACACTGCTGAGGTGATACTTTGAGGTGTTTTACAGCTCTGCCTGGCAGTGTGAATGCAATATTCATAAAACCATCTTGTTTTACATAATTGTGACTAGGAAAAAAGTAAAATCTAGCAGATGACCCAAAATGAGGGTGAATCTGGCCTGGCCTGTTCCTGCTCATTTTTAACTCTTATTTTCCTCCTGGGCCCTTAACTGGCCCGTGCAGGAAATATAAAAAGGGCTGTCCAGTCTGAGCCCAAAAGAAATGCATTACCCAGCCTCACAGCAGGATTAACCAAGCCAGGGGAGCATTGCTGTCAGCACAGGAGCTCAAAGAAAGTGTCCATGACTAAAGGGAGAGGAAACATCTCTGACCTTGGGCAGAAGAGACAAGGAAAGGCTAAAATCAGCCTGGGGAATTTAAAGCAGTCTCACTCTGCTGCCAGACCTGACTAATCCAGCTTTTATTTATTAATTTGCTTTAATTTCAGGAAAATTTCAAACTCTAAGGATCTTACCTTCATCGCCAGGGCAATGAGAGCTCCTTCTGTGGGCTGCCCTATCACACTGTTTTTCCTGATCACGGCATTATTGACCACACAGCCAGCCTGGGGAAAGGGACAGGTTTTCATGGAATAGTTTTCTCATCACTGAAGTGACAGCTTTTCCATCTCTTTCAATGAAATGATGAAAGATTGGGGAATGAAAGGAGCCATGTCCCAGAAGTTTGGAGAAAAGGTTTCCCCACAGCAGCATCCCTTGAGATCAGTTCTTGTGTTTTCTAAAGCCACTGAATCCATAAGATACACCAATATTCTGGTAAAAGAATAGGCTTTGGATAAATTAACATCAAGAAAACATGAGATTCATCTCATGAGCTTGATGTGTCATGAAAATGAAAGCTCAGTCTCTCCTACTATTGTTTCTAATGTGCAGTATGAATAAAACAGGACCTAATCTCCATTTGAGATTCCAGCTCAAAATCATTTCACCACCCAAACACTCACTCCAGCCTACAGCTGAATGTTCAAATTTTTGTGTAGAGCTGACACAAACCCAGAGAACATCACAATACATTTATATATTGACTGTGTAGCTGGCTAATGTCTACAATCTCTGAAAATTAAAAATGTATTGGTCTCTCCTCTGCCAGAACTGTATTTTTATTTAGAATATCACTGACTCCTGAAGCTGATGGCTCTGGTCTCTCTCTGCATGTCTTATGATCACTGCCTTTCACCCATAAGCTCCAGGAATTACATCACACTCAGTCTTTCCATGGAAATGTTTCAGCAAGACAGTCCATTCTAGAATTACAAAAGTGGTTTTTTTTTCACACTAATTATCCAAAGTCCTTTGTGCAACTGAAAACTGAACATGACTAGGATATGCTGGTTCATAATTTATACTTACCTCCACGAGTTTCCCAATGGAGATGTTGGAAAATTCTTTAAGGATCTCCTTGGATGGCAGGAGATAAACATTCCCTTCTCCATTGTAGCCCACCCCGCTGACCTGGGGGAGGGAGAGAAAGATGGGAAATTCCCCCTGTGCCAGGCAGGACTGGGCTGCACTCAAGAAAATTCTCATTTTTAAGGAGTGCAGGGATTCTCCTTTCTGTCTCAAAGCAATGCTTAAAGGAAAGGCTGCAGACAATGACAATATCACATTAAATTGGCTTTATAGGGACAAAAGGAGTCAGTTTGTCCTACTGGGAATTCATTTGCCACGATTCCACGAGTCTCCTGAGGCTCAGGGGAGAGCTGCAGCCCTTTGGCAGCAATGGCAAAGGGTTTGTTCAAGCTCTGCCCTCCTCATGACTACCCTGTCTCTCCTCTGCCTCACATTTTGCATTTTCCCCTCACTTTGTGCAGAGGGGAATGAACCAAGCAGAGAATGAAGCTGCTCCTGTGATAAATATTTCTACAGCAGAGGCACCAGCAAGGGTCAGTGGCAGGTTTCAGGATTTACAAAAATTGCAGGTTCTGCCCATGGACAGCTCTGTGGTACCTGAGCAGCTTTTGTACCCTCAGCCCCGGGGCTGCAAAAATCCCTTCTCTTTAAGGGGATGTGCAAGAAACTGCTTGGTTTGGTGTGGGGTCACACCACGGGTGTTATGGAAGAGCAGGACTGGAAGGGCAAGGATGGACCTCTTCCCTAGGCCTGGAGATAACCATGGAAACACATCCAGGGCACCTGGGATGGGCTGGAAAAGGGAATTATGGCTTTGTGGCCTTCTTGACCGATTGTGTGGGAAGGTGGTGGTTTGTGACCTTACAGGGTATTGTTCACCTGTTACCATCTTAGGCACCATCCCGGCAATGCTCCAGGTGACTGGGAGACACTGGGATTTATCCTTCCTGTTTATATGAGGTGATATCCTGGTTGTGGGCTGGTATTTAGGGAATGGTCACTGCACCATAAACATCTTGTGCAAAGTCCGTGCCCCAGCGTGAACGCTGCAGTTTGGGGCTGGCCAGCCTCCCTCCCTTGGGTCTGACTGAGCCAAAGGCAGATTGAGCACTGCAGGATCCCAGCAGGAAGGGCTGGATCCCTGCCTCAGCCTCTGACTGAGCCAAAGGCAGATTCAGCACTGCTGGATCCCAGCAGGAAGGGCTGGATCCCTGCCTCACCCTCTGACTGAGCCAAAGGCAGATTCAGCACTGCAGGATCACTGCAGGATCCCAGCAGGAAGGGCTGGATCCCTGCCTCAGCCTCTGACTGAGCCAAAGGCAGATTCAGCACTGCAGGATCACTGCAGGATCCCAGCAGGAAGGGCTGGATCCCTGCCTCACCCTCTGACTGAGCCAAAGGCAGATTCAGCACTGCAGGATCACTGCAGGATCCCAGCAGGAAGGGCTGGATCCCTGCCTCACCCTCTGACTGAGCCAAAGGCAGATTCAGCACTGCAGGATCACTGCAGGATCCCAGCAGGAAGGGCTGGATCCCTGCCTCAGCCCTACCTCAGCCTGGCAGCCGTCCGAGGTCACGAGGCGGGTCACGGTCATCTCGTTGGCAGTCAGGGTGCCCGTCTTATCCGAGCAGATGACATTGCAGCAACCTGGGGCAGGAGGGGTTTCAGTCAGAACTGATCAATGCTGCAGCCCAGCAGGGAGACTGGGAAGAGGGAGGACAATTTTCACTGGTGGGGTTTAAGCTGCACCGGTGGAAGGGAGGGAAGAGCAAGGAATGGGTGAGCTTCCTGATGGGGAAGGGAAGGATCTGAGTGCAGAATGAGGCATGAGGAGCATAATTTGGGTGTGAGATGTGGTAGGAGCCATCTGAAGAGGGTCACGTTGTGTTGGTCAGTGTTTCTGGGTTGCAAAATCACACGACAGAACAGCTGCTCTATTTTCAAAAAAACAGCCCCAGTTCCCACTCTGCTAGTTAAGCTTTGCTTCTCCAAATCAGCAACAGCAGCCCTTCCCTGCCTCACCAAGGGATGGGAGAGGAGATGGGTGAAACACTGTCACAAAAAATACTCAAAGACCAACACCTAAGAGCAGAAACTTCCCCTTTGCTCTGCTTTCTGCCAACCCTGATCCAGTAAAGCACATTTTTCCAGAGCCCATTTACAAAATACCTCAAAAGGGTGAATTAGCAGGGCCACCACATTCCAGACAGTTTCCTGTCCCAAGAAGGGGGGGAATTACTTTAATACAAAACAAGAATCAGGCTCCAGCTCCCTTCTGAGTCTGAATATCTTCCCTGTCTGTGGAGGTGATCACAGTGCTCAGGCACAGACCCCATGAGCACAATGACCTCCAGCTAAAAACCTGGAGAGAAAATAAAGCAGATTAGGCTGCAATTAAATGAGTCACAGTTTTGAAGGGCTAGCAGAGAGCAAAGCTGTGACCTCCAATACCTCATTTTTAGCTACTGATAATTAAAGAAGGATTGTTTTCCTACTCCTCAGAAGTTTCACAGACAGCTTTGGCTGTGCCCTCTCTGCACCTGCAGTTCTGCCCTCCCACAACGAATTCCCTCACAAGGCAAAAGCCATTTCAGATGTCCTGGGTTGGGGCAGACACAATAAAATCGGGGTGATAAGATTCCTTAACTGCACAGCAAACACGGGCAACTCAAACAATAGCAGTGTTTCCCAGGAGGACAGGTTTTAGCTGCAGGATCCGGCCGTGCAGCAGAGTTTCGGGAACTGCACGGGCCGGGCTTGGTATTTATTGTGCATTTAATGAGTGGTGCTAAACAGACAACGTGGCTCCTCCTTCATGTCCCTGCTACCCTGACCCAGGTCAGAGCAGCAAAACCTGCAGTACAGCCACCTGGGAGTAAGGGACAAAGTGAAGATAGGGGCAGGTGGAAGAACAATTCCGTCCCAGTTCGTTCTGCCCTGCAGCTGTGAGGATGTGCTGGGTGCCTTCTCCAGGTCCCCTCTGTCCCTCTCTCCATGAATTTTTGGATGCCACCCAGCCTGCAGAAGGATAGATGGCTTTATTCATGCTGCCAAACTTGAATTGAGGGGCTGGGAGGTTTTTTAGCCCGACACTGAAGAAGTGGACAGGATGGATCTGCAGGAGGATCCCAGAGCATGGAGAGGAGGGAGAAACAAAGATTTTAACCCAAAACGTGTCTGCAGAGGGGCTCTGCTCCCCCTGGGCTGGGTTGCTGCATTCCAAGCACGTGCCTGTGTTCATATCACAAAATAAGGGAAAAGGGTGAGAAACACAGGGGAGAAAACACATTTAATTCTGAGTGGGTGGCTCTGTCCTGGTGAGACTATTCCACATTTATTTTTCTGGGTCAGACCAAAGCTCTCGAGCCCAGCCCAGATTCTGGAGCTGAGATTTTGGAGCCTGGCAGGTGACCAAGCCGTGTGAGCCCTGGGCAGCCTTACCTAAAGTCTCCACAATGGGCAGCTTCTTCACAATGACCTTTTTCTTGGCCATGCGCAGCACTCCCAGCACCAGGGTGACGGTGACCACGATGGGGAGGCCCTCGGGGATGGCAGCCACGGCCAGGCTGGGGACAGCAGAGACACAACACCCTCAGCACAGGGGCCTGAACCACAACTGCTGACCCAAAGGGACATTCCCAGGGCTGAGTTTTCCTAAGGGGCTCAGTGGGATAACCACTGGGACTGCTGGCACACTGCAAATACAAAAGCAGGGTATTTATCCAGCCCTTCAGCCTTTTTCTGGATGGTTTTCACAGAGCCGTTATTTTTCTTCTTTACATTGCCAAAGAGCATTAATTTCTGGCTAAGTAGGGATTTAGAGGCTGGATTTCACTGCATTTATTTAACTTTCTGGAGATGGGAGTTGAATATTCCCTGCCATCAGGGCTCACACTGGCTCCTGGCTGCGTGCAGCCCTTCATTTCCTCTCTTACCCCGCTGTGGGGGGACAGAACCAGCTCCCTGGATGCCCCCACCATCAATCAGAGCAACACCAAAGCCTGCAGCACCTGATATGCTGGAAAAATCCAGCCACAGTCTGTATATTTGATAGGAGATATTCCTTGGGGAACTCGAATGCTTCCAGGTCTGTGCAAAATGCAATCAAGGACAACTTGCAAAACCATAAAGTGCCCTCCAAAGCTAAGGATGAACCACTTTTATTTGCCACCACACCCCCTGGGAGACAGGAAGGTGGCACTAAGCCAGTTTGACTTTGTCTCCTCACCTGGGAGGTTTTTTTTTAATTTCCATAGAACACTTCTTTTTTTTTAAGGTTTGACTTTAGAGCCATGACAACACCAAGTTAACAGGTTTTATGGGCACTACTGGAAAGACATTTTTTAATGATGTTTGATTAAGAAGCTGTGCTTGCTTTTTGAGGCTGCATGAGATGTGCATGCCTATCTTTAGATGTAAATCCAGCAGGAACAGCAAAGGGTAATATTTGCTGTGGGTGCACTCCCACTAAATCCATAGCACAGATGGGAAAAGGCATTCACAGCAGGACAAGGTGGAGATGCCAGAGAAGATTTTCCAGATATCAGTTTGCAAAATTAAATAAACCCTCAAGCTTGGTTTTGTTCTCCTCCACTCTATTTAAACCTCACGTTAATTCCAGCAGTGCAAGTGAAATACGTGTTTATGAAAGGTTTCACTCAAGTTCTCCTCTGTTTCATGAAAGGTTTTACTCAAGTTCTCCTCCTCAAGTTTCGAACAGGGAATTCCTTGGGACATTTCATTTGAAATCAAAGTGAAAAGTGCATTCCTCACCTGACTCCAATGGTGAACATGCTGAGGAGACGCTTCCCTTGCAACCAGCCAATGAGCATTATCAAACCTGCAGTGGGGGGAATGAGCTGATTGAAAAAAAAGAACTTCAAAAATCTCTGACCTGTTTTAGCTGTTGTTGGAGAGCTATAAATGCAATGAGGCACCCAGATCTCTCATTCAGTGCTGTCTCTGCTCAAACCCCCAAGGTCCAGGTAAGCCAGACCCACAAGTGCTTTTGGAAAGGGAGGGATCCCACAGCCAGCCCTGCCAGTGCATCCCACTCACCAATTATCCCAAACGAGAACAATGTCAGCTGCTTCCCCAGCCTGTCCATGCTCTTCTGCAGAGGTGTCTTGGGAGTCTGGAAAAATGAGAGATTCCTGGGCTTTCTTGTGTTGTTGTGTGCGATGAGGAGATGGTGCTCAGCCCACAAGAAGTGACCCATGCAGTTCTGGCTATCAGTGCAGGGTCCCTGCAGCTGCCTTGTGCTCTCCCCACCCTCAACCCCTCAGCAGGGTCTGTTGGGCACCACCTGTCCCATCCTTCTCTGTCACACCCTTTGGTGGCCCTCAGCCACACGGGCACCTTGTGGCAGAAGCAGAACTGAGCCCAGAGCATTGAACTCTTGGCACTGCTCCTGCTCACAAACTTCCATCCAGGGCATCCAGCATTTCCCCACACGTGGGCTGTGTTACCTCCTCAGCCTGCATCATCTTGAACACCTCGCCAAACTGGGAATTTTCACCCGTGCCAATAACCACACCCTGGGGAAAAGGAAA
Organism: Rhipidura dahli; assembly: GCA_013399225.1. Taxonomy (NCBI): domain Eukaryota; kingdom Metazoa; phylum Chordata; class Aves; order Passeriformes; family Rhipiduridae; genus Rhipidura; species Rhipidura dahli. The sequence continues at coordinate 662,333 of VXAC01008451.1, forward strand.
AAAAAAGAGATGGAGGTGAGAAAATCTAGAGAATCCCAGATTGGTTTGGGTTGGAAATGACCTTAAGCCCATCTTGGTCCACCCCCTGCTATGGGCAGGGGCACATTCCACTGTCCCAGGTTGCTCCAAGCCCCGTCCAACCTGGCCTCGGACACTTCCAGGGATCCACAGCTTCTCTGGGCACCCTGTGCCAGGGCCTCCCCACCCTCACAGAGAAGGATTCCTTCCCAATATCCCATCAAACCTGCCCTCTGTCATTCCCCCTTTCCCTGTCATTCCATGCCCACACCAAAGGGATCTGCAGGCAGTGCCCAGGAGAAGATCAGTGATGTCAGGACTCACTTTTCCCTTCCCGTAGCGCACCAGGGTCCCCATGAACACCACATTGCTCAGCGTGGTGATGTCCCCAGCTTCCAGCAGCACGCTGTCAGTCTTGTTGCAAGGCTCAGCTTCTCCAGTAAAACTGGATTCATCCACCAGCAGATCTGTAACCTGATTAAAAGGACGCATTTCTGGCACTGCTAAGACAAGGAATTTCCCAGCCAGGCTCGTTCCCAGCTGTGTTTACCTCGATGAGCCTGAGGTCTGCAGGAACCCTGTCGCCCACAGACAGGTAGATGATATCTCCAGGCACCAGCTCCCGTGCTAGAAGGTGCTGCAGTTTTCCTTCCCTTAGGCTGCACGAAGCAAAGGGAAAAAAGAAGAAAGGGAGAAGCAGGCTGTGAGGTTTTAATTCCTTCCACAGGCTTGGGAACGTGGCTGGCAGAAAAGCAAGGAGCTCTGCCCCAAAGAGTTTCCAATGTAAACAAGAACAGAAAATCTTCATAGCAATGAGCAGAGGGTTGTGTTCAGTTTGGGCTCAGTTTTAACTCATAAACAGAATTTAATTCATAAACAGATGGGCAGGTTATGGATGATTTACATTTCATAAGTGACTTAAACATTATTTATACAGTAGAGAGGAGCAGCAAGGAGTTGTGCTTTCACGCTTTAAATAATGAACTGCAGATTCTTGAACCTATAAAGAGGCTTTTTAAAGCTAGAATTACCCCTGGCATTCCACTACTGCATTCAGAGTAGAGCCTTCCAGGCAGCTGGATGCTTCTGGTGTCATATCATAAATAAATAAAGAACCAACAGTGGGGTTTGTAAGCTCCAGGGTGAACTTTGGACCAGAGGAAAACCCCACACCTCTTTGGCAGGGCAAGGCTTCCCTGAGCCTCAGAGCTTATTTCTGTTGGCTGTGACAAAACTGATTTGCAAGGACATAAATAGGGAAAGTGATTCCTGTCGTTTCCAGCACTGATAACAAACATCAAAGCTGTGGGGAAAGCGGGGTCTGGTGCTGCCTGCAGCTGCTCTGGGGGCTGTGACCTGGCTGTGACAGTGTCCAACCCCTGGGTACAGCACCAGGCAGGACAGGAGCCCCAGCCCACGAGCACCTGCACCCAGCTGCTGCCTTGTGCCCATTCCTCGGGGGAAAAACTACTCTAAAGCAAAAAAAAAAAAAATATACACAGGTGAGGTTTTTCCTGCCTGGGGAGACAGTGGAATGCAGGATGCTGCAGGGATGGGGAGTAGGACTTTTCTGGGACCCTCCTGTCTTTTAGCATTTATTCGATTCCACTGGGTGCCTACTTCTTATTTCTAATTTTCCTATTATTTTTCCTAATAATTACAAAAAAAAAAAAA
>VXAC01008451.1:664089-730167 GCA_013399225.1 Rhipidura dahli
AACCTTCTAATAATTTCTGATCATGACTGATTTTTTCATCCCCCTTCCCCGTGACCTATAGCTGCACCCACTGACGGTGCCACCCCTCCAGAAACCAGGTTCCCATTATGTGCACAAGAGCCTGAAATAATTTCCTCCTCCCGTTGGTCCTGCCCTCCCAGCCCCACTCCCAGCTAACCCCCTGCTGCAGGGACCTCTCACCAGTTGCACTCGGGGGGCACCAACTTGTTGAGCTCTTCCAGGGATTTTTCCGAGCGATATTCCTTTGGGAACGAGAAGGGAGAAGAGAGCTGGGTTACAGCAGAGATCTGCCAGCCACAGCCACGGAGCTGAGCTCTGCAAAACCCACCTGGATGAAGGCCACAGTGACCACGATGAGCACAGCCTGTGGGCAGAGAGACAGGGTGAGATGGGGGAGAGGGGACACCCACCATGGGGATTTGGGGGACAGGGGACACCCAGTGTGGGGATAGGGGATAGGGAAACACCCATTATGGGGTGGGGGACAGGGGACACCCAGTGTGGGGATGGGGGACAGGGGACACCCAGTGTGGGGATATGGGGGACAGGGGACACCCAGAGTGGGGATAAAGGACAGGGCACACCCACCATGGTGATGCTCGCGGCGTCCTCGTACTCCTTGGTGATGACACTCACCAAAGCTGAGGCCAGCAGCAGGAGGATGAGGGGGTTTTTGAACTGGGAACACACGAGAAATACGGAGTGAGAGCTGCTGGAGCTGAGCTGGCTGCAGATCCCATCGGGAAGGATCCCATCTGGAAGGATCCCCATGTGCTGTGGCTGCAGGGACCCTCCTTGCATCATGGTCAGTTCCTGCCCCACAGGTGATGGCTGTGGGCCCAGCAGCACAAGGCTCACCCCAAAACACATGAATTCCCTCCCTTTGCCCCTTAGTGCAGACACACAGCACAGAGCTGATTCCAAAAGCTTCTTGGTGTGCAATGAGTACAAACAAAAAGCTTATTGTCATTTTAGAATCTGAAACCAGAAATCCTCTTTCTTCTTCTTCATTTTTTCTTTAATTAATCTGCTCGAGTCTTCACTTCCCAAGTGCTGTGGGAGTCAGGTGCTCACTTGTTTCACTTTTAAACAGAGATTTTAAGGCCCCTTTTCCTACCTGAGAAAAAAATTACAGCTCTGTTTAGCTGCTGTGGGAATTGATGGAAAGGAATTAAATAGATAAAGATAAATCTGCCTGCTTTGTGCAACAGATGTCTGGTGATGCTCAGCAGGAAAGCCAGGATTTGAATTTATTCCTTGCTGGAGCCAAAGGTGAAAGTCCCTCCATTCCTCTTTAGAAAACCAAGGCAGAGGGGGATGTTTGCAAAAACAGCAGCTGGAAAAAGCCCCAGAGAGGGGCTGCTGAGGGATGATGCTCAAGTGCAGGGTGTGAATGGTGCAAGGCCAGAGGCACCAAAAGCTTGCAGGAGGGTCAGAGATGCACTGAAAAATCCCTTTGGTGTCCCTGTAGGAGAAACTGGTTCTGGAGGCTGAGCAGAAAAAACACCATCTCACTTTTTGTCAGGAATAAAAGAGTCCTTGGAGAGACCTAGGGATGATACCAAAGGCTAAAGATTATCAATGATACTGAAAAAGGGGATAAATCATGAAATAAAAATGAAGTCTTTTGAAGCAACTCAAATCCTTGTGATTCAACGGAGCAGGATGAAAATCAGTCAAAGCACTGGTTGGAAATGAAAAATAAAAACAAACAGACAAAAGGCCCTTCTCGTCTGGTTAAAAGCTCTCAAAGAGAGGTGAAAGATGCATTAAATACTAATGAGAAATAGTCAATAGAAGAAAAGCTCAAGGATAACTCATCTGGGGAAAGAGAAGACATCAAATATCAGTTTCTGCCTGGCTTTCTGGGGACAGCTGGTGTGACACTGTGGATGTCACCACAGTGACATGGTTCATTCACCACCAGCACATGGTATGAGTGTATCTGTCACTGGGGTACCACTGATGGAGACCCTACAGCTCCCCTGAGCTGCCCCTTTTCCAGAGGGAAAGCCAAAATCAGAGCATCTTCCAGCTACCACAGGCTCTCCTCAAACCTTTCACGATTTTACCACTTCTTTATTACCATCTTTATTACCAAGGGAATGAATTTCCTCCAGCAACCAGGCCCCTGATCTGCAGCATTTGATTTGTGGGCTGTGTGGGGATGAACAGGCTCTTCTCTATTTGAAGAGGTTATCTGCACACCCTCAGTGAGCTGCAAAGGAGCCTCACAGTGGTTTTCCCAGGAGGAGGAGCAGTCCCTGTGTCCAGGGCACAGCCTGTTCATTCCAAGGCTCAGTCCCTGGAAGTATTCAGGATTCAGGATTTGTCCTGAATATTTCAATGCAGGCACACGCTCAGAGCAACCCAGCCAGGTTTTGTTTCTGCCAAGAAATGAGGATCTGTGCACAAAATCCTTACCTGGTCCAGATATTTCTTCCATATTGGCTCTGTGTTCTCTACTGAAAATTCATTCCAGCCGTGTTTGGACCGGCGCTGGAGCACGGCAAACTCAGAGAGCCCAGTCTGTAAGTCAACCTGGAGGGGAAAAAACCCCAAACCCAACCCAACCACATTTATACATTATACATATAGTATAAATGTGTATATAGTATACATATATATACATATACATACATATAATAAGTACATATACTTACACATTTATAGTTCTAGAAAACTTATTAAGGCAAATTTATATCAAACCCCTATAAGCAGACTGGGCAAGATCTTCATGGCTCAGCCCCCCATGAAAAAATTAACCTGTCTGTTATTTTTCTGTTAAAATATGTACTTTTGTTAAACTATAAAATTTTACCATCAGCCACCACAGAAACTCATAAAGTAAGCACAAGTTAATTTTAAAAAGAATGTGTCTTTCCAAAAGGTAGAAATCCTATCGTAGATGACAAATTAGAAATCTAAATTAGTAAAGGAAAGAACTAATTCCTGGTTGTATTTAAAGAGAAAATAAAATTAAATACACACTGACAAAATCCAAAGGGAACAAAATGAGAAGGGATAACATCTATTCTGCCTGGATTTAAAAAATAGTGAGGTTGGAAATTAAAATCCAGCCAAGCACTAAAGCTTTCCCTTGAGCCCAGAAAGGAGAGGATCCATTGCACAGAAAGGCAGAGGAATTTGGGACTCTAGGAGTTTGCAAGCCAATGAAAGGCTGATTTTGCTGCTCAGGCCCTTGCCAGGGGCAGCTCCCACGTTCCCAGAGCCCTGCACAAACCCTTACGTTCAGAGCTCTTGCCAAGTCCTCCTTGTGGCATTTGCAGGCGTCCTTGGGGGGCAGGACTGCCACCTCCTTCTCCTGCTCGATGATCTTCAGCTCACACTGCTCACGGGGCTGAGGGGACAAGGCACAGCACCCCTTAGGTGAGAGCACAGGGAATTAAAGCTTTTCAGCACCTCCTAACATGGCATTCTCCCCCTAATGCCGTGCCCTGCCCTCCCCTTGCTGGCTGGGTGCCAGGTCCTACACCCCTTCCCAAATCTCAGTGCTGTAATACCGGCTCTGACTAATCCTGACCTCAGCCCCAGAGCTCAGGGCAGGCTTTTGTAGGGGGAGAGAGGCTCTGAGGAGCTGGGGAACCAAAACAGAGCAGCTCATGGTGCTGATCAGGGAGGGTTCAGGCTGTGCTGGTTGAGGTGTCCCATGCCAGTGTCTCACGGTCCAGAATCGATGCTCAGAGCAAGGAAAACACTTTCCCCCTTGTTAAAGTCATAATAAATGAACTGAAAACATGAGCTAGAAATGGGAGCCAGAGGGAGAAGCAAAACCTCCCCTCCAACCTCCACCAGTGACCCTGCAGCTGCCTCCAAGCAAGGATAAACCCTTCCTGCTCCATCCAGGCAGCCCAAACCCTCTGCATCCCAACCCCTCCCTTTCCATTTCCTTCATTTGCTTCTCCAAAATGCACTTCCCAGAGCAGCAGCATTGCCAAAATCTCTGCCAGGCCCAGGCTGTGAGCACTGAGTGCAGAGAGGGAGAAATCCCACCCTTCCCAAGGGACAGGAGCTCCATTCCCTTTTCCCTTCATTCATAAAGCACGGGGAGTGTGTGTTCATTAAGAAAGGAACCCCCAGAGAGTGTGGCAGGAATTTGGCTCCAGCTCCCCACTCCCAGCACCCTGGAGTGTTTGCTGTGGGTCTCAGGTCTGGCTCATCCTCCTGCACTGGACTTTGGGGAATTGGCCCTGCCATGAACATTCAGGGGCTTTCTAGGAACATCCAGTGCTTTGCAGTCTGAAGCCTGAGATAAACGCAGGGAATCGTAAATGCAGAAAATGTCCTTGGCTGTTCTCTCACGGAGCTGGTTTCAGTCTTGGGGCTTCTGGAGAGCTCAGAGCTTCTCTAAGCCCTGCTCCTGGAACAGGCTTTAGCCACATCCACCTGTTGCTGCCCTCTTTTATGGCCATTTCCTGACCCACAGCTCAGCTGCCAGCATGGGGGCGGTGCCAGCACCCCCCTACTCCCAGTGGGAAAGCACAGGAATCTGGGACCCCTTGGTCTGGGCAGGGCTCATTTAGAGTCATTTTGTCCCAGGAACAACCTGCCTTTCCAATCCCCCAGCAATTTGCCCAAGATCTCCATGGATTTTCCTGCTCCCACGTTTGCCCAAAGAAGCTGCAGCACTGCTCCCCTTTTTGAGCCATCCCAGCACCAGACATCGCCCTTATTTCCACATCTCCTTAACAGACCTCTCTAGAAGGCACAAAAATACCCCTTCCACGTTTAAACCTCATGATTTATGTCCCTGTTTGTGTGCCCTGGTTGTACAAATCCATCAGTTCCCTGCAGCTTTGTTGACATGCAGACACTGAAATCCCAAGAGCCGCTTACGGAGATGGAAGGGTTTGGTGGGAAGAAAACACAGGGATAGACACATCCCTGCATTCATTCCCATCCTGATTAATGTGGCCTCTCCAGGCTCCTCTGTGCTGCAGCTGGCACACACAGGTATCAAGGTACAGCTCTGCCCTGGAGGAGTTTAAATTTTAATGGAAGCAGCTGGAGGGCAGGAAGGGACCCGGCCACGAGGATAACATGCCTGCAGTCCCCACGGGCACCAGGGGAAGCAGGGCCCAGCTTTATCAGCAATATTTACCTTCAAAAAGGCGTGGAGGAAATAAATGACAAAGGCCCTGGATGTGCCTTGAGCCATCTGTGGTTTCTCTAGAAATGCTGGCAGCTCCCTGCTCCTGCCAGCCAGAGCCTGTGACAGGAGCAGCTTTATTGGGATGAGTTAAGCTGCACTGCTGAGCCTACACCTGCCAGGGATTCTCCCTCGTGGACGTGGCACAGCTTTTCCCACCAGAACAGCCCCTGCAATGCCCAGGCTGGAAATGCATCAGTGGGGCCCCATCTCCCTCCTGCCCTGGATGCCCCATGCCCATCCCACCCCATGGATGTCGGGCACCAGGCAGTGCCCCTTGCCAATCTCCTCATAAAGAAACCTCTCCTTGAGCACTGCTGGCCTTTGTGTTTACACTGCAGAGCAAATGTGGGTTACCCACAATATCCATTTACATTTACAACCTTTATCCTTTCGGCACAAGAGCACAGACTCCGTGCAGCAGGGCAGAAGGGAGTGACAAAAGGATAACTATCAGTTTATCTATTGCTTTGCAAGATCAGGAGATACTGGAGGCTGTAAAGAGCAGCTGGCGTGGCTGGGAGCCACCTTGGGGGTAGCTGAGCATCCCTCATCCCAAAACAATCCATCAGTTGTCCCTCTGAGCAGCCCATGTGGAAGAAAGGGAGCGTGGGGCTTTCTGCAGAGCACACAGCCCTTTTTGTGTACTCTGGCAAACAGCCCAAAATATCAGTTCTTGGGATTTTCCCCCACCCCTGCCTCTGCTGAGGCTTTGCATATCCTTTTCCCTGTCTTAGGTTACTTTGGACCAGCTAAAGGACTACAATCCAGAGTGGGCTGGGTTATTGAGTCTCCACAAAGCCCTTCCAAACATTAAACTTTATCCCTGCCAAAAACACGATAAATAAATCAAACCATTCTCTCCAAAGAGACTTCTACATTTCCTTTTTTTGGGTAGACATGGCAGGAAAGAGACCCGTGTTCCAGGGTTGCAGGCAGAACCCGGAATCCCAGCCTGGAGCAACCCTCAGCCCTGCAGGTGAGGGGCTGCCTGGCTGGGCTTCCCTATCCAAGCTCCTTTCCCACCCACCAGCCTGGATTTAGCACCTCCCACACAGTTCCTCACTCCCCTGTTGCACATCTGCCACATAATTCCAATATCTTTTACATGAAACAAAGATCTGGTCCCCCTGCTTCAGACAGAAACGTCAAATTAGTCCCCTTGATTGTTCAAAAGGCCAGAGGTTTTTCAGTGAAGCTGATTTGAAGCACCCACCTGCAGCCCCTCCAGAATCCTGCCCTGGACTGTGCCTGCTGGGGTCAGAGGGAAAAGGGGATGTAAAGAAGCAGTGCCCAGGCTTTTCTCCCCCCTTCACACACACAGGGATGTGTGACTGTGCATGTGCACATGCTCTGGGATGCTCAGAAGAAAAAATCTCTGGTTGTTCTTCAGATTTCTGCAGGAAACACACAATTCTCCTAAACTATAAATCAGCCCCACAAAACCCACCCTGGTTCTGAACAGGACACTGCAGCAAAGGAGTCAAACCATGCCCAGCAGGGTCTGGACACAGGCTGGGCACGGGCTTGGAGGTACCAGGTGAGTGTCCTGCCAGCTCCACGGCCACAGGTGAGCTGGACATCGTCCCCCCAGGGTGACAGCACTGGGGCTTTCCTCCCCAGCCCACTGTGGGCATTTTTCCTGGCTGCAGGCCCATCAGAGGTGGACTCAACACCTTTAATGCTGAGCACAACGCTTTGACCCAAATGTTTAAGATCTGTAAGGTTGAAAGTGCTCTAAAACTATTTTCAAGCAAAGGAGAAAAATGCCATCAGGTAGGGGAAAGATGAGTCATTTACCAGCCTAAACCATACCCTGGGAATAAGTTATTGATTGACCAAGTTCCCATCTTCATTTTACACTGCTGTCTGCTTCCTACCCTGTGCCAAAGCTCTCCTCACCTCACTCTCCTGTTACACACACACCACTCTTCATGGACCAGAGCTAAAACTCAAGAGGGGTTTGGATGTGGAAGCAAATACCTGTCACTATTTATTTTGGCACAGCATAAATGGTGCAGCCTAAGAACAAGCCAGACTAATTGCCAGTGGCCTCCTGCCTACGTGCAATCAGAAACCTCAGCTTCCCACCAAGCCACATTACAGAGGCTTTCTGTAACCTCATCCAGATCTTTTCCTGGGATTTTGAGCTCTGTGAGCAGTGCAGAGCAGCATCACCCGATGCAGTGCACAGGGGAAGAGTTCAATGTCTTATTCTCTTCTCCCTGTAATGCTGAGCCACCCCACACTGGACAGACAAAACTCAGAAAGGGGATTAGCTGAAATAATACCTGGGGAAGGCCTCAGTCAGTCAGGAAAAGAGCATGGATCTCTCCAAGTGTGTGGATGGAGCTCGTTGGGATGGGAGTAAGGGCTAACCCCATGTGCTGGGGGAATTAGACAAGTGGGGTTCACGTGGCAGAGCACCCAACCAACCTGCCACGTGGGAGACAAAATGGGGCTTGAGCCATGGAAACCCTGTGCTGGGCAAATAACCAGATAATCCCAGACTGGAAGATTGTGTGGTGGAAAACCGAGGAGAACAACAAATGTGTCACCCAAACCACCACCGGCCACCCTTTGGTCCATCTGCACCGAGGACAGGCAGTGTGAGCAGGGAGGGGACACCAGAGCAGCATTTTTCAGGAAAGGAAAGCAGTATTTCCACATGGACTCTGCAGGTCTGAGCCAAAACTCACCTTGGCCGCTGGTTACCAGCCCTGACAGCAGCAGCAGCTCCGAGGAGAGCGCGAGGGGCACAGCCCGAGGGTCACAGCCCGAGGGGCACAGCCCAAGGGCAGCTCCCACGGCCGCACTCCAGGGCTGTCCCACGCGCTTCCTCAGTTTGGAAGCTCCTCAGAGCAGGGAACAAAGCTCCCGGGCAGCATCGAGGCCTCAGCTCCGTGCCCTTGGATTATTGCATAGAAACAAGGCTCCCCATCACTCCCTGCCCCTGGCAAACACCATCCGCCTCATCCATCCCCCTGCTGCCGGCAGCCGCTCGGCTCGCACGGAGAGGGCACAGCGCAGCCACAGCCATCTCCAGTCACCGGTGGGACAAAGTAGACAAAAGTAACCCCAATTACACAAACTATTTCAGCAGGTCCAGGCAAGAGGCACCGGCAATCCTCACCTCCTCTTCCGGCTCGCCGCTTCCCAGGGGCTGATATTTCTGCACGAAGCGCAGCACCGACCTTTTCTGGAAGAGTTTGGTGAGACCTCCTTCGCCCATCTCGGCAGCGCCGCGCTGGGGAGCGCCCCGGGGGCCGGCGCGATGGGACCAGCGGCCTCTGGCAGGGCTGGCTCCGCTTCCCCGGCAGCTCGGGGCTACCTGCAGGGAGAAGCACCTGGCCCTGCCGCCAAGTCACGCCTTCCTTCGGCCCCCGGAGCCGGAGGGAGGGAGGTGCGCACCCTCCGAGCCTCCCCGCGGGAGCTGCTCCCATAAAAGCCGGCCGGGGAGGCTGGGTGTGTGGGACAGGGACACCAGGGAACCGGCTCGATGTGCGTGACCGGCACCTGAAGAGCAGGTTGGGGTTTTCCTCCGCCCTCCGAAGGATTGCTGCGGGAGGAGCGTCGGACGGGCAGATGGGGAAGGTGTGAGCGCAGGGGCAGGACAGGTTACACCGAGCCTGTTTGTAAACTTCCAGGCTGGGATAAGTCCTTCTTAGGAAGTGCTCCGGTCAGCACAACCCCGGGATTTATAAGTGTTTATTTACATCAGGGAGAGGGCATGGATGGGTGCTGTGGGGATTTGTTCATCAAAACCACGGCAGCTTCCTTCGTGCTTTCCTGGTGGATCCCAACACACAGTCAAGGTTGGACTTCGGTGCCCAGAGCTGGATTTCAGTAATCCCTGTGGGTCCCTTCCAGTTCGGGACATTCTCTGGTTCTGTGATTCCACGATTGATAAAGTTCACAGGTTACATCATCCCCGAAGATTTCTGGCTGCCTGTCAGGGAGCATCACGCTCTGGTTTGCCCCAAGAGACCCACATCCTCCCCCAAGCACCGTGACTTTGGGATCCACTTACCCTTAAACTGTCCCTGAGGTATAAACTGTGAGATTTAAGATCCTCCTTTGACAGTAAAAACTGTATGTAGGGAATAAAAGTCATTCCCAGCCAGAGAAAAATAGATGTGCAGTTTTCTGCTGGAGAAGAGTTTTCCCCAAGGACAGCCAGGTGACAGCTCTGGAGCACTGGGGGTGGTGACACCTGGACCGTGATGAGGCCAAGCCCCCAGACCTCTGTGACAGCCCGTGGTACCCAAAACCTGGCCAGCCCTCACCAAACTGCTGCTTTTCCATGGAGCGTTTCAGCAGAGCCCGTTTGCATCCCCCAGGTCCCAGGAAAAGCTGAGGAGCCCTCGGGCCCCCCCATCAGCCGTGTCCTACCGAGGGGCTGTGCGCCCTGGGAGGGGCTTTTCCCAGAGCGAGGGGGAAACAAAGCCGATTGGGAAACACCCTGCAAGGAGCCGGGACCTTGTAAAACACAGCCGAGGCTTCCCGGCTGCCTCGGTTGAGCAAGGCTTTCGCAAGGATCCCGGCTGGATGCGTCAGGCAGATGGAGGAAGCTCCTGCATCACCGCAACAGCGCTCCTTCCCGTGGGAAAGCATCCAGGGATAATGCCGGGCTCTGATTTTCGGGAATCTCACATCCAGGCCCTGCCCAGGGTTTAGGTAAGGTGCTTAGCCAGGGCTTGGAGCAGACACAGAGGGATTTGGGCTTTCTTGTACGGGAATCAGGAGGTGAAAGCTCTCTGAGCTCGTTTATGCTCTTGAACTGGTCCCCTCCTTGTGCAGCTGTTCCAAGGACCTGGAGCCCGTCCAGCTGGCTCTGGCAGCTCCTGACAAGGCACAGCAGCACTGCCTGGCAGGGAATCCCTTCTCCTGCCCACCTGAGCGTGCTTGTAGTTGCCACAGTTTTAGGATCACTCCAAATCCTCGTGTTTCTGCCAGAAAAGTGGTGGAAAGCATCTTTCCCCTCTGTAGGCAGGTAGGATGAAAATTTCCCTTTGGTTTTGCTCTTGCTTTTCTCATCCCTAAATCCTCACTCATCATCCATGAAGCTGCTGCCCACGAGGAGCATCCTGGGGCTGTGCTGTGCACAGTGTGTCCATGGCCTGGGCAGCCCCAGCGTGGCTCTCATTAGCCACTGTGGCTAATTGAGCAACAGGCTGATGATTTCCTTATTTAACACCACCCCCTTGGCACAAACCTGCTGCTTGTAGAGACACACAGAGCTCCAAGCCCAAAATCCAGAATCCACACGGCGGCCAAGAGGCCACACCCTGGGTTAGGGAGGGGAAACAATGCACTGAGCGGGACTGACAGAAATTCCAAGGCAAACAGGATGTGGAAAAGGAGAAAAATGAAATTCCAAGGCAAACAGGGCATGGAAAAGGAGAAAAACGAGTTGATGAGCACAATAATGCACCGTAACAATCGCTGAGTGGTGGTTCATTATCCAGCAGCTGGGGAGGAGCAGCGTGGTTTGGGCTCAGGACCACATCCCTCTCTCTCATCTTTATGTTCCCTCTGTTCTCTTATGAGAAATTGTGTTTGATGAAATGGAATAAACACACGGGAAAAAAAATGTTGCTGTTTGCCACTCACTCTGAGAAATTGCTGAACGGCCTCAAGTTTCATTTTCTTGCTGCTGTTGATTTCTGCACGTTAGGAAATCTAATGAAAAATTAATGTATTTTGCTATCCCATGGCTCAGAATATGCTGTGAATAAACTGAATCAAGACTATAATGTTAAGAAAACAACACTAATGCAAGTTGTATTTCTTCACTCTATCATTTTCGCACTACAAAATCATAACGATTACAGTGCCCTTACAGTATTTCCTATTTAATTGGATAATAAAGCTCCAGTTCTAAGCAGATCATTTGAAAAACCTTTTTTTTTTTTTCCTGTCTTTTAAATAGAAAATATCTGTTAAAAAGACACACACAGCAAAGGAGCCATTCTCTGAGACCCCCTGAGCCCAAAAGGATGCTGCTGTGAGGGAAAGATGCTGCTTTCAGTTCAAAACTCAGAGCTCTATCACCTGCTCCCCTGCCAGAACCGGGGCTTGCTGCACTTTTGCTCCTCTTGTGCCACCTTGAGGGAAGAAAACTCTGCTGCATGGGTAGCATGGAGTTTGCTGCCACTCAAAATTCCAAACCCTTCACTTTTGGGTTGGGATTTGCCTGGGCAGAACTTCTGCTGCTCCTGGTTGTGCAAGCAAAGAACGGAGTTCAGAGCCACACTTCTTTTCCATCTTGTCCCACAAAGGCTGAGTAAATCCTCAGCTCTGACCCCAGGTGTGGAATGGGCAAGGAAGAAGGAATTTAATTAAAGCCTTTGGTTTCTTTTTGCACAGTTTCCAATACTTAAATTGGGAGATCAGCTGGTGAGGGGCCCAGGCTGGGTGGAAGGAGCCCCAGCATCCACATCTCTATCTGGGAAACACTCTAAAGGTTTTCTTTTTTTTTGGTTGTTTTCTGTTTTGTTTTGTTTTGTTTTGCACAGCTTCTCTTGTTGCTGTTGCTACTTTGTCTGTGTGGAAATGTAGCAAGGAGAAAATAATGGGAAGAAATTAGGACTTAACCTCTGCAGACTCACCAAAAGGGTTTTTTTTTTTTTAAATTATCTTTAGATGCTCCTGAATGATGCTGTAAATCTCTTTGCCACAGAGAGAGACAATCAATGCCCATCCAACCCCACCTCCAGAGGGAAATCCAGCCTGTGCAGCCAGTGTGAGGTGGGAGAAGAAAATAACCCCCTGTATGGACCAGTCCTGGCTGTGCCACAAGCAAAGAGACACCTCCAGCCTCCAAGAACTCTTTTATGGGTTGTCCAAACCTCGTGGGCTTCTTCACTGCTCCTCCAACTATGGAAACCTTCCTGGAGGTGACCAAGACACTCCTGCACCACCGAGCCCTGAACCAGGCATGTCAGAAGTACAGAAACTGTTTTGTGTTCTTCTGGTTTCCCTGGCAGTAGGTGTAGACTTCTTGAATATTTTTTTTGTGAGTCCTTCTGTTGGTCCAGCTGTTGGTTTCTGGGAGGCACTGACAGCACTTCAGTGTCACCTCCAGAGGCTGCCTCAGGCCACGCTGTGCTTTTTCCACAAAGGCCAAACTACAGGAGCAGACACCAGATTTGCTTACACTGGCGTGGAAATGAGCAGAAACTAAACCATGATTCTGTGGTGCTCACCAGACACATCATCCTCTTGCCAGCTGAGGTTCTGGGCTCCCATCACCCTTCCCAGCAGCGGACAGGAGTTTGGTGCACACCCCCTGTGCTCTCCCCATTGCCATGAGAGCTCCAAGTGACCTCAGGGACAAATTCAGAGACACAGTGAGGAGCTACCCTGACACCTGGTGCTGCTGGGGTCATCCCAAAGCCCCCCAAAACCTCTCCAAAGTGACAGCCCTGCTGCTGTCCCTCCCTGGCTCAGCTGCAGGCAGGTTCTCTCCCTGCTGTGGTTTCAGGGCAGCAGGGAGGTGGTGCAGGAGGAGCAGGTAGAGCAGGACTGCTGCGGGTGGGGCAGGTGGGATGGTGGAGCCAGGGAAGGGCTCAGCCTCTCTGCCCTGCCAGCTCTGCCCTGCAGTGGGCACAGCCCAGCTCTGGCTTCTGCCTGGGTTGGTTTCTCCACCCTCTGAGCTGCCTGCAGAGCTGCCTGAGCCACAGAAGTGACCCAGTGCCTGGTCAAACGAGGGGTCACCTTCTCCAGGGGCACCAGCAGGGCCTCCCCACAGTGCTGTCCACCAGCAGGGCCAAGAACTGAGGCTCTGACCCACAGCAGGGGCCCCTCTGGAAGGGGACAGGGGTGGTGGATGTGTTTTGGGCTCTGTCACCTCCCTTCCAGTGGACAAAATGACTTTTGTCTCCCCATGCCTGTGTTATGTGAGTTCTCCCAACAAATAAAAATGTAAAAGATTTGTCCTTTTTTTTTTTTTTTCCAATAATCCAGAGCTGAAAGCACATCAACAAGACACAACTGGAACTCAGCAGGGCTGACAAACAGACTGGTCACTTTTTATTGAGCACCAAAGCAGAACCTGAAGGTGTCTGTGCACCTGGGGCTGCACAGATCCTGCACAGAGGGTCTGGAGGCCGTGGGCATTGCCAGCACTCAGTGACACCCAGGAAGGTCATCATAGCACCAAACATGCTGCAAGGAGTTCATGGAAATGTGGGAAACAACCAACCTACACCAGTCATTCCCTACTGTGCTGCAGCAGGTAAAGCACCTGACTGTGGAGAGAAGAGCAGCTGAGGACAACTCACCTGCTCTGGGTTTTCATTTCAGTGCCTGAGGGATGCTCCTGCTGGAAACACAGCCCTTTGGCAAGTCCCTGCTGTGGCTTTTGGTTCTGAGTTTGACAATAATAACTGGAATTAATGTGGTAAAAAAAACCCCCTCCTGAACGTTTTAGCACCGGGAAAGAGGAGGGATGGCTTTGCTAACAGCCAGCAAACAGAAACTCATCATCAAATTATTCATTTGCCAATTTTCTTTTTAAAATAAAATTCCTTTAGCAGGCAGAAAATTCCTTTACTGTCCCAGCCAGGTGGGCAGGTACGAGTTTCTGCAGCCACAAAAAACTCAGACACTGAAGTGAATGTGTCCACTCAAATGAAGCACATTTTGGGCTGCTTTGAGAGTTTACGGTGAGATTTGAAGTTTTTTTATCTTTCCAATTTGTGAATGCTCAGCACCAGTTTTTCAACGAGCTCCTCCCAAGGTTTTAGGTACTGGATTTTTTAGTTTAAAACAGAACAGTTTGGCATTTACTCTTTGGGGCTTAGCAGTGATCAATGGAGGGCTTTGCTCATTTAATCAGAATTTGATTTTTTTCTGCAGGAAGTAAGGCTGAACTAAATCAATCAATTTCACTGAAATCAATCAGTTTTCAGTGAAATCAATCAATTTCAGTGAAATCAATCCATTTCAGTGAAATCAATCCATTCCACTGAGCAGCACCGAGGAGCAAGGCTGCAGTAGGAAAAGTGGCAAGTTTCTGCTCTAAACAGAGACTGGAACTATAAAATACACATTGGGGGCTGGATAACTCTGTCTTGTGAAGGGTGATGAGCCCTAAACTCCCTCCCAACCCAAACCAGTCCACAATTCTCTGGTCCTGTGGCTCCCATGTCTGAGCAGGAATTCAGATCTCGTTGCAGGAAGCTGTGCAGGATAAAATGCTACAAATAGCTCTGCCCAGACGTGGTGCTGCATTTAATACCTTGCATTTTGAAAAAAAAAAAGGCATGAAAAACTGAGCTCAGCAAATGAAGATGTTTAGGAAAATGTGGAGCCCTTCAGCTGCTCCTTTGCTCTGTGAAGCACCCAAGACTGTGCTCAGAATAGGAAACAGAAGAGCAGTTTGGCACCTTCCAGCTCTCCAGCTGCAAATGTCACATGCAAAGTGGTTTTATAGATGTCCTGGATTTGGCTTGAAACATTTAGTGAGTGGAAAAAAAAAAAGGATCCTGTATTTTGTGAGTGGAATTGGGTATTTATATTTATATGCAGTGCTACTACTGTGCAAATTAAAATGCTAATTTCATGCATGCAGATGGGGACAGGGACTAAACCATGGAGCAAATGTGGCTTTTCTGCCAAACAATTCTGGCTGATTTGTCACAATAAATGCAACTGTCCCCTCAGGACTGCCACAGGAAGGGAAAACCTTAATAGAAAATGTGTTTTCCATTGTATAATGCTAAACAACTAAAAGAAGCTGTGAGGCCCAAATAGAAATAACCAGACCTTAAGGATTTATGGAAGCCAAGACAAAGGTTCAGGAGTCCTGAGGAGCAGCAGCCCATCTGCCAGACAATCCTTTTCATCACACACATTTATCCTGGATTTGCTTTTCTAACACATTTAACAAATTTTCCAGGCTTCAGGCCTCTTGCTGAGGTTTAGCAGGTACAAAACCACAGATTTTTCTTCTTGAGTATTAACTGTGCTGGCTAAAAACAGCACATCACAAAGCCTGGTGTGAATTTGTGTGCCTGCCTGGATGCTGCAGGAAGGAATCTGTTCCATCATTAATTCTCAATCTGCAACTCACCAGACTGAGAAAAAGGAAAGTGACCTAAAAACATTTATAAAGCTGGTTCTGCTCCCAGCTTAGACTTCCTCAAATTCTTAAGGCTTCAGGTTTAGCCATTTAGAGTGGATGTCAAGACTGGTGAAACCTGGATGTAAATAGGCAAAGAAAAAACCTGCAGGTTTCTGTGAACTTTAAAGGCTTCTTTAGAGTTGTTCAAGGCAGGCAGGCACTGGGTTTGATCCAGAGAACCTCTTCAGTCTCACCTATTTTAAAGCAACTTAGATATGACATTTAGGTAGAATTCTGACGTCACTTTAGCAACACTGGGTTGTGTTCACGGGCCTGAAATCTGAATTGGTCACACAGCAAACACATAAAGGACAGGCCCTGTGGCTCACTGGGATCCCTTGGAGCTGTTTGCATTTCACCTAGAGAAGGGCAGCTGATAACCAGTGTGGTTTCCTTCAGGGGATCACATTTCTCCCCCTCCTGATGGGGTTAAAATCTGGACTCATCCTGTTCCTTGGATAAGGGAATTTTTTTTGGGTCAGTGATGGGCAGGGATCAGGGGGATGCTGGAGATGTGCTTGTGGAGATCTGGGAGCAGAAAGCTGCTGGGTAAAGCATTCTTTGACTGAGTGGTCCAGCTGGGTGAAAACCAAACAGAAAAAGAAAAAAAAGAGGAATTAAAATATTTATCCTTCTTGGGATGTTTGCACAGAACTTGTCCTTAAGTAGCTGAGTAATCTCAACAGCCAGCCTGACGTAGGTACAGAAAGACACTGAACTGCTTTGTTTTCACAGCTCCCAGCTAAGCCCAAGTTGATTTTAAAGAGAAGCTGAAAGTGTTGAGAAAACCATCCTGGCACAGAACTTCTGGTATAACAAATATTTTCATTCTTGCCTAATGCCAGGCTGATAAAGTGGATGGAGCTTTTGCTGTAGGCTTGGCTCTGGGCACATAAATGTGCCTTTGCTGACATGAGTGGGTCTCACAACTCTTCACACACATCAAATTGTCCCACAAACCCCACTGTGTGCTGAAGTATTTGGAAGACTGACCCCTTTCTGCAGTCAGCCCAGAATAAACAGCTCTTTAATTTGTCTGGCAGGACCTGCATTAGGAAAAGCCCCCGAAAAGTCTTAAAGCACACCAAGTTTTGCAGCATTTGTTTTTCATCCTAAAAATCACTCCATCCTCTAAATACCCATGAGGCAAAGGTTCTTTGAGGAAATCAGGTGTGTCTGGTGGAATGAGAGTGTTTCATGCACCTGTCGAGAGGGTTTTAAGGTGCTGTGCTCAGAGGAAATATCACCCTCAGACAATGGTTCCTCTGAATAATTGAATTTTAAGCACCAGCTATTTGCACCCCGCTCTCCCTTTATTCACAGGGCACTTACCCAGGCACACCTTCCATTAGCCTAAATGCTTCTGCTGGTTTTTCACGTAGCCGACCACATTGTTGGAATTGCTCCCTGCAAAACAAAGATCAGCAAAGTCAGGCTTTAGGCTGGGCTGGGGCCAAAGGCTTCTCAAGGTTCTCTCAGCAGTCCAGTTTCATTGGTCTCATTGTTTAGCTGGGAGAGCCCACACTGGAAGGCAGGAAAGGGAATCCTCTCCTGGTTTCATCAGCCCAGCTGGCCAGATGTGGCTGTTGGTAAATCTGGCATCAAAGATGTTCCCTAGTGGTACCTGAATGTCACTTCCAGTCTGAGCCAGATCCAAGAGGGAGAAACCAGGAGCTCTGAAGCTGTGAGGAAAGGTCTGGGAGATGCTCCTGTTTTCTTGGAGACCCAGATCTGTGAGGGGGACCTGACACCTCTCAGGGAACATCGAGGGACTGGTTCACTGGGCTCCAGCCATCCCTTATCTCTGAGCACAGCACAAGACCCTGCTTTTGACAGAGCTCTGTGTTCAGCTGCAAGGAGTCCTGGGCCAAGAGCAAAGCTCCAAAAATATGCTTAAAAATAACAAAAGATTATTGGACTGGGTGGTTCCCCTGGAAGAAGGCTGCACCATTTAACTCATTCTGTCACAGCTCAAAAATCTGATTCTCGGGAGTCCACAGCCAGGACATTGTAGATCTTAAAATAAGATCATCTGACCAAGGCATAGAGAGCTGGGGCTAAAGAATCTCTTTTTTTTCTGTGTACAAACCTACATTTCATAAGGAGCAGATTCCTTGTGAGCATTGCAAGAATGATAAAGCTTAACAATAACAACAAACACATCATGCCAGCAGCTTACCAAAATACTCCTTGTAATACTTGTGCCTCAGGTTGTGTCCATCTGGAAAAGAAGGAATGTGGTGAGAACACACCCAGCCAGCCTTCACTTTCTGTGCTAAACTCTGACCTTCTGTGTGCAGCACAGAGAAATGAGAGACATGGACATCATAAGCTCTCAATGAGGAAAATAAAAGTCCTCTGTAGCTGAAGTAATTTGGGCTGCTATAAACCTGTAATGAACAGCTGAGGCTACAGAGCTCTGTGGACACAACTCACTTGCCATGAGAGCGGGGATTGCCACTAGCATTTTGTAATCTTTTCAGTAGCTACAAGTCAAGGAATCAGAGGTTTTCCCAGATGAAATAAAATCTGAGTAACATTTCAGACCATCTATCAGTACTTTACATAATTCAGGTTCCAGCTAGGTTGTTCTGATTGCCATTTGTATAATTATTTCAGCCCTTAGAAACACTTCATGTCTAAGACCCCCACAGTTCTACATTACATTGGTTACTATGGATGTTACTAAAGAAAATGCTATAAAAGAGATGATCCAAAAGTCCAGGAAAAACTCCCAGTTGTGGAAGCAGCTCAGAGATGTGGTTTGATGCTTCCCCTGGTTTTTACAACAACCAAATGGCAAAACTGAGGTCTGCTGTCTCTACACTGAGGTGATTTGTAGCCCAGTGCCAGTGTACATATCTCACTATTCAATGAATATCTAAAAACATTATGAGCTCTCCTGGAAAAATATCTTGGCCTCTGTAAGTTCCTTTATAGAGCAAATGTGTCAGCAGAATAAAGGCAACAAAGTTCTGGATGCAGGAAGCAAAGCCAGGAGACAAAACCAGAATTTACAGCTCAGATTTCTTACTGAAGTGTGCAGTAACACAGAAATATTTCTAATCCTTGTGCTGTGCAGTAACAGCACCTGCAGGTCACGGAGTGTCCTGGTGTCCCTGTCCCTTCCTTTCTGGCTCTGCCCTGCAAACCCCAGCATGCACCGAGAGAGGGAGGGAGGTGGCAGCCACTGACCTGGGTTGCCCCGCAGCTTGATGCACTGGCCCCTGTTGGGGATGCCCTCGGCCGTGTTGCCCGGGTTGATGATGTGGCACTCGTAGCCCGTGGGGCAGTGCAGGGGCTCGTCCCCATCCTCAGTGGTGCTGCAGGCCTCGGCTGCAAGAGAAGCCTGGGGGTCACCAACCGCGGGGACCCGGACGTGGCCTCACGGCCCCTGCTCCCGGACGGGACCCCGGGCTCCCTCCCAGCCAGGGCAGCACGGGGCTGGCCCCTCCAGAACACCTTGTATGGGTGGGGGATTGTTGGGGAAGATGAAATAGGAAAGCCTTATAAATATGATCACTTGGGAAAAGATGCCAAGAACACAGAAACCATGAGCGAGATTGAAATGAAGACAAGCTCTGAGATATTAAGCCCCAGTTACTGAACAACTAGAAAACAATGGCATGGCTGACTGCAGGTCATCTTTTCTTGATGAAACAATCCCCTCTGCTTGCAGAAAGGTCCAAGGGTCAGAGCAGACCCTTCCTATTCAGCAGAGGGTCTGAAAAAGCAGTTTTTAGGGTTTAAAGTATAACTCTGTATGGTAATGCAATGATTCTTATAGGTTATATGTAAATGTGTAGCTTGTTCTAGATTGGTTAAGGAAAATCAGAATATTCAACACAGAAGATGATTTATTGTATTGTAAACAGCAACCAGGCCTCTTTGCCTTTTATAGTCTTTGCATTCTTTATTCTCTGCATCCTGTGCGCTCTCAGCGCTCGCCCTTTCCCTGGGGCTTGGACCCTCTCTCTCTCTCTCCCTCTCTCTGTCTCTCTTCTCTGCCCTGCTTTGGGCTGTGTCTGGCAGCCCCTGGCAGGTCTCTTACACCCACACGCTTTAATAACAAACCTCCTGCTCTAAGAAGTGATTCCAGAGAACTCTCGTGTCTGTCCCGACCATCCAGGACAAAACAGGATCCCCTGAAGTCCTACAGGTGATCCCACCCACACCTCACCCAGAGCCTGACCTGTGTCCTGGCACAGCTCAGCCCCAGTCCCTGCACAACAGCCTCCCCACAGCCTGCTGTGCAGGGTCTGGAGAGCCTGGGGCTGGAGACCACCCACCACTGCCCACCCTGCTGCTGGTGACCCCTCCACGCAGGGTAAGGGTGTCCCAGCCAGGGCTGTGGCTGGGTGAGGAGCTGGGAAGGCGAGCAGGAAGCTGGCAGTGTCCTGCTCTGCTCTCTGCCCCACGCCCACGTGGGGATCCTGCTGCTGGATCCAAACCTCAGCTGTGACTCATGGCAGGGTCAGGCAGTGCCAGCCCTGTCCCAAACAGAGGTTTCACCACTTTGACCTGGGGCAGGCAGCACAGAATGGGAAGATAAAGCACGACTCAGGCAGGGTTTGTGGCCATTAAATGTTCAGACTCTGCAGGGCCATACCACCCTTTCATTTGCAGGATTTTAATTTCGAGGACCTCTGCTGCAGTTCTCATGCCATGACTGATGGTTCTCACTTCCCTAATTACTCCCTCAAGCTGAGATGAAGGTGTTCAGATAAGAACAAATAATATAAGCATGACAAGGATGGATGAGGAGGAACCTATTTTATCTTATTTCTGACTGTGCAGCTCCGCTGAGCTGGAGGCAGAATTTTCTCTTCAAGAACTTGGAGTTTCCATAATAGATGAAAGTCAAGGCTCAGCAAGTTTGATACCATCTGTGTAAGACCAAAGAGGGGAATTTATTTGCACTACCCATATCTGATTAAAGCTGATCAAAACTGGGTTAACCTTTCCACGAAAAACCCAAAACCTTCATGTGTCCATACGTCTGGGAATGTTCCATAGAAGAAAACCTCTCTTCCCAGCTCCCACTCTGTCCTTATTTCAGTTCCAGGTATTGAAAAAAAAATTAATTAAAACCCCTTTTCCTCTGGAATGAACCTGAGAAGCTCAACCTCATTATCAGTCTACAAACTGAGCTGCTCCAGGTTCATGTCAGCTTGGTACAACTGTGCAGCAGTTTGCCAGGGCTCCTGTCCAAAGCACCCAAGATCCAAGAGCCACAGCCCCAGCCCAAGGCATCTGGGTGATGAGGCCACTCTGGATTAAAGGATCTCCCATTCCAAGTCCACCCACGGTCTATCAGGAAGCTGGCAGAAAATGTGTGTATGATGACAAAGCCTTTATCTAAAACAAAGATATAGCTCTAATTATTTGAAGAATGGGTACAAGCCCAGCTCCCTGCAGCATTCATGGTGCTCTGCTGGATAATCCATATCCATAAAAAGTAATTTATTTACTGCACCAGAAACCAGCCCCCAGCACCACACAGAGTTATTCCTGTGGGAACTCCACACAAACACCAGCAGCCCCAGCAGCCCAACATCCCAGGCAAGCTCTGTGCATGAGGGATTTATTCTCCAGGGCCTTTGTGTGATTATGGACATTGCAGAGAAGACAGAGAAATATCCTGTACCTTGTAAGACTTCCTCTGGGCCATCCAAAAGCCACCCATTGCCTCCCAGCCAGCGGGGTTTGGGCTGAACCAGCCAGTCCAGGACTGTAGAAGACAGACACAAGAGACCACAATGTCAAGATGCAGCAGCCACACGGCACAGAGTTACGAAAAAGACATGGATTTCCTCTAGGGGGCTGTGAGGAGGCTGCCTGATGGATGGATCTGATTCTGACTTGTATTTGTGCTCTTGTTGTCCCAGTGGCAAGGGAGATGTGGATGTTACCCAGGGCCACAAGAGTCTGGTGTCCTAGAGGCCCAAGCAGCTGCTGCTCCCTGTTCTCATTCCCGTGGCAGGGAATGATGAGGTGGTTGCCTCACTTCTGTCAGCACTAATTCAGTCTGGGATTGCTTCTTTTCCTGATACAGAAACTCAGGATCACAGAATAGTTTGGGCTGGAAAGGACCTTAAATCTCATCTGATTCCAACCCTACCCTGGGCAGGGACACCTTCCACTGTCCCAGGCTGCTCCAATCCCTGTCCA
The DNA here is from genome assembly GCA_013399225.1 of Rhipidura dahli. Taxonomy (NCBI): domain Eukaryota; kingdom Metazoa; phylum Chordata; class Aves; order Passeriformes; family Rhipiduridae; genus Rhipidura; species Rhipidura dahli. The sequence continues at coordinate 685,581 of VXAC01008451.1, forward strand.
ACCTGGCCTTGGACACTTCCAGAGATGGGGCACAGAAAATGCCATCCTGGGAAAAGAGCTGGCCTAGAGTGACTTCTACAATTTGACCCAGTGGAAATTTTGCAACACCAGCAGGCCTTGGACACCTTTGTAACTCATCAATCCCCCAGAAACCAGAAGTGTGGAACTGAGCTCCATCCCCAACTCACACTCAAGCCTCCCATCCTGTAGATGCTGAAAAAGCTTCAGCAGTGAATTTCTTCAGTTCTCTAGTATTTTCTGAGAGCTCTGTCTTTCCCATGCAAGCTATCTAAAGCAAAGTTACCAGTTTTTATCAATATCCACACCTGCACTTGTTTTTCCTGGATTGTTGTGGCATCAAATAGAAAAACACTTGGGAACGGACATGTTAGAGTTGGGCCAACCCCCTCGAGGGGTGGATGGCCAGAGAACCAATTACTTTATGCCATTTAACTCACTTTTTGTGAACTAACATATAAAAACCTCGGGGAAAAAAGCCATTAAAGGGCCTTGCCTCCATTTCTACTGACCCTGGACTCGGTGTGGTTTTTCTCCGCAACCGCGTCGCGACAGCGACACCGCCCCACACCCGCCACGCGTGGGGATCACCACCACCGCCATCCCTGCGAGCTCCTCCTCTCCCTCTCTCTCCCAGTTTGCCCACTGGTCCCTCTCTACCTGGCGGGGGCTGCACGGACTCGAGGCAGGCGTAGATGCAGCCGTTGTAGCAGCAGCGCTTGTGGCGCTCGCACTCGGAGTCGGAGCGGCAGCTGGGCACCTCGCAGGCGCGCTCCGGGAGGCTCTGCGGCGGCGGCGGGCACCGGTCATTCTTCTGGTAGTGGGAACTGTGAGAATGAAGAGGGTACTCATAATCCTTGCAAAGAGAAGAAAAGGAAATCAGGTTTGGCGTCAGGTAGAGGAGCAAACATCCCCGCCGGCTGAAGCGGGAAAAGGGGTTTCAAAGCCGTTTTTGAGCGTTCGTCGGAGAGGTGAATTAACTGTCCAGCTCCCTTCAATGAAATGCTTTGGGAACACCAACCAATCACTAAATTATTGTGTGGAACTGATTTTATAGTTGGGATTGTTGCAATGAATATTTTAAAAAAATTAAAAAAAAAATCCTTTAAAGTCTTTAATTCTTGTCTGGGAAACAGAGAGAAAGACTCCAGGCATCCTCATGATGAGGACACCAAAGCACTTTGATAGGGAAGCAGTGGACATGGGGGCACTGTGTTGTTTTGGGACATGGAACAAATGTCCCTGGTAGCACCTCTCTCTCTCCTCAGTGGGCTCCTTCCATCACCACCACCTTGTCTGGACCAGAATTTAGAGGGAAGCCTTTCAAGTATATCCCCTGTGGAGCTCTGGGTTGTTAAATTAGAGACCATTTCTAAAACATGAGAGATTCTGGGTGGGATCTGTGAGAGTGATGCCAGCTTCATCCCAGAGGAAATGAGGCTGTGTTTGAGCACAGCAGAAGGGAGCTGAGCTGCTCACTGCACACTGACAGGACAAGGGAGGTGTAAAGTGCATTAACAGGCACAGCTTTTTAGCAGGAACATTTATGAGGCACCACTCAGATATTTTTCACACTTGGGGGTGTTTTAGCAAGAAGCCAAATCCCTCCAGCAGAGAGGTGAATCACCCCAGCCCACTCCTTTCTCACCTGTGGCTCAGCCACCTCTTGGGCTCCAGCTCAGCTCCCCAGGGCAGCAAAAAGTGCTCAGGGCACTGAGGTCTCAGATTTATTAACTACCATTTATAAGCTCGAATAAAACCAAGAGATGGAATCTAGATTTGCACTTTTAAAACAGATCAGCATCAAGCATCAGGGGCATGAGGTGAATGCTGCCCTGGCCTCACGAGCAGGCTGGTAAGAGTCATAAATACAAATAAATACAAATAAATGTGTATAAATACACACATGGCCCAGTCACTGGTGTGTTACAAAATCAGTGATGAGAAACTGGCATTGTTATTCCAAGAAAAAACATGGTGCAACTGTCCCTCAGGGGTTTCTAGGAAATTTCCCCACCAGGCTATGGAGAAATTTGAGGTGAGATGAACATTCCTCTGTACCTACATCCTGCTCCATCTGTGCCTTGGAAAGCAGCCTGTTCCCACATGGATTCTCCCAAAAAACAGGGAGAGGCCACTGCACAGAGATGGAGTGTAAGAGAGACAGAGAATTCCTGATATTTTCACTAAAGACAGTCTCCTGCTCTGCTCCCAATACCAATAAACAATTCCTGCTTTTCCCTTTAAAGCCCTTCCATGACATTGTTTTCCCCTGAACTGACAGGCTGTTTAAACCACTAAAAAGGTTTGGAAAAACCCAATTTTGATTATGTTTTCCATTCTGGAAGCTGCACGCTCTCACATTAGTCCATTCCTCAAAAGCTGCAAACACTCTAAAAAATTTGAAACATGTTTTAAACTTGAAGATATTTTTTTTTTCTTTTTTTTTTTTTTTTTTTTTTTTTTTTGGTGTTGTTGGATTTTAAACAGAGAAAACTTTCAGGCCAGGTAGAACTTTGGGATATAAGGCAGCACTGAACAACGAATTTGTGCAGCTCCAAACATTGAACAGGTCTCCTTGCTGGAGGGAGTGTTCACCCTGGAAGACCACAGTTTCAAACTGTTCTGTTTGAAAGGTCATCTGCAGATGGAAATGCGACCAAAATAATACTGGCAAATAATGGATGCATGAAAAAACCGCCAAACAATTGCTGCAGTTGCTTCACAGATGATTCAGAAACCAAGAAGCCAAAATTGCAATGAACAGCTGGCTCCATGAATGAAATTTCCGCTGGGGAACAATATAACTGTTGTAGCCAAATAACTTTGTACCTCCTGACCTCCCTTCCCATTTTCTCTGCTCACCTATTGCTCAGGACTAATTTCTTTCAAAATAAGAGTATTTTGCTTATTTGGTCTAATGAAACCATTGCTCCTTGCTTATGTGTGCATTAAACAGGATTCCCTCAATCCCCAAAATAACCTGCTTAAGGATATCTCCAGGTGTGGGTTACAAGGTTTTTTAAAAGCTCGCCAAGGATTCACAGCTTGGCTCTGATTTATTATTTTTACATGTTGTGACAACAGTCAAAATTCCTTTAAGAACCTTTTTCAATGAAGGAGGTGAATTGCTCTTTCCCAGGGAGATTGATTAAATCATTTAATGACAATATCTGCCTTAGAGATGGCCAGACAAACAAAGTAAGGGGAAAAGGGGAAAAGTTCAGAGTTCAGCTGAGGAACCCTGGAAGTCAACAAGGATGAGCAAAAACCCAAATGGAATCACTCAGTCTCAGCCATAATTTCAACAGCAACTGAGGGATGCAGTCTGCCTCCCCAAAATCCCAGATCTGTCCTGTTATTTTTGCCTGGAACTGGTCCCTGAGCTTGTGTCAAAGCAGAGTTCTCTGCTCATTCATTTTCTGCATGGAGCCCCTCAAGGTGACACATGAGGTTTATTTCAGCCTCCCACTACCAGCTCTGGCCTTGGCAGCTATTCCCAAGCACTAGCCATAAACCACCTTTCCTCTGGGAAAAAAAAAAAAAATACACAGCCAGGGAGAATTTAGGATCATCCAATATTTCATCAATAGACCTCAAAAATCACACATCATGGGTGATCAAAGTGGCAAACACCAGACTAGTGAAGGCAAGTGAAGGGATCTGAAGGACAAGTCCAAAGCCATGGGAATAATCTTCTTTTGTTGGTTCTGAGTTTGCCATTTTGGTGGGGGTGCTGTTTGCAGGTGGAAGGATGCTGCAGGATTGGGGTGGGCTCCAAGATGATGTACAACAGTGATTAAACGCCTGGAGAGCAGGGAGCACAGAAAAAGGGCTGTGTGTGTGCAGGTTCCAGAGGGGAGGCTGAGGCTGCTCACAGGTTACTTTGAGGATATGGGGGCCAGAAGTGTCATTGTGCCAACATGAGGCACAAGGAGGGTACCCCAGTGCTGATTTATGGCAGCTGGCTGGAGGGTAAATAAACTGCTGGAAGTGCATTACAGCAGCTGTGAGGAATTCTTCATCTCTGGAGAACTTTAAAAGAAGCCTGGGATTTTTCGAAAACACTTGCTGCAGCTGACAGTGGAATGAGATCCAGGCTGGCCCAGTTTTTTCCAACAGACATGATGGGTGTTTTTGTGATAAAATGAAGCCTGCTCCCAGGTAGCTCCCTCCCTCTGCCCTTTGGGAACAGTCCCTGGAGTGTGGGGGCTGCACAACACCAGCTGCAAATCACTGAGCTTGACAAGTGTCCCTCTGGCTCTGAAATACATGGATTTGTTGAAGCTGGAAGCCCAGCATCCCACTGGGACTGCCAGGTTTCTCTCCTCACTGCAATCCCTCTTTTCTCCCTTCTCCATCCCCACCTGACCCCTCCTTGCCAACCAACACCCTTCCTCAGGATGAATGGAAATGCCCTGGCCAGATCTCAAGCCAGCTCCTCATGCTCACACCCGCCTGTCATTCTGCACCCAGCAGTTTTTCTGATACCCTCCTCCTGCTGCAGCCTCACATTTTCTGGACTCAGACCACACCACCCTCACTCAGCTCCCTCCCCCGTGTCCTTCAGGGCCCCCCAGGGATGCCCGTGGCCCATGTCCCACATGGCTGCACCTTGCCATAAGCACCTCCACGTGTCATCTCTCCATCCAAGTGACTCACAGAGCAGCTGCTCTACTCTCAGACTCTGATTTTCCAACTGCAGGGAACACACAGCCCTTGGTAGGAGAGAAAACATCCCTCTGAGAAACCAGAGGGGCTGCCAGAACACACTCCTGGGGGAGAAGAGGATGGAGAGCAGACGCTTTCCCCCTGACAAGGCTTTGAGGAGGAGAAAGAAAAGCATTTTCTGTTTTCCCTGGATCAATGTTTCTGTCACTATGAGCGATTCTAGCTGAGCTTGCCAGATCAGTAGCACCTGGATTCAGGGCTGCCAGGAAAAACAGCGCTTTGAAGAAGTGCAGGTTGAAAGAAGAGGATCTGTCCTCGGGGGAGGCGGCTCCGCGCCTCGGCAGGGCTCGTTATCTGAAGATCAACATGTAAATTCCTGTTCTGCTCCTGTCCTATCTCTCTGGGTCATTCACCTCCTAGTTCCTATTAAATTTGAGCTTCGCTTTGAAACGTGGCAGAAGAACATCCATATAAATGCACTTTCCAGTTCGTGATTTTGCAGGAAGTGCAGCTCTTTTATCACCATTTTCCAACTGAAGTGCAAACCAGAGGAATCCTTGCCCCAAGAGAGGCTAGAATAAAGACAACTTCTTACAAAATCCTGAGGTGCCTTTCAAATATCAGCACAATGTTTTCTGCAGAATTGCAAGGAGACAAGACAGAATTGCATCAGGGGCAAGGGATGTGTGTCACAATTCTGAGTCAGCAACTGCACAGACCAAATGTAGCCGTGCACAAACGTCACTCCAAAAGTCATGGGCATGAAAACATCCTTTTTGAATTAAAAACTGCAGAGAACAGATGGAGGAATCTGTGTGTGACACCAAGGTGCTGTTTATGCACGTGCAGTGGCTGGAAGATGCAATCAGACCTGAGCATAAGCAATTAGCCCGGTGAGGGCTCGCACCCAAGCAATTAGAGGGGCAGAACCCTTGGGTCAGTGCTGGTTTCTAAGGGGACTTCTATGGATCAAGTGAAAATTTCAAATTTACAACTTTTTTTTTTTCCTTTTTAAACAGCAAGTCCTAAAAGTCAAGCCATCGAGTTATTTCCCTTTTTTTTTTTTTTTTTTTTTTTTTGGTTTCTTTTTTAGTATTTAATANTTTTCAGTTCCATTTCCTCCACGGCCACCTCTTACAGCCGTTCGGCCCGGACACACCAGGACAAGACCCAGCACCATCCCCTCCACTCCCAGTAACTTGTGGCTGCCCCATTTCCCGCTCCAGGTGGATTTGGCAGCGCTGGCTGTGCTCGGTGCCCCTTTGGAGCCTTCGGGCTGCCAGAAGCAGCGGGCACAGATGGTGGCACCTGCCAGGGCGTGGGCAGCAGCTCTGCTGGCAGGGAATGTGCCGGGCACGGGAAGGGTTTCTGGGATCGCCACCCTTTGGGGCGATGGGCACGCTGCTCTGCCCCTGGGGGTCTGAGGTCTCCTGTGTTCCAGGCATTTACAGAACCGGGGGCAGTGCCACCACACCTCATCTCTGCCAGCCGGCCGCATTCACCCAAAAGTTACCCCAAAAGGCAGCCAGGGACCTGGCCAGGGAACCCTCCCTGCTCCAAGCCATAAATCCCATTATCCTCTTCCCACCAAACCTACCCCCGGACCTGCCGGGTGTGCATCCCCCTTCTCCCCGGTCACTTTTGCCTTGCTGCCTTGGGGAGGATCCAGGGAAAAGCGTCCCAAAGCCCTCTCCCAGCTCCCAGAGCGCTTCCCAAGCTTCCCCGTGCAGCAGCTAGGTGGCAAAAGTTCCGTGCAGCCTGGGGAAACTTAATGAATCCCTGATAGAAAGAGACAGCAGCCCATGCACACGCTCCCGATCCCGAAACGCGTATGGAAAACTCCCCTTTCGCGGCGAGCATCCCCAGCTCCCCCCAAAATCCCCCCCAAACCCCCCCCAAGCCTCACTCACATCGTATTTCTCGGTCATTTTCAGCAGAGCACGCTTCCAGAGAGTCCTGGCACAGCCCGGCTCCGGCAGCAGCACCGAGACACACAAGGCTGCAGCGAAGATCGTTTTACAGAAATGCATCTCTGGCAGCAGCCTGGGATCCATTTTCCCAGGGAGAGATGGAATAAGGAGCGCGGCTCTCGGGATTCAGGCGGTTCCGAGGCTTGGCAGGGAGGGAGAGAGACGGGGAGGGAGGGAGAGCGAGGGCTGAGCGCTCTGAGAGCCGCTTTTCCCTGCGCCGCTTCNGAAAGAAAAGAAAAGGAGCCCAGAGGCAGAAGCCGGGAGCTGCTGTTGAACTTCTTTAAGTTAAATCAGGTTCTCGGCTCACATGTTCACACAAAGCTCACGCTCTCCTCGAGTGATGGACGGGGAGATTACTTGGAAAGATTATTTTTAGACCTTTGTTCCCAACATCTGGCATCCTCCGAGAGCCCCATTCAAAGCCAAAGCGTGGGATCAGATGACAGCTGCCGCAGGGGGAAATGAAGGTCTTGGAGGGGTGGGCTCGGCAGATTTCTGCAACCAGTTCACCCAAACTTCCCGAGAGAACTGGGCTCTCCCTTTGTGTGCTTCCCACCGTGCCCCCAGCTGTGGGTTTGCATCACGTTTTGACAAAGTGATAACTTCATCTGAAGCTCACTCGAAGGAAATGATTTAACGACATGATAAACATTCAGGGCTTTAATTAAACCAAGGTGACGTTGGTGTTCTGAAAAAGATTTTGAAGGAGGGGGAAGACATGACCATTAAGAAAAAAAAAATTCGGGCGTGGAAGAGGGAAGGAAGGTGGTTCAGAAATTACACGAGCCCAGAGAAAGCAAGGAAGGGGACATGAGTCAGGCTGTGCCTGAAAATGGGAGGGACGGAAGGAGTGGATGTGGGGTTTTGGACACCCCCAGGGACATCCCGTGCCTGAAGGATGGGAATGGGCTGAAAGCAGCCCAGTATCCTGCCTGGGATGGAGACAGATGCAGGTGCTGAAGGAGAACCACGAGGCAGCTGTTACACACGTGTGTGAATATGTGTATCTGCAGGTACAGGGCTTCACAGACACCAGCAGTGCCAAATGTGGGGGCTGTTTGGTTCATAATTTCCCCTGAATTTCTCCTCCTGCAGATTGTCCAGCCTCCCCCTGAATGAAGGAAAAAACAGAACCACAAAACTTACCAAGATAGAGACACTAAGCCCTGTTTGCCTTCGCTTTACCCCAGCTGCAGCCCCCCTGAGCAGAGAGGAGCCTTGCTGGATGCACTGGATTTATTTTATATCCACTCTAAAATGGCTCTGCAGAGGAGTGTGATACCCTGTGGACAAACACAGAAAAAAAAATATCTTCCAATTATTCCTTATACCTGAAAGCTGTGGAAATTCACTTTGATCCATGCCCAGGTGTCAATAGCTGCACGTAGGTGGGAGCCAAAGGATTTCATCTCGAAGCTTGCCAGGATATGATGATGGGAACGTGAAAAATGAGCAAGGTGTGCCTTAAAAAGCTCTGTATTTAAGGGAAAGTGTTTGATTTATTTAGAGTTAAGGTTCCTCAAGGTTTGCTACCAGTAACTGTGCTTTGGGCAGCTCTCTCTATATCTCTACTGCTATGAAAAAGTTCTTAGTAATAAAACCTGTTCAATTCATGCCAGGGAATTTAGTTGGGAAGTAAAGCCAGGGATTACTCTTATGGGGGGGAAGAGAGGGGTGGGGAAAAAGAATGAAGAGTTAAACTGGAGAGGGTCACCTCCCTCCCAGCCACAGAGGTACAAGGTGGGGGGTCCCAGTGGGACAGCACAAGTGCCTGGCCCTCTGCATGGCCTGGGGATTCCCAAAGGAGCTCTGCTGGCAGGAGCCTGAGGGGGAATCCCTGTGGAGATGCACTGACCCTGCATGGCTGTGTTTGTGTAATCTTATCCCTGCTTCATCCATGGAGTCACCCCTTAAGGTGCAAGCAGGGTTTTGGGGGCTGGCAGGGTTTGAGGTGGCCCCAAGGTACAGTTGTTTCAGGCACAGAAGGGGACAGGGAGGGAGCATTAGGTCTGGAGAGCATTTTGCACTGCAGAGGTTTCATCCTCCTCCTGGCTGCTGAGAAGGCTGTCCCAGCAGGGAGCACAGCTCCAGGTCCCTGTCACCTGCTCTGCACCATTTCACCAGCTCCCCTCTCCTCCAGAGCTGCAGTCACGCATTTCAAACAGAATTCATCCCAGTTTTCCTCCAAACAGGTAATTTTCCTCAGGCTTCTCTCTTCATTTAACCATAACTGTGGACAGCTCACATCCCCAGACCAGCCTGTGGAAAAGTGACTCCCTAAGGACTGAAGTGTCACTTTGGGATGCTGGCAGAGCTCAGCATCTGCAGGTCAATGTCACCTCCTCCCAGATCTCCTCCAAGCACCATCTGAAACTGGCAGCTGTGCTGCAGTCAGTGAAAGGCACACTCAGACAGCTTCATGGCATCCAGAGAGGAATGAATCACTGCCACAACACTGAGACCTGTTCCACCTGTGACTGGCTTCTTTACTGCTCAGAGGGCTTTGTCTGACACCACAGGACTCTCCAGTTCCTCTCACAAACACACATCTCCCCAGTTTGTTGCAATATTAATACCTGCACCTTGATACAGGCACATCCAGGAGCTCCCTCCCTCCTGTGCCCCGACTCCTGAGCTCCGAGGTGACAAATTGACAAATGACAAATGCTTATTCTATGCTGGTTGCACAGAATAAACAAGATTTTTCCTGGGAGTATTCCTCCTTAATTTATGTCTTTGTGCTGATATTTCCCTTGTCTGTGCTCTCACTGAAACCCAAACCTGCAACAACTGCTCGCGATAAATCTCCCCAATTTAATTCCATTTTTTGTTGTTTCATACACTCACAATCTGGATGTGGAGTGACTAATTCTAGAGATTAATGGCTACTTCAGACACCATTTACTGGCCTTTTTATTTTTGCAGATACACAGCTTTGACATTTTTCTGGGAAAAACCCATATCTGTGCCTTACCGTCCATGGATTGTGCACTGAAGAAGTGAGAATCCTGAGGGACCAAAATTCAACAGCTGGTCACAGTTTTCACATAAAAATTCAAGTTGATGTTATAACACTTACAGAACTGTAACTCATCCTGCACACAACTATTTCATGAATTCTTCCTGCCACCCATCTCCATTCCTCACATGCTTCTACCTCCAGTCTGTGTTGGAAACTAAGCAAGGGATTTTCTATTTTTTATAGGATTAAGACAAATTTCTTTGGAAATACTGGAAAGAATCCAGTTCTCACTTTTTCTGGATATTCTTCTTTTTGGCAGTCCCTGCTGGGCTGTGTTGTCACAGGACAGCTCCAGGACATCATTTATGCCACTCACATCCACATGATCTTCCCTTTTGGAGCTCAGTGAAACCCAAAACACAAGACAGCTCAGTCCACTCGCTTATGGAGGCCACTGCAGAGCAGTTTCTGCCTCACCAAGTTCACTTCTGAATGGCCCATTCAGACAAAAACGAAGAGGAACAGCCTTGACCTTCTTGTTTAACATCTGCAGGTTTATGGCTCCAACTATTAGTGTAAAGTATTCTGAGTAGCTTGTGAAGAAATTTCAGGCATCAGGCACAAGTCCTTACGAACACAGCCACTGGCAGTAATTAGAAATTTAAAATTTACTGGTAAGCAGGTTTCTGAGCAATGTAATTTGAATGCCAGGTATTTGATGTATGAAGATTTAAAAACAATTATCACAAGAAAGAATAAATAACTGCCAATTTCTCTTAAACTGCATCTTATCCACACACAACAGTGGGGATAAAGTAATTTACTGCAAGTGGAGCAAATCCCTCTGGTGATGGCTGCATCCATAGGGGTGCATGGCCATCCTATGCCCAGGGCAATCAGTGGTGCTGGTATGAGGCATAATTGAATTATTGCAATATCTTGGCAGGGTTTGGCTCCAGTTTCTGTGAAACCATGGGCATTCAGCAGGCCAGCAGTTAAAATAATTTTCTGGCATGTGCTTGTGCAGGGAATCCACAGAACATCAATGAGTCAAAATTTCTCTGCCTCAAGATTTGTGGCACAGTTCCTCGCACCAAATTCCCGCTGCCTTCGAGGATTCTGAGTGAGATTGCTCCATATATCACCACTGAGCAAAGAACCATCCTCTGTGTGTGAATCTCTGTGAATTTCCATCCCACAAATGCTTTCAATAAGGCAAATTCTGCAGTACCATAAATTGCTGTCAGATGACAGTGCAAGAGCATGGACGAGACTTGAGCATCTCCCCGGGGCCTGTGAAACCCTCAGCATCATTTGTCACAGCCAGGAAGATGTATCTGAATGAAAGGACAGGCATTTTATCAGCTTAGGGCAATGAAATCCTTTTTGGAACCAGGATTCATGCTGCCTGATTGGGATGACTTAAATAATGGTTTTCAAAAATGTTCTCAGGGAGGTTGTGAGGGAAAGTCATGGGGAAGCCAAAGAAAAATTTCATTCTCTAGCCAAAAACAAGGTAGGTCAGCCGAAGTCAAGACTTGCCTTTTCCCAGAGGAAAGATCTGACTTTTAAAGAAAGATTACATCAAAGAGAGAGCTTCCTCAGAGCACAGCACCACAGCAGCACGAGGTGACTCATTTTAGCTGGATTTAATCACAGCACCTCCATACCAGGGGCCACTGCAATTCCTGATCCGGGGGCTGTTTCCTTGCCAGCTCTGCACAGGTTCTGGTGCCAGCAGCAAAGGGCAGTGCTTTTCTGGGGGTTATTGGAGATTGCTGATCCACTGGGAAGGTTACAGCTGCTTTGTGTCCCCCTAAAAATTAATTTAACATTCCTCCCTGCTACCCTGGCTGGCTCACCAAGGCTCAGCCCTGCGGCTTGTCTGTCCCACACCACTCAGGAAATCAGAAAAAACCAAGTCAACCCAGAGTGGTTTTGTTGTGCATGTGAACACAGAGAAACCACAGCCCTGGTGTAGCTTCCCTCATCTGAACCTGCCACATGAAAAGCAGGGAAGGCCCCAGGGAGTGCTGGGCTCCCCGGCAGTGATGGATGTTGTTTTGTCACACATTTGTCCCTGTGTGGTCACCCCTCCAACCTCTGCTTTGTGTAAGATATCCTAACACAGCAATATTATAATAGTTACTTTCTTCCTCGCCTAATCCAGCAACTGGGATTGCTCCCTGCATGGATTAGCAGGAGAAGGAGTCCCTTATGTGTGCCAGTCCAGGTGGGTGAATACAAAAATCAACAAACAAAAGAACCTGCAGCATCTCTGGAGGGGTGACCTGGATGCAGATGGTTCACCCCTCTCACCCACGGGCTTATTTCATGGCCAGCTCTACAGGAAGACACCAAATGTGGGGTTTCAATATGGATTTGTTCCTTCCCTGAGCAGGAAAAACTGTGCCAGATGTTTGCTACCAGCGAGCTCCGCTGGGAATTTATAGAGTGAAATAAAAGATCAAAAGCAATTAAAAACACAGACAGGTGATTCCCTTTAAGCATCTGGCCCTGAGCCCCCACAAAGTCTGGCAGAGGTCAGTGTTAAGTGGCCCCTGAGCATTTGGAAAGGCCTGTAAAGAAGAATATAAAGGCTGTGCTTTTAACCAGCTTGGCTGGATGTGAGGTATGAACCAAGCAGATGAACATGATTAGGGAAGCGCTCGCATCAGTGCCGCTCCCCACTGACAGCATCACCGGGCAGCATCCAAACATGCCATCCAAACACAGCATCCAAACACAGCATCCAAACACAGCATCCAAACACAGCACCCAAACACAGCATCCAAACACAGCATCCAAACACAGCATCCGAACACACCATCCAAACACAGCATCCAAACACAGCACCCAAACACACCCTCCAAACACAGCATCCAAACACACCCTCCAAACACAGCATCCAAACACACCCTCCAAACACATCATCCGAACACATCATCCGAACACACCATCCAAACACACCATCCAAACATGCCATTAAACACCAGGCAGCATCCAAACACACCATCCAAACAGGCCATTAAACACCAGGCAGAATGGCTCTTGGCCTGGGGGAGAGGCTCCCCTTTGGGGCTCAGCCGTGCTGCCCTGCGGACACCGCTGGCAATTCCTGAACAATTCCTCTGGGTGGGACAGCTCCTGCTCCGGTTCCTGCCCCCTCACTCCCTGTGCCAGCTCCCTCCCTGTGCCAGCTCCCTCCGGGCTGTGCTTGTCCCAAAGTCCTTTGTCTCTGACGAGGCTCCTTCGAGCTGTTGGTGTCCCCGCAGGAGAGGGCTCGGAGGGGCTGGGGGCAGCGGGATCCTTTCCCTCTCAGGCCAGTGGGAGTTGGCTGCATGTTTTGGGAGGGAAGGATGGGCAGTGAAGCTCTGAGACTGGGACTGCTGAGAGGAGCCGAGTCGCAGACTGGAAGCCTCGGAGAAATCTCCCTGGCAGACAGATTCAGCCTAAAATTAAAGACACGGGATGTTTGTCTGTGGGTCCACATGGATTTCACAGCAAATCCTCAGCCTTTGGCGTGCTCTGCATTCAGCCATGCTGAGTTCCCTGGGGGTGGCAGGAGTGCAGTCAGGGCCCCCAGCCCTAAAAGAGCTGAGCTATGCTCTGGGGGTTCCCAAAAAGTGTGGAGCACAGGATATCCTTCCTGGACCACGGCAAAGTCAGAGCCAGGGACCACACACAGAGATGCCAGCATGGACACCAGTAAAATCACCCAAAAGGCCCACTGCAAATTCCAGATTTCACTCATGACTCTGATACAGGGGTTATCTGGTGGCTGATGCCCTGCACTGACCCACAAAGACTTGGCCAGGGCCAAGCACTTTGGTTTTGGGGTGGCACCTCTCTGGGTTGAAGCTCTGCCTGCCTGTAGCCCCTGAGGCAGACGGTTTCCCATAACAAATGTCCTGCCTACATCCTGAAATAGCAAACTCACGGCTCAGGGACCTGTCAGAGACACCTGCAAACCCTGCACCAGGCAGAGGAAGGGCCAGATGTGGATCAGCATTGTGCTCGTGTATGATTTCCTTTACAGAACCTTTAACCTCCACATGCCACATCCTATTGCCAGTGAGCTTCCTCACGCTGCCTCTGAGGCAAGGAGCACTTTGGCAAGGACATTAAATGATATCCCAGCCCCAGCCACAGGGTGAATGTCTCTAGAGCTCTGAGACAGCTGCTCACATCAGCCCTGGGGATGTCAGTGCTGTCCAGAATCGCTGCTGGTGCCACCCCGAGCTGTGCTCCCAGCTCAGGACTCTGCAGGAGTCAGGGCTGAGCAGGGATCTGGCCAGGCAGGGAGCATCCCTGCAGCTCAGCGGGGAGTTTAAGACTTGCACCCAGTAATGTTGCTGCAGAATTCCTCAAAAGGGTTCCAAGGATTCTGGAGCCCGAGTAGCATTTGCTGGATGATGCCATTGCTCTGAAGGAGTTTGCTATGAGAAGGCAAAGAGTTTTTCTTGACTTTTCTTATCCAGAGTGCAGGGTTGAACAGGCCACTGAAAATCCCACTTGCCTTTGACCTCTTGATAAAAGCCTTATCTAAAGCTGGCTGAAGATAGGCAGCAATATTTCGAGCTGCTGCAGGCTGAGCTTTATCTGGGAGAGTTCCCTTTCATGTCTGGAAGTCAGAGCATGTGTTTCCATCACCCACCTGGCCTCAAGGGGACATCCAGGCTCTCTCCTATCCCAAATCTCTGCTAAGTGGGCTGGATCTCATTCACCACTGGCTCCTGGTGCCCAGAGAGAGCTCAGGCTCTGGTTTCCATCCTTGCATTGTTTTGAATCCTCCCTTGGCTTGGGTGCTAGATATAATGAGATCCCATTTCCAAATCAGAAGTCGGGAGATGCCAAGCTGGCACTATAAAGCAAAAACATCCTCTAAGAAAATTCCCAGGACTGTCTGCTGACATCCACACCTACCTCTGGGCAGATAGACAGATTTTGTAAGTGTCAGAGTGGCAGGAAAACACAAGAGAGCTCAGGTAATTTTATTTATTTTTTTGGATGTACATATCCCTAATTAAGAGGATGGATCTTATATATTGGCCAATTTCATTCCTCAGCTCAGCAAGGGACTTCTTTCAGCAATCAGACTTAGCTTAATGTTTTGGAGGTGCTGGAAGAAGTATAATAGAAAGGGTTTCCTCCCTTTGTGTCTCTGTGTGAGGTCCTGACCAGCACGGTTCAGTATTCCAGCTGAATTCCTTCTGATTTGTTCAGCGGGCTGGGACAGACCCATGGAGAGTTTCCACCTTTTATCTCAGCACAGAGCTTTCCATCTGAATAGCGAGTCTTTAATGGGAGAGTTGTTGTCCTCTGCTGGGCCACTCGTTTTTCGGGTGCCTGTAACTTGCTTTTTGCCACAGATGTCGCCCATTTCAGCTTTTCCCAATCCTGCCATAAAGGGGAACCTGCAGCTTCTCCGGGTGCTTGGCATTCCCTGCCGTGTTGTGCTCTCTGAACCAGCTGGGCAGGACGGGGAGGGCAGAGCAGAGAAGGACAAGCCCATGTGGGACACCGAGGGCAGGGGAAACGGGGACACCTCTGTTGCAAAGTTTAATTGCTGCAAGGACACTTTGCCATTTGGAGCCCCTGCTCGAGCAGCAAAAAAATCTGGATGTTGTTAGCTGAGAACAAAGCAAAAAAACCCCCTAAACACCCTGTTAGCACCAGGCAGAGATTAAGAGCAGCGCTCCAACCAGGCTGTATTTCAGACCTGGCTGCTGTCCTTACTCAGAGCTCAGTGTGACTGCAGAGGAAAATCAAACCCCTGCCTCCCATGGGAGCACCACCCCAGCTTGCCAGGGCACAGCTGCTTTTGCCTCTCCCCTTGGGAATTTTACGTGCTGGAAGATGTTTACTTCAGTGTTGGTTCAATGTTCTCGTTAAACATCGTGTCCTATATAACTGTGCTGTATGGTGCTGTGTTTATATTATATGAGGATAAATATTTTTATATCTCTGCATAGTTTACGGATCCATAAACTTAAATCTCCAGCGTGTTTCTTGTTTGTTTATGCCCCTCTAGCCTGTCCCTTAAAAAGTAATGGAGGAAATCATAGAATCACAGGCTGCTTTGGGTTGAAAGAGACCTTAAACCCCATCCAGTCCCACCCTCCTGCCATGGGCAGGGACACCTTCCACTGTCCCAGGTTGCTCCAAACCCCGTCCAACCTGTCCTTGGACACTTGCAGAGATCCTGGGGCATCCACAGCTTCTCTGGGCAGCTGTGCCAGGGCCTCAGCTCCCTCACAGGGAAGAATTTATTCTTAATATTCAATCTAACCATCAAATGTCTCTGCTTGGTGTGTTACAGCTCTTCCTAATACCGGCTACTTAATACCTGCAGAGCAGCTCCAGGGCTTGCCAGAGCTTTTGCTCAGATTTACACTCAGATTTTGCACCACTTGGCAACTTTTTTTTTGCTTCTCCGGGGTTCATTTATCTGAGTTTTGTGGTGCCCAGCAATGCTGGACATGTTCCAATGTAAATTATTTCTACAGAACCAGCAGTTGTATATTTTGTCCAGCCTGAATCCTGGCAGCCTCAGGCCTCTGAAACTTGTATTTAATTATTAGGATTAGGAGAACAGCCTAAAAGTACCTGAGTGCACTGGTCCCATGGGCTGGTTTTCTTAGCACGTCTCTGTGGGATGGGACAAACATTTGCAGGTGATTTGGCACGAGTTCCAGGTCCCCTTCGACTCTACCTGTCTTTCAAAGTCATCAGCCTGTTCTTGAGTGTCACCAGCCCTAAGAAATCACATTTTTCTGCCTAGTCTTCCCAAAGTAGGTGCATTATTCCATCATCCATGTTTTCTGCATTCTGAGAGTGTCAGTGGGAGGAAGTGGATAGCTGGGCATTCAAATACTTTTTCACAATATCTTTCTGTTTTCTCTTTAAAGTCTTGAATTTGTTTTGTTTTTTTTTTTCCCCAACTTCCATCCAGCAAGCTCTTTGGCAAGAGAAAGCTCAGATGAGGCCTGGTTCCTTAATTACATTATTGGCAGACTGTGGCATTCCTTTGTTACTTTCTCGATCTAATTCCCCCAAAGAGCTGCAAAAAGGAGAATGGTGGATTAATTTAATCATAGCTTCTTGTGTGGTTAAATAGCAGCTCCTTTATTGTCTGCCTGTACCTTTGGGTGCTCTGAGCTTCCTCTCCTCCAGCCCAGGTGAAAGGCTTTTCCTCTGGATGCTTTTTCCCTTTGGACTTTGTTCAAAGGAGTGGTGCAGACTAAAGTCCATGTGTTGGGGATTCAGTAGCTGGAGTAGAGGATTCAAAGCCTTTCTTATTCCATCAAGTCCTTCAGGGACAAAATGACAAGGCTGGTTTAGCTGATGGCTGAGTGACCCCCTCCCACAGCTCCCTGGAGCAGCTGCAGGCACGGGAAGGGTCCTTGTTAGAAGGATTCCAAAATGTCAAAGCCCAGCCTTGGAGCAATGAGTCTGCCTGAGGTTTTTGGGGCACTGAGCCCCACATCCCTATTTTGCCTGCGTGGAGGGAAAATCCTTCTCATGACAAGGTAATGGAGACAGATGGGGTACGGCCCCTTTCATCTGGGGCTTCGTGTCTGCAGAGCTGGCAGTTATTACAAACTTTCTGTCTCAATTAACTCAACACTTCTGCCAGAGAAGCCCAGGACACGCTGTTTGCAGCAGGGCAGATTTACTTTTCTGTGCAGACTCAAGCAGCTGTTTCAGACTGTGACTGAAAAGTTACGGCATTTACAGCCGAGCTTTGCCAGGCTCTCCGCTGAAGCGGAATTGCGCACACGGGAGCCGTGGCTCTGCATCCCTGCATCCGTGTCCCTCAGATGGGAGGCCTGTTTCTGTCTCAGGGGATGAAATCCCACTTCCCTTTTGGAGAAATCCTATCTAGCTCCATCTAGGTTCCCATTCCTCCAACTCTTTCCTTTGGGAAAAGGAAATTGCCATAAATCCCAGGCAGCCTTTCCCAATCACAGCAACACTTACTTTGGACGTGAGGGTGAGTAACAATTAGCACCCTCTGCAGAGCCATTGACTGGGCACTTACCAGCTGGATCACTGTGTAGTTTGCTTCTAGAAACTCCAAGGCAGCTCTCCCCCTGCTTCAAACATCTTCACAACAATTTCCTTGAGCAGAGGACCCTTCACTCTCCGTAGTCAGCTCTGGGTCAGTGTTGAAACACCAAGCTGCAAAGCTGGCCTGTAGTAAGTTCTTCCCAACTAATTTCTTAGGATTCTTAGCTGAGCTGCCTCAAAGAGAGATTTTCTTTGAGGCTTTAAGTCTGGAATTCCCACAGAGGAAGTTTTTCACACCTAAGCTGGCATATTTAAACATCTCAGCCATCAGCTAATGTACAGTAATTGTGAATTACTACAAAGCAACGCCTCACTCAAAGTATCGAGGAAAATGAATTTGAACATTATTTGAGTGAATAGAATAGATCTTAAATTAAGGAAGCATGAAGACTAATAAACCAGCAGTCTATGCTATAGGAAGCCAGCATTATATCCAGGAGAAAACACTGGAATTTAGGTCAGAAATTCCATAGCTTACACACAGGTCACACATGACCTGGCACAGCAGCCCAGTTCCTACAGTTTTCCTCTCTCTCTGAGGAAAAAAACGTTGTGCTCTCCCCCTCCACACCAATTTAGATTTATAATTGTGTGTAACATGGTCTGATTTCGATTTCTTTGTAAGTAATTGTCTGCTGAGAGACCAGAAGAGATAATGACCGAGAATAAAGCAACTCCCTTCACGTGAATAATTGCACCACCCGCCCCTTAGTGAGAGTCACAGCCAGAAACTTCCAGGCTGCTGCTGGGACCAATGCAAAGTCTCAGGAATGCATAAGCAAACGCATTAGACACAATGCATCTACTGGAGCAGCGATTCATTCAACAGAGCAGCTCCTGGAAACATGGAAAAAACATGTTCAGCACAGGAATAACTCATGGCTGTCCCCCCCAAAGGGGAGCACTCACTGTAAATCAGCACTGCTTATAAGGAGATGACCTAAAAATAGATACTTTAGGTGGAAATATGAATTCCTCATAAGTATATTTTTGACAGGTGTATCACAAATGACAATAAATTAAGTCAGTTTCCAAATTTTCAGAGAAAGAAAATAAAAATCCTGCGGGCTTGCCTGGGATGGGAATTCCAAACCGAAAGGCTGAGGTTGTGCCCACCAGTGTCACCCGGGGGCTTTGTGGCCCGTTTCACCTTCCTCTCATTCTGTACATTCTTCCTCATTCTGAGGGGGTTTATATCCCTTCTTCCTCTCATGCTGAAAGGGGTTCTATTCCCACACTTGGTGCAGAATGGATGTAGAGAATAATTCCTTGTTTCTCTGCGACACGAACAGCATATTTCTGATAGAGACCTTTTAAGCGAGTTCCTTCCAGATCAGAGCTTTGGGGCCACCATGAAAAGAGGGACTTGCTGACCTGAGGTGGGAGAGTGCCCTGGTGCAAGCCCAGAAGCTGAGGGGTTACTGGCAAAGCCACGGAGACCTGGAGAGGGCCCCAGGAGCCTCACGGAGCCGTAGATCCACAAGGAATCTTGGCCGTAGCCCCGCATATCTCAGGACGTGAGTCACGTCTCCACCACTGCTGCTGCTCGGGGCTGACAGATGCCAGGCTAACTGGCTGGATCGTTACCCTTTCCACCATGGGATCGATCCAGCTGCCACTGGAGCCAGCTGGAGCCTGTCCATGGAGCGAAGAGGGGCTGGGTCAGCCCCGCTGCCGCCGCTGTTTGTCCTTGTCCCGCTCCCTCCCGCCGTGCCACAGGCACTGGGAGCCCGAGGTCGGGCTCGAGGGCAAACCCTGGAATCCACAGCCATTCCTCAGAGGGGATGGAGCTCCTATTTAAGGAAAGAAGCAAAGCTCAGAGAGGGTTTTACGATGAGGTCTGGAATGAGGCGAGGGGAAATAGCGTGAGCGATTCGAATCCCAGCTGATGGGTTTGATGTTTCAGCCAGCTTTGAGGTTTAAGGGGTGGCACTGCCAAGGTGCACCCCAAAATGAGTCCCTGGGAAGAGGTTTTGTCTGCTGGCATTGATGCCTTAGGTTTTAACTTTTATCTTTTTCCAAGCCCTGCAGTGCCCAGTGTGTGACTCTGGAGTTGCCTGTTCCCTGTTCAGTGCTGCTCTCTGTGCTGGGCACACACGGCAAAGCCTCTCTGGGGCTGCTCTCCAAGGACACCCAGCCCAAACTGGGCCCAAAAAGTATCAACCAAAGAGCCTCTGAAAAGGGGGAAAGCTAAGAGGAATTAGATCATTAACTGCAGCTTTAATTGGAGAATGAACCCTGAGATGCAAATGAACCAAAGCTATCAAAGTGGGAAGAACTCGTGGCCTCTCAGGGTCCATCTCGGGGCCCATCTGGGCAGCAGCCTCTGGCTCCCCAGGGGTACCTTTGGAGGCCTTTCCAATAAATCCCCACCTTTATTCCCTTACTCCTGTCTGGTTGCTGTTTCTAGGAGGCCTCCTAAGGCATCAGCATCACAAGGATCAGTGTAAGGCTGGGGAGGGCTCATTGCAGAGCCAGGCTTTGCTGCTCCAGCTGCTGTAAAAATGGAACACAAGGTGGTCCCCAGCCCGAAGCACAGCCAGCACTCAGAATTACAATTATCCTGCCTTCCTCAGGCTGAAAGCCCTGACCCTTGCTGGGGTCATGGACTGGTAGAAAGGGCGCAGTGAAAGGCTGGGAAAGTGCTGATGGCTGAGAGCAGAGCAGTGCTGACAGCAGATGAGAGTTTCCAAGAGGCAGGGATGAGCAGGGCTCCTGTTTACAGCCTCAGAGGGCTCCTCTGGGTCAGGGCACTCCCAAATGTAACACAATCCCACCCCATCCCACCCCAGACAGGGAACCAGGGTTTGCAAAGGATGAGAGGAATTCTGGTTTGGGAAAAAAAAACAAACACCCTTCATCAGAGGGCTCTGCATCGATCTGTCTGTGCTTGGCCTCCCTCTCTGTACGTGGGGAATATTTTGGGATTGATTCCCACTTATGAGTGGCTTTCCCTGCTGTTTGGGTGTAAGTTGCAGAAGACACCAGAGCAAAGCAAAAGCCCGACCCTGCAGAGTAGGAGTGTGGGGGTTATAAAGTCAGAAAACTGACAAGGGGCAGAGAAGAACCTGAAACTGTTTCTAATTCATTTTTTCAAGGCATGTCCCCCCTCCTTTGAATTTCGCCACTTAATGGCTGCTTATCCCCTCAGCTGGGATAAGCTGCTCTGGGACCATTGTGTTTTGGGATGAAATCCTGTTCCCATTTCAAGTGAAATTGTTCTTCATTCTCAGAGCCCAGGGACTGCAGCCTCTGTGCTGAAATCTGTGGGTTTCACACTCTGCAGGGGGGCAAATGTTGGCTTCAGACACAGTTTTCATTGAGGATTTTATGGAAGGAAACATTCCAGTTGTTCGAAGGCTGCATTAACAGATGCTGATTCTGTAAGGTTTTAAATTCAGACCCAAATTTAAGGTGATAATTACCCTTTCCCCATGTCAGAATCAGAAATACAAAAAATAGTCGTCAAAAGATTTTTTATTAAAATCTGAGAAGTGAGGTGAGGGGATTAAGGAGCTCTGGAAAACAGAAATCCTTAAGGAACATGTCTGGTTGCTTTTTTTCTGAAGGGGAAAGATAAAAAGATGCAGATTCACGTGGCTTTCTTGGTGAGGTGACACAGGAGTCACTCTCTTGGTGTTCTGCACAAACCTCTGATGCCTTCACCTCAGTGCCAACACTTCCAGGGAGCTGCTTCAAAATATAAAGGTGTGAGAGAAGAAACCTTCCCTGCCTCCACAGGGTGATGTGATCAACGCCAAGACTTTTCATCCTGCACTCTCCCCTTTTTCTAACAATTTGCTTTTTCCTTCTGCTTTTTGGTCACTCTTTCTCATCTCTCTTGGAGAGACAAGAGCTTTCTTATTTTTATTTTCATGACTTCTGGTATGCTGGAATTGCTGATGGATCAGGATGGGCCAGGATGTGCCAGCTGTGAGAATTCTGAAGGCAGGAGTTCCTTGGGTGCTGATTCTGCAAAGACACATCAGTGATATGGAGCTGTTGGAAATGCACCAAACTTACCCAGGCAGAGGACAAAAGTTTGGAGGCTGCTTCTTTTAAGGAATGATCCAAAGTTCATTCCTCCTGGATTGCAAGTTAAAATATCTTTTGAGGAAAGAAAAAGCAGTTCTTATTTTCCCTAGGATTTTTTTTTCTTGATGTAGGAGTATAATAGGAGTATAATTACCTTAAATCAGACATGGTCCATGAAGGAAACAGATGCTTATTTCTTTCAGAGATTAAACAACCTTGCAGACTGCCCAACAGGAAACAGAGCAGAAAACAGACAAATATATCTCATAAGAATCAGGCAAATTACAGCATTGCTCAGGAAATAAGGACATTTTATGACTCATAGGAAAAAAAGTTCCTTCTTTTTTTTTTTTTTTTTAATATATATATGCAGGTTGTAGCAGGATTTCATTCATTTTGAAGTTATCAGCCTCTCTAGCAATTGTATTTTGGCCAGCTGCACTTCCTAGGTCTGCCTGATGGTTTCAAAGAGGAGGAAGAAGGGTATTTCCCAAAAATGCACTGAGCACATCTTTAGCACAACACCAGCAGCTTTCCCTGAGCTGCCATTTGGGGTTTTCTGAGTTCAGGGTTTTCCAGGAGCTGCTGGTCATCACTTGCATGGCCCTCAAAGCCCACACTCCTCTGAGGACCTGGGGCTGCTCCCCAGCCTGCACCAGCCCCAAAAGCAGAATTTTTGCCGTCAGAGTGGACTGTCTGCCCTAAGATCAGCTCAGGAGCCTTAAAGCATCCTCTGGCCTCTGCTGAGGAGAGATTTTCTGCTTCATTAGAGGCCTGATGCATTAATGGGCTGTGCGTGATTTCAGGGACTGGTGTGCAGGGCTCCCGCAGTTCGTGCCTGGAGCTTGTTAGTGGGATTTTCTAAAGATTAGTGAGCATTGATTCCTCTGGGAAGCCTTGGGGAAATGCCCTTCATCTCCCCTGACTGCGGGGTCCCCGCTGGGCTCCCGCTGCTGCCGGGGATGTGACTCTGGGGGAAAGTTTTTCCCTTTATAAAACTGCAGCGGCTGCAATCGAGAGCCATTAGCTAATGGCAGCTTCATGGAGGCAGATGCTTTGTTTTTATGTTGCCCAGGTCGTCAGAGCCCCCAAGGGCTCCCTCAAAAGATAGATTCTGACTCCATTCCATCTTCAGTTTCACCAGTGTAACTCCTGTTCACCTCAACAAGCTGGGGCAGGGATGCTTTAGATGGAATTTTGCCTGCTGGAAGGACGCTGTGTATATTTTAAGACAGAAGAGTGGTGTAGATGTGCAAGTTGTTATACACTGGGAAAAGAAAACTAACCAGAATAATTCAATTTCCTAGACAAAAGGTGGAAAGTACTAAAATTAAGTAGTAAGTAATTCAATTTTCTGGTTACAAAACAGAACATTCTTGGTAGAATTAATGAATGAATGCTGAGTTTCTGGGCCAGTGTTTACAAATCAAATCTCACAGTACACAGGTGGCAAGGGACAATAAAAAGTCTAATTCTAGATTAGGGCCACCAAAGGAGGAGCTTGGAAGCTGGTTTATATTTTGAATAACTTTTTGCCTATTGTGTATGAGCCAGGGAGTTAGGGATGGGAGCACTGCTTTCAGCCCCCTGTTCTGAGTGCAGAATGACCTGCAGTGATTTTCAGTTTTACGTTGTGTAAGGACAAGCAGAGGCTGACCCCAGGGGAAGCATTATCGGCTGTACATCAGCAACTGCCCAAACAGGGAAACAGTGAAACTTGGAAAAGCAAAGTGCCTAAAGATAGACAAATTGTCTGGACAGTCCAGACATTGTTTTCTTATCTCTGACTAAGCTGGGGAAGTAGATTTGTTGGTCTTGACAAGGAAGCCCTTTGTACATTGTGGGAGCAGGAGAGCCTGGGGGACGAGAACAATGGGCTCCCTTTGGCAGCGGGATTGATTACCTTCAGGAAGTGCATGTGGATTGCTCAGTGATTGAATTCCAGTATTGCTTTCTCAGGAGCATCTAATTATATTACAGACTCTATCCTGCTCCTTTAAATGGCCACAATCTCTTTAACCACAGTAATGAAATAACCACTGCTTAGAAGAATGGTATTTTTGTACCAGGCTTTGCAGCCAGTGCCGGAGCATTTTGTGCTCTGACAGCAAAGGAACTACAGGGATGTGTTTCAGCATCCATGCAGGCAGCTGCTGTGGGTCTGTCCCTCCAGTTCCATGCCTCAGAGCTGCCTAAACCACGTTGGCAGGAGTCTGTGGGAGGGAGAGAGCTCTGTGCTGATCCTCGCCATTCCCAGCCAGCAATGAAATGGTTTCTGAGAGATAAGAAGGAACAAAGAGCAGGGCAGTGTTGGATCAGCAGTGGATTTGGGGACACTGTGTCCATTCAGAGGAGGAGGAGACATCACTGACATAAAACCTTTGGCAGTGAGGTCAGAGGTGGAGGCTCACAGGGATCCTGGTGTTCCTTCAGCTGCTTCACAAACAATCCAAACCCTTCTGGATCTGCCAGCAAAACACCAGGCTCACTGCTCCCCTTGCAACCCAGCATCCTGCAAACTCCAGGCTTCTTTTTGAAGCAATCTGCTTTAGAAAAGTTTGCCCTTTCCCTTTTCCTCACAATATTTATTTTCAGGGAGATGCCAGCTTGCCCCACAGCTGTGGCATTCATGGAAGACCTCGAATAGGGGCACCCTGCATTGCCCAAGGACTGCCCTCAGCTGGCATCTTGCACAAACAGGCCCTTGGGAAGAACAAAGGGGATGCATGGCTGTTTGCTTACAAACTTTGAAAAGCACAACTGTAACTTGTGGGAGATTTCCCTTTCCTGGCAGCAGAGCCAGAGCTGGAGGAAAGCTCTGTGTTGCTTGCTGTGGTTATGTGCACACAGCCCTTGGATGCTGAGCTACCAAGGACATTTCCTTGAACAGATTTGTTGGTTTTTTTTTTTTTTTTGTGCTGAAAATGATGAATTCCAGAGATCACAAAAGCTAGAAAACTGTCAGCAAAGAGCTCGTGGTTCAAGGGAAGGAAAGGCAGCTGCTGGGAGCACCTCTCCCTGTAGGGCTCCTGCCGTGACCTCCACCTCTGGCAGGGAATCAGTGAGGAGGAATGGTACCTCAGAGCAGGGGAGAGCTCCCACAGGGGGCTCAGCGAGGGCAGAGATGGCAGAGAGGTTTGGGGATGAGCAGTGCTACCAGAGTGTTAAAAGTTTGTGAGTAAAGGCCATGGGAGTGGTTTACAAAAGATGCCTCTCTCAAAAGAGAATTCAAATTGCCAGAAATTTCTCCCTGCCATTGCTACCTTGATATTTCACTGTCTAATTAAAGCAAAATTTTCCTGATTTGTTCAAAAGCAGTTTGTGACTTTTACAGCCCAGTTCTGTGACAGAGGAGACAGACCCATGAGTAAATCATTCCTCCTTTCCAGCTGACCTTTCGCTTCCGTGGATTAAAATCTCCACTTTGTTTACAAACATCAGCTCACTGAATGGGCTGCTGAGGGCTGCAACTGTTGATCGATGCTAAGGTCACCTGAAACATCAAAGCAAAGGCTATTTATGAGCAAGGATGAAAAAAAACCATGGCAAGTTGCCTTTCTTCCTTCCTGGCTGTGTGCAGCAGCCATGGCTCCATCCGTTGTGAGAGTATTTTAGAAGCACAGGCTGCAACTTTTATGGGCTGAAGATTAAATATCCAGTGTGGTCTCAGTGGCAGCAAACACAAATCT
This sequence comes from Rhipidura dahli, assembly GCA_013399225.1. Taxonomy (NCBI): domain Eukaryota; kingdom Metazoa; phylum Chordata; class Aves; order Passeriformes; family Rhipiduridae; genus Rhipidura; species Rhipidura dahli. The sequence continues at coordinate 710,999 of VXAC01008451.1, forward strand.
GATTCCTCAGAGCTTCAGGTGGCCCCGAGTGCTGTGCAGGGGATAAATGTGGCGGTGCAGATGCAGGAGAGGAGGAGGAAGAGGATGAGGTTGCACCTGGGGTTGGAAGCATCAGGCTGGGATCGACGTCGAAGGCTCTGTGTCAGCATCACCCACTGGGCTGTCCCACCCCAGCAATTAATGTCACTCCCATCAGCAGTCAAAATGGCTTTATCAGGGTCAGCAAAATGATACAAAATCCCTGCTCATTCCTAAGTTTATGTGAGCAGGGAGATCCCTTTATCTCCTCAGCCCCAGGACTTAAATCAGAGATGTCCCCTTGACATTCGCTGCCTCCGCTTTTCCAAGCTGCAGATCCCACAAATAACACCAGCCAGGGTTCTTCCCCCAGCAGTTTGGATTTCTCTCAGTCCTGTTTGATTCAAAAAGTGGTTTTTTGCTTGTCATTTAATTTTGGGGTTTTTTTTCTCTTCTATTTTTTTTTTTTCCTGGTAGATTGAGAAGATTAAAAGGAATAATTGGTTTTTCAGATAAAGTATTTCCCTGAACTTCCCTGGTCAAGAATTGGGATGTTTGCAATAGATTTCAGGTTCACACAAGCAACTGCTCTCTGTTTTTCTTGCAGAAACCCCAAATTAAACACACAAATCAAGGGTATCAGTAGCTTAGAATCTTGTCAGAAACCATAAATAACGTGCAGTTTATTCCAAGGAAGCATATTTTGGAAAATACTTTCTCCTTTCAAAAAGCCTACAGGGCGGTGCAAAAGGAGAGGAGAGCAGGGCACAGCTCCCTCTTGTTCCCACTCCTTTCATTATATTTTACCTTGACATTTGTAATTTACCAGACAAATGATTTGCACCAAAATGGGAATATTGCCACTGGTGAGGGAGGATGTGCCCCATCCAGAAGAACACTTGTGAGGTTTGTTCCCTCTGTGTTTGGCTACTGACCTCAGAGGGCTATTTTCCACTGTGCACCACACTCAAGTATAGCTCCCAGCATGTATTGGGCTAAATATAGCCACCCAAAAAAGGCACTTGCATTAAAAAGCACCACTATCTCAATTTCCCCGGGCATGGCAACCTTCCAGCTCTGTTTGGAGGTTGAGAAGAAGTGAGAACCCTGCACTGCTGGTTTTAGTTAAAGAAGGGAGCTGAGCCTGGAGTTGGTTCAGAGTCTTTACCTCTGTCAAAAGTCGTTTTTGTGGGAAAAGCGGCTTCCTGGGACCCAGGGTAGATGTCAGATCCCCACAATGGGCATTTCCCAGTTCCTGTTGGGAAAGCAGGCTGTTTTCTTTGCAAGCACCAGTCCCACATCATTTCACCCCTTGGTAGCCTCGTGCTTCGCTCCACCTCGGGTTCCTGGGTGCAGACCTTCCTTTGAATGGGGGCTGAGAGACAGCAAATGAGCCTGGGACCTCGTGGAGACAAACAGGGGGTGCTCAGACACACAATTTCTCACAACTTCCTCAAAACCCCTTGGCTTGTCTTTCAAATTTATCTCCTGCCTTTGGCCCTCCCATCCCCATCACACCCCAAAGGGCCTCCGCCTCTCCACATGCAGGCTTTTCTTGCTTATCTAAAGATACCTTCCAAAAAACCCCACATTCCAAGCCCAGAACACTGCAGTGTGTTCAGGTGAAGGTCACTGTAAGTGTGTAAAAGCAGAGGATTTTGGCTGCACGAGGCTTTGAACACTTTCAGTGAGTTTTAAGCTCCATTGCAGGAGGTCTTGTGCTCAAACTCCCAGATGGGCTGGGGGATTTTGTTGGTTTGGGCTCCTGGACCACAAAGCACACCAAAGGAGATCTGCCAGCCTTCAGATGAACCACGAGGGCCAATTTAATCTGCTCAGAAATGTGCAGCTGACTTGATACAGATTTTCTGGTGCACAGATCAAAGACAGCGCTGCGTGCTGGGCAGGCTGAGCCCCCGTGTGTGAAATGGGTGGAGGAAAATGAGCAAATGAAAGGAAACTGGGAATGGGGCTCCCATTTTTATAGATGCCCTAGGTTTGGGAAAGGCACCCTGCCTGCTGGCTGGGAGCAGGGAGAGGGGAATGCATGAATTTTTGCTGCTGCCCTGTGACTGCTTTAGACAAACCTCCCAAAACTGCTCCAACGACTGGCCTGGGTAGTTTTGCTGCCAAATTCTTTCATCTCCTTGGAGAAAAATTCATTCTCTGAGCTTTCTGGGAGAAAGGGTCAGGCAGAAATGATTCCAGGCTGGAGGGGATGGGATGGCTTTTACATTTACAACACCATGGCCCATACGGTGTGGGACAATTCAAAGGGCTTTGGGGGCTGGGGAGCAAGCTGTGTGGCTCTCTGAGGATGCTGTGGAAATTAAAGAGGAAAAACAAAGCTGTTCTTGAGGCTCCTGATGTGTTGGGAGTGTCTCTGCTGTTCTCCTGGCACAGAGGGGTCACAGGCAGAGCTCTCCTGGCTGACACAGCCTGACCTGCAGGATGCTTCCATCAGCCTCCCTCCTTCTCCCAGAGGAGACAGGGAAAACTTTGTGCCTTTCTGGGCCACTTGATCTGAGGAATAAAATAACAGATTTTGCAGGAGAATTTAAGTGGCAAAATAGAAATGTTCTCGGAGCAGGGATGTGAGGATTCGCTGTTGATGTGAGGATTGAGCTGCCATAAACCAGGACTCTGCAGCCTTCCCCAGACAGGACCTCGACAGCAATCAATAACTAGAAAAATGAAGCCAATTGTTGGCAGCAGGATTTAATATCTCTTTGATATGGTGCTTTATTTTATTTCTGTGCCTGGCTGTCATCTGCTGGGACAAGATCTGGGAGGAGTGAAACAAAATCCAATTTTTGCTGCAGTGCCACAGAATGAGCAAGTTTGTTTTGCACCATGAGATGAGACTGTGCAGCCCACAGAAGAACTGCTGGGTCCTCTCTTTGTCCCCCATCCCCAAATTCCTGAATTCCTCTAAAAGGTTAAATATAGCTCTGCTTTGACCTGGAAAACGAGATATGTCTAACGGATTTTTAAGGATTAACTTTTCCAAGGTGCATTATTTAACTCATTACTCCAGTGCTCAGCTGAACTGTCAGATTTGGGCTCTGTTGTGACACTTGGGATAATCTCCAATTAGACACAGCAGATTCTGCTGGGAGGGCAGACAGAAACCAGGCAGTGCCCAGCACTGGGGCTGAATGGGCAGACTGAGCAAAACAATGCCCAGGGGTGCCCTGGCACTGTGCAGGGACAGACAGGGCTGTGCTGGGACAGACATTTGTGGTGTGAGCCAGCAGTGAAGTGGAGGAGTCAAATCCTTGGCACACTTGCCTTGCAGTGCAAGGAGATGAGGAGTCAAGGCTGTTTATTCTGAGACACTCAGAAAATTTGTGCCACAGGTTTGTGGGGTTTTTGCTGTGACCCCAGCTCTCTCTCCTCCCCACAGCACACTGAGAGCCCTTCTTGTGGCACAAGTGGGACACAGAACAAGAAAGCAAACACTTATACAACATCTGCTGTTGGAAGTACAGGATTTATTCCTCTGACTAGCTTTAAACATGAGTTTTAACCATAAACCAGTATTATTTCCTAGTCTTTATCAAGTGCTGCAATGATATTAATCAATGCCCCAAGTCCTGATTGTGTTGGCAACAGCTTCATCTGGAATTCAGAAAGGTGATAAACAGTTGTTTTCATGTTTTGTTTACAAACTCTCCCCTTCTCCCTCCAGGAAAATGTGTGTTTAGTAAACACCTCTGATGACACGAGCACGGTTTATTGTTTGAGTTAAATGAATGTCATAGACTTAATTAGTTACACATTTCCCTAGCAGGAAATGGGAAGCCATTAGAGCTACTGCATTAAAATACCCCTCAGCTACTGCTTCTTTGCAGATGATTCCAATTTGGCTCATCTGCATTTCCCCAGGAGTGGTTTCAGCAGAGATGCTTGAGGAGCTGCACAGGATGAACTTCACCACGCAGAAGTGATGCTGGGCCCACATCTGGAGCAAGGCCCACATCTGGAGCAAGAGCCTTGCACCCTCCCATCCTCACCCTCCCCTCACAGCAAGGCAATAACCCTTTGGCTGATGCCTTTTCCTGGTCTTAAAATGAAGAGTCAAACATGGTTAGAAGGGAAAAAGGGATTTTACCCTGGTGTTTATTTTAAGGATCCTCAGGTGCACCACGGCCAGGTCGAATGCCCCTCCCTGCACCCCGCAGTGCCCACCCACAATAGATCTGGGATCACATTGTGGGTGTCACTAATTAGCACATCTATCAAAGATTCCCCAGTGAGAGGCTCCAGTGAGCCCCCCTCCCCAAGGAACCTTCCCCTGGATGGTTCTGTCTCAGGTTCCAAAATGTGTTCTGGAGAGGCCCTGGGGCTCTGGGCACACTGATCCCTCACTGTGAAGCTGCTGAAATGTTCTGTCTCCCAGCTTGTCAAACAAGCCCCAGAATGGAGGCAAAAAGCACCAAGAATACAGAAATTGTAAAAAGGTATAATGGGGGTATTAAAAAAAAAAAAAAAAAAGAAGACAAAAATCCTCCTGGCATCATGGCCAGCTGGATTGGCTCTCCTGGCTGTGTCCCTGCCCAGCTGTCTGTGTCCCAGCAGCCTCCTCACTGCTGGGGTGGCTGAGGAGCAGGAGAGGCCTTGGCTCTAAGCAAGCTCTGCTCAGCTTAACCAAACCACCCCTGAATTATCAGCAGCTTCCAGCACAAATCCAAACCACAGCCAGATGCCACAGGAAGGAAATGAAATCTATCCCAGCCCAAACCAGCACACCTACGCTCCATGACTCACCCTGCACCATCCCTCTGTCTCCAGGAGGAAAGCCACACCTATTTCTAGACACACCTGTGCAACTTCAGCCCTCTGGTGTCACCTGTCAACCACAGCTCAAAAATAACACTCATCCTTTCCCTTTGCAGTGTTGTCTCTATAACCAGAACAAGCAAAGGGATAGAGAAGGCTCAAAGAGTGTGAGCTGACACAAAGGGTTTCACTTTGCTCCAGCTCCCAGCAGTCTGCTCCGAGGATAATGAGGAAAGATGTACTGCTCATTTCAGTTCAGGCCCATGTTGCAATCAGCTGAGCCACTTAATTAATGAATACATTTAAAACAAGGAATGGAGGGGTAAACATCACTGAGAGGTGCAATTATTTTGGCAGATGCCGCCAGTGAGGTTCTGTAATTCCTCATGGAAGGATTGTGCTGAGCCAATTGTAACGCAGTGATTCCACACACAGCCTCCTCTGGGGGACTCCTTTGCTTTGGGTGGAATTTGGCCTTCACTGGGCTTCATTCAGGGCCTTCTGAGACCTCATCAAAAGGTCTGGAAAATGTTGATTTGTAACATAACATAGAAAATGGGGTGAGAGCAACCACTGCAGTTTGGATTAGTGAGCTGAGACAGGATCTTGGCACCCTGGCCTCGAGCTCCTGGTTGTGCTGCTGTTGAACACAAGAAAGGCACATCCAGACAGGCACCAACATGGCCCAAACCATCCCAGGGATGCCTTCATGATGTCATGGTCTGACAAATGGCCAAGGGCAAGGGCTTGGGAACCTCTTAGTCAAAGGTGCTCACTGAAATTCTTTAACTCTGCCCCTGCAGATTGAGAACAGCACATCTGGAGAGCCAAACTCCTCCTCAGACACTTAACTGTGATTTATGTCATCTCCAGCTTTTAATCCTTCTCATAATTCAAAACAGAGGGTTTTATCTTTTTCTCAGGGTACCCAAGGTAGTCACACAAAGTTCAGAGTAAACCCTTGGACTCCCTGAATCCCAGCTACTCTGAAATTCTTGCTTTAAACTCAAAGCCAGGCTTGCTTCATGCAAGTGTAAATCTCAAAGCTGTGGCGTCTTAGAAATCAGGGCTCAAACTTTCTTAAACAATTTGCCATTTGAGGATGAATAGGGAGAGAAGTGCTCATTTTGAGTGAGGTCTGATTTTGTTTGGAAATTCAATCTATTTGCACAAGCTCTTTGCATCTTAACAGCTGTGGGTAAATCTCCTGTAACCCCACGTGGCATTATCAGTTCTGTTTGAGAAGGTACTGAAAGCTGAAAACTCACATTTTCTAATTTCAGAGACTTGTTTGCTTTCTTATTTGATAGCATCCTATCTCTTCTGATGCTTCATTTCTTCCATCTCCAGCTACAAATGACTCTTCCATTACTCCAGGACTATCAAATACTGCAAAAGATGAATTACATGGAAATCGATGTTTGGTGCTTTGTTTGTGCTACTCAGCACTAACAATCCAAAAAGCATTATAAAGACTCTAAAAGCCACTCAGAAAAAGAGATAACATTCATTTAATTTATTTTAGTGATGCTGTTAGTGTCGTCCTCAAATGTCACAAAGCATTTTGCCTTCTTTTAAAGGCAATTGAGGATCTGACTGCAATTCTGGCACCCATTCTGCCACAACTGTTGATTTAACTTGAAAGTGGGAGTGTTTTCATGGTGCAGAAAATGTCACAATAGAAACATCCAGAGCTGAAGGATCTGAAAGCACAGCATGGCACTGCAAACTGGAACTGGGGTGGGGGTGTCAGATCCACTCTACAATTACACTGAGAGATGCCTTTGCTGACACAGTTAAGAGTGGTTTTGTAATTTTTGAAGAATTCAGCTGTTCCAGTTGAAGTGAAGAGCTTCTTAAGTTAAGACACTGCGATGTTCAAGCATGTGATGATTTTTTTAATAAGAGGAAGAAGATGGAGAGTCTTTGCTGGCTGAATATACATCCATGGAATGACTTGTGAAATACCTGGATACACAAACTGAGATCAAGGAGAGCCTCTGCTTTGAAAGGTTAATTGAGAGCAAAGTGCCATGGAGAGGAGAGTGGGGCCCTCAGCAGCACCTGGGTGCACAGCCACTCAACTCTCAGCCCTCCGGGATGTTTTCCTGCAAATTCTCCTTGGTGCAGCCACTCCGAGTCACCTGGGGCCCTCAGCAGCTCTTTTTTTCCCCTTTACAGCACCGATCAATGCCAGCCTGGGGCTTTGCACTGCCTTTCCCCCTCCACTGACAACCCCTGGTTCAGGTTTGTCCCCACAGGCAGGAACTGCCTCTTGCTCAGCAGAAAATGGGGCAGATGAAAGACAAAGGGCTGTTTTATTTTTTAATGGCATCCTGCTTCTTCTACATGGATACCCTGATATTGAGGTACTGCTGTTTTTACCACTGAGTGCCCAGCTGGGAACAGAACTGCACAGAGTCCTGCTAACTTCAGCTGGGTGTATGAGCTGCTTAGGACAAAGGACCTTCTTCCAGAAATCTCCCTTCTGTTAAAAAAAAAAAAATCTTTCAATGATAACCTGAAGAAGTGCAGCTGCTGTATTAACACAGCATCATTAGAAACATCTCAGGATAAATTTCCATAGGAGCCCTTTCCCACAAAGCAGTCAGAGCTGAAATGAAAGGACCGTGGTGCTTTGGCTGCACTGGAGTTCCCCAGCTGAGTGTTTCAGGCACCTTCACCTTAAACAATCTTTATTCAGAGGCACAAAGTCAGCACAAATGTCAAAGGAATTATCGAATGGGTTTGTAATTAGCCAAACGAAGCACTGCAGGTCAGGGGCACACACAGCCCCCACAGCTGCTGATGTAAACAAGTGCTCCACAATATTTAAAACGTTTTCAGAAAAAATCCTGCTGTGCACTAAACATGGGAAAACCTCTTCAGGAAGAGCTTGTACAAAATAAAATATTTATTCACCAATTCTCAGAGACACCTGCTGGCAGGAGGCGTCTGACTTCCAGCATCCCCAAGGAAGCAAACACACCGTGGTGCTGTGACACAGACCTAATTATGCCCTTTTCCATCCACAGTTAACCCTATAGATTACACAGGAAGGTATCTAGCACAAAAGTGCTGCCGAAAGACAAAGGTAAAACACAACCAGAAAAGTCTCCTTTCATTGCAGTGCTACTGTGAGCAAAGAGGGAAATGAGGAAACCACATCTGAGCCTCTTTGTGTGCCCTGTTAGCCTGACACCTCAGGTGAGCAGTCACAAAGGGGAAATTCAGTTTACACCAGCAGGCAGGGATTTGGGCACACACTTGTTAACCCACACTGCAGCTCTAAAGCAAAGTTTTAGCAGCTTGGGGGAGAGGGAAACAAAAAGAAGTGGAAAATATGTTGCTGTAGAAGTGGAGCATTTAGAGAACTTCTGTTGGAGGCAAAGTGTGGGAATAAACAAATTCTTGTAGACACTGCCCTCATGCTGCCTTTTAATTGAACTACATAGATCAAGGAGTGCCACGGGGAAGAGAAAAACCAGTGAGGAATTTAAATGAGTTTTAGGAAGGAATTAGGGAAGTCACCATCAAGCCAGGCTGCAGCTGTAAATATCAGTGCTCTGAGGAGCAGCACACACTGGATTTTCACATCCCCTGCTCACAGCAGCTCTCACGGACACTGGAGCAGATCAGCCCCCTCAACCCAGACCCTTCAGCCCTTTCTCCTGTGCTGTGGGTGTTGCTGCAGATCCCTCCTGCACAAGCCCCTGCTGCTGCCACAGTGTGTGTGGGTAACACCTCCCATGGAACTCCAGCCAGCCCTCCCCAGGATGCCTGGCTCCTACACCAACCCCTGAGTCCTCCTTGTTTGGGACTGATAATCCTTCTAGACCCAAACACTCACTCTTGAAAGACTCTGGCTTCAAAGGGGGCTGTGGGCCCCCAGGAAAAAAAAAAAAATCATTTGGTTATAGGCAGGCTCTTCTCAGGATTTTACCCATGATGAATGACCTAAAACCCAAATAAACCTCTTTACTTGCCCAGTGCCACAAGGCCTGAGATTTAATTGGAGATCCCAGATGTTACCAGATAATATATAATTACAACGATCATCTTGTGATTAGACCAAAACCCAAAAAGCAACACTTGAGTGCCACTGAAGTCAGTGGGAGCTCTGCCAGCAAGTCCAAGCTGGCACGGTTTCACCCAACATTTCTTTCACAGTAGATTTAATTAGTGGTCGGTAATGAGGCACTCTTAAAATTCTCCACATCTGGGGAAAGAGAAACATGATTAGATTAGAGTGTACAGTTATAATTCACAAATAGGATTGCTAGAACTAGTTTTCCTCTGCTTTTTTTCTCCTTCTTCGCCAGGAATAACACAATTAAACTCAGCGTCTGAACACATAATTGAGTGAGGAATGACTGAAGTGAGGTGGTGGTGGGGAAAGCTGCTGCAGCCTCCTGACATGGGGGCCTGATTTAGGGGTCCCATTTCAGATTTGAGGGAATTCTGATTAATTCACAGATGGTGTTTTGGAGAAGGCTGCAAATTAACCACAAATCACCCCAGAACATGACATCAGATGGAAAACAAGCCAAGAGGAATTTAAGTAAAAAGCAAACCACCTCTTCCAGCAGGTTAATGAACACAGGAGTGTCCTCAGTGCCATGTCCCAGCACTGCCTGCTTGGACCAGGGCATGGGCTGGCTGAGCCCTGATGGGTACATTTGAGCTCTGTATTCATTTAGCACAGCTCTGAGTTCCCACTGGGTTTACCTGCCAGACCTCTCCTCTGAGGACCCCCAGGCATCACAAACTGGGGAGAGAACAGCCCCCACCTTGTTTGCTGCTGCTGAGCTGCAGTGAAAATGTACAAACACACTCCCAGAGGAGCTGTTCCGTGGCAGATACAGCGGTGGGTGCTCCAGAAAGAGGATTCTGGTGGGAATCCAGGCAGGGATGTCCAAGGGCTGGAGGGTGGAGAGATAACAGCAGAGTTGGATGACACGGTTGGTTCAGAAGTTGCTCATGGGAGAAGCTCAACACAAGAGGGTTGCACACATGAGGTGATGAACAGAAGTTCAGAAATTAAATGTAATTCTCATTTTCATACTCCTTGGAGAAAACAAACAAACAGAACAAGTTTGTTCATATTGGAGAATTCCACAGGAAGCTGTTTCTTTGACTTCCTAAGTGAAACTTTTCTTGGTCACATCAAACTCCTCCAATATTCTGGGTCAGAAAAGACCCAAGGCTGGAAGCTGAGCTCAACCTAATGCTGTGACATAAACCCAGAGCCAGACCCAAGCTGCAGTAATGGCTGGAAATATGGATTTTATTTCCATTTGCTCCCCTGAGTAAGCACTCCCTGGTTTTCATTAACATTTGGAAGAAATCACGCCGACTCCAAACCAATTAGGAGGGGAAGCCAGTAAATGTAACGTGGATTATGGGATCACTGTCTGGATGAAGCTGGCCAGAGGATGGCTCCAACCTTCACTTTCACAAAGCACAAGGGTTTCCATTTGTGGATGCAAATGATGGGACAGCATGGTTACAGCTATGTTGTTATATCCAGGATTTTCCTCTCTTTCCCTTCCCAGAGGATTACTGCCTTTGCTTGCAATAACAAGCAATGAGAAGGCTGTAAAACCCAATGATCTGGATGGAATTACCTCCAACCTGCATATATCCATGATCCCGGTCAGACCATGGCCAGAAGTTTGCTGCACTCCCAGGAAGGACAGACACAGATTTCCACACTCACAGGATGAAGAAAGATGACTGTATAGGTAATTTTCCTTAGTTAAAATTCACACTTAAGTATTGCTCCTGCCCTTCAAACCTCCTTTGTGTGGAAAGGTGGGATTTGTTTCACTACAAGGCCTGGAAGTATTGAGTTTCTGACCTGCCTTTGCTCACTTAGCACCAAAATGAGCAATTACATTCAGCAGAACTGTAAGATCAAATGTAAATAGCCTGGTGCCTTCATACTGCCCTGGAGGGATCCTGTTTTCATCCTCACCCAGGTTATAATTGTGCACATCTACCCACGTCACATCCATGGGGGCAAAGTCAACCTTGCATTTTACACACGAGTTGAGATGCTAAAGAAAACTTCTGGCACTGCTGGCTATTTAACACAAGCAGGCTCCCACTAAATTTACTTGAATCTGTTACTGGCATCAGCTGGAATCTCATAAAACCTCAGAGTAGTGGCTGACTTTGCATCAGCCTCTCTCTGCTTAGGAAATACTTACCAAGAGTAAGTTTGAGATGAAAAGACTCATCTTGCTTCTCCAAAATGCTCGTGAAAATATGTGACCTTCAGCAAACAAGGTGATTCTTTGGGCTCCAAGGCTGAGGAGCAAATGTTATTTGGGTATTTGATGTTGTCACTAGAAAGAGGCTCTCTGACACAGAGCATTCCTTGAATTCTCTACTGAAATGGTAAATTTGGGGAGTCAATCCCACCAAATCATTCAGGACAAACAGAAGCACACTTCTGAGACAGCTTCCCTACCTATACACAGAGTTTAATCCTCTATAAAACCAACACCCATCCATAAACCTCAGTGCATTCTCTGGGGGGATGCTGTGATATCACCTGGGTGTGTTAGAGCCTTTTGCAGAGCCCGGCTCACCCCGAGGAGCTGCAGTGATCTGAGAACATTGATCAGAGAGCTGTGCTCTGTCACTGGCCAGGCTGCATCTCCCCCAGGGAGGGAATCTCTGCAGAGCCTGTTTCCCTTCCAAGCAGAGGAGCAGCTAAAAATGAAATGCTGCTGGGCTGCTGGCCTTTCCTCAGGCTCCAGCTCTGAGAACAAAGATGTTTCCCTCCAGCAGCAGGGCTGGCAGCCTGAAATTTGAACAATTGCTTCTTTTTCTTTTCCCCTCAGGACTTTTCATTCCACTGTAAGAGCTTGTCTCTCCTTCCAATTATTTTAACTCCTTGGAGAGCAATCACCTCTTCTAATGGAGGTGATGCCAGAACTCCTGGGAGCACCAGCATGGCCCCAAAGAATATAAATCCTTCTCCCACTTTCTCTCTTAATCTCCACTAAATCCCCTTACATTATGCTGAATTAGATAACAGGGAGGGCATTAATATTTCCTCAGATAAGAAATAAGCTGCCCTCAGTTAAACAACCCCATTATTTATATCCATGTGAGCAACAACCACGAATTAGAAGTTGCTGGATTCCCTGGCTTTTTTCTTTTTTTTTTTTTTCTTCTGTTTTCTTTTTTTTTTTAAATATGGTGGCCCACTTCAAAAAAACCCAAAAACCAAAACAAAACTTGTGAAGCTGGGGACAGAAGTTATTAAAGTAATGGGAAAAGCCTGATGGAACAAAGCTGATCCAGAACATGGATTGAGGAATATTATGTAACTATCAAATGTTTCCCAAAAGCAAGTGAATAGTGCCCTGAATCTGTGGACATGACATCACCACCTCCTAAGAACTTAATTCCCACAGATCCATTGTATCTTATTATTATTTACAGGGGAAGCACTGAGTGAGATTGTCTCCAAAGCACATGCTGTGAGCAGCCATTAGGCTTAGCAAGTGCTGCTGCCTGTCAGGGCTTCAATAATTGGGTTTATGGGCTTCTCTTTTATTATCTGTGCTCCAAGATGTGAATCCCCATTGAATCCACCCCCGTCTGCAGGGGGGAATTGGCTGCTGGAGCTGGCTTGGCTTTTTCCAGCTGCACTCCCCTCTCAGGAGAGAGTTTCTGAAGCAAGGTGGAAAAGGATCTTGAAACATTTTGTCCAAGCCGCAGATGGAAACATTAAAGACCTAATTACAAAGTACATTTACTCGAGCTGACAGGTTAATCTGAACTGTAACTGTGGATGACACAGCCCCAGGTAAAAGAAAATTCACAAGGCAATTCAGCAGGAACAGTTGATTAAAGAATTACCAAATAACCCCCGTGAATCTGCATTTCTGAGGTCCAGATCTAATGTCTCAGCAAGTTAACTTAATGGCCTGCTGAAAGCTCAGTGCTCAAAAGATTCATCATCAGTAAACACATAAACCAGGAGTTAGGAGGAGTTTGTGGCACCTACTGGAATCAGCAGGATCTGGGCAAACCACCTGTAACCATTCCTTTGATGGATGAGAATATCCCCCCTTGGCAGACAGCACATGCTGTAATTCTTCTGAATGTGCTTATTATTTTAAATTATTTGTTCTATCGTTGTCTCAGCGAATGAAGGGAAATGGGTGGTCAGGAGCACATACCTGTGGTTATCCAAACTGCATGTTCAGCCTCAAAAAGTGCCTATTTTTCCTGTCCCTGAACAGAAATCTATCCTTCCACTGCAATATTGGCTAAGTCTTTTCTTGCAAAACAGAACAGTTCTGCAAATGAGAATAAAGAGGAATCAGGAACAAGGAAAACAAGGGATTCCCAGGCGGGTTTTTGCACAGTTATTTCTGTGGGGACTCCAGTGGGGAGTCCTGCTGCCTTGTTTAACTCCCAGCTATGAACTGCATCCACCCCTCTCAGCCCATCCCAGGTACCCAGATTTCCTTCAAGGAAACGGACCTGCAAACTCCCTGCTGCCTCTGCAATTTGCACAGACTGGATGCAAATCCAGCTGCAAAAACTTCACAGCATCAGGCAGGGGAGATCACGTTAATCATTTACATCTCCAGTGTTTAAGCCACACAAATCTCTGCAGGTCTGATTATGAGCTCAGCTCAGCTCCAAGCACCCCCAGCACAATGTCAGAGGAGCTGGGGGAAGGTGTCTTCCCCCTCCCGCTCCCAAATTCTCCCTCTGCCCTCCCTGGCCATGAATCCCTGGTTGCCCCAGCCCCGGAGGAGGTTTCTGTGCACTCGAGTGAAGCAATAGCCCGACAGACTGCTCCCCGTGTCTAATCCTGTAAATCAGCACCAATAATCATCTTAGCTGCCCAGCAGATCTATTTTTAATGAGTGCCACCCCCCGGCTGCCTTTGGGCTCCCGATTCCAGATGTGAAGCCATTGGCTGCTGGCTAATACTGGACTTGCACTGGGACCCTGTAATCCCTCGGGATTATTCAGGGAGATGCTTCCCTCTTCTTTTTACATAACCAAGGGGACCTTTCTTATTTACCACCAGAACGGGGTGGTTTCTAAATTCAGGCCACGAAAGCTGTTCTCTTAACTGACCCTCCCTACACTGATATTTATCCATTTATAAATACAATATACTGATCTCAGATAAATAGGCTTCTAATTCTATGCCTTCCAGCTTTTCAGTTATTGTTACAATTAAATCTTGAAGAATAATTTTATTTGTTTTCTTTTTCACTAGATTCAAATTTTCCCCGGGGGAAAATCAAATCCAGCTTTTAGCCATAGCCCAAACCTTATATAACTCTTCAGGATATGATTCATGCTACAACTGCATCGGGTGACAACTGCATTTTGAAAGACACACACACAGACATTGATGTTGTCTGCCAGCATCTCAATTTTCTTTGAAACACATAAACTCTCACTGCCTTCCTTTGGCTGCAGGAAGAAATCTGTCAATGTTTTTAAAGTTCAATATGAAATACCTCTGCTGCCACAAGAACTGAGTGGGAAGATTTTTCCTGTTCCCCGAAGAGCTGTAAGATTTTGGAAGTGTTTCATGTTGTGCATTGGGATGATCCATCAACACTTTGAAACTCCTGAAGGAAGAGAAATTCAGATTTCTTGTCATCGGTTCTGTGTGGCCAGAAAGTTTCATTCCTGCCATTTGAAAACATTTTGTTCTTATGTGAAGCATCTCATTTTTGAGATGGAGATGTCTAAAATATTGAAATGAAAAAAATGATCACTTTCTAAAAACCCACCAAATTTCTTACTTTGATAATTATTAAAAATAAAATTTAAAAATTCCTTTAAAAATTTGTCATTTACCAAGTGCAAAAGCTGATTAATTTCGGGCCAGAATTTCTCAGGGAGACTATTTCTTTAGGAATCAATAGGTTTGTGGACTCAGCTACCTGGATTAGAGTGTCCAAATTAAAATGGCCCATGAAGCAGGAGCCAGAGAGAACTCCAGGACCTCGGTGTGGTGTTGCCAGGGCAGGGCTTTGGGGAGGACAGGGAGCAGTGCAGGGCAGCTGGCTGTGATACCTGGTTACTGAAACACACACTTGTTTCTGCCCAGAAGTCTTCAAAATATTAAATATTTCTCATGGCTTGATTAAGGGAAATGCTGCCACATTATTTTGCTTTATGGAAGTTGGAAGTTTGCAGAGACAAAAGTTGTCTTCACTTTGACTGCAATATTTTCAGCTCTTCCTTTTACTCTCTAAAGCCCCAATCAGAATAAAATGGGCTCTTTGCTTTTACAGCCATTCCAGAAGAAAACATGTTTTTAAAACACCCACTCAGTGGATGGGCAGAGGTGTAAACCCAGGGATTTCAAACCAGAGCTTTAATGAAATATGGGTGGGTTTGAGTCCTGTAATTGCAAACAAAAGCATTCCTGTGCTTTCTTGACTACACCTGCCCTGCACCTGCCCATCACACATTCCTGCCCCTTCTCTCCTGCCCAGTGTCCCTGCAGTGACCCTCATGTGGCTGCTGCCAGCCCCAGAGAGGAGCCTGCAGCATCCTGCCCCTGCCCTGCCCCTCCAGAGGTGCTGAGAAAGCTTCAGAGCTGAGCCCACAGCAGCTGGAGCACACGGACAGACAGGGACTGCAAAAACAGGTTTCCAAAGAAACCAGAAACTCAAAAAAAAAAAAAGTCATATTGCTTGATGGAAATATTTAATTAAGTGATTTAACAACTTTCAGTGGATTTAGTTTGCCCAAATAACATTTTTCTTTTTTTTTAAATTGACTCTTTGAGTTGGAAAAAACCACTTTTATCCACATTTTTAAAACTACATCACAGATAGTTCACAGAACTTGGGCAAAAATACAGCAAAGGTTGCTGGCAGGACTGGAGCTGGACCTTTGATGCCTTGACCTTGCAGGCCAACACTTCAACCTCTCTTTAGATAGTAAATTTAAATATGTTTTTTTGGATATAAGTTCTGTGGTTCAGTTTGTAGGTTCAGGTTTAGTCATTAGCATGTTTTAATTACCACAGGGGATTTCAAACCAATGGCCTGGATGCACCAGGTACCACAAAGCTAAATCCAGTTAAACTGCTCTGTGGGCTCTGTCCTTGATCATCTCCTCGTGACAGAGTTGGAGTTTTCAACTCCTTTTTTTTAAAAAAACCCCATTTGGGTAATTTGGAAAGATCAAGTGAAGCATTTTCCTGTGATTTGCCTTCCATGTTATTTGACCAAAGGCTGGAATGAACAGAGGGTCCTGGTGATGTGGGGCAGGTGCAGAGGGAGCTCCCTGAGCTCACGGGGGGTGAGAGCTCTCACTGGGAGTCTGTGCTGGGAAATAGGCAGGAGCACAGCCCCTGTTGCTGGAGATGCTGGTGTGTTTATGTCACCTTTGTTTTGTGAGAAGTAAACTATAAGACATCCATCAGCTTTTTCTGTCTGCTTCTGGCTATTCTGTTATAAATACAATGGATTTAGAGAATGAATAATATTTCCAGTGAGGCTCCAACCCAGTGAAACTCATGGGTGAGAGCAGCAAAGAGCAACACAGACCTCTTTGGGGGCTGTGGAAGGAAGATCTTTGCCCTGACTGGCCAAAGATTTTCCCCAGTGTTTTGCTTCAGCCTCAAACATTCATTCTGGTACTTTTTTTTCCCATCAAATTTTGTCAAGAATAGACCTCAGAATACAATCAAGGGCATTCTGTTGGAAGAAAAGAAAAGCAACCAGAAGGAAATCCTTGGCAAATTGTCTGTTACAAATGCCCTGTTTCCTGAATATACTGAATTAAAAATATATACTGAATTAAATAATTAATATAATACACTGAATATATTATATAATTAATATATATACTGAATTAAAAATAAAATATGTGCATGGTGGAAATAGAAAGGGATTGTTTGCTTGCCTTTGCTGTTNTAATATGATGATGATGATGATGATGATGATGATGATGATGATGATGATGATGATGATGATGATGAAATTCCCCCTGCCAATACTTCACTCTCACAGACCCAAGGGCCTGAGGATTTCAGCAGCCCATTCTCACACACTCATTGCAGCCTTAAAACCTCTCTGCTAAGTCACTGCACATAATCCAGTGACAGATTGGGCCCTTGCTGTGGAGACAGAAGAAATAATCAAGTGCAGGGCAGAAAATCCCAGACACCCATCTGACTTTAGTGCCAGGGAAAGCAGGCAGTTTCTTAAATTACAGAAATAGCAAAAATGCAGTGAACTGTGGCCCAGAATGGCCCGGTCCCTGAGCCAGCACGGGCCTTGGCTTGCCCAGCTCAGCTCCAGTCTCTCAGCTCTGAGGTCGGACAGTGAGGAAATGCAAAGCCAGCACAGGTGTTGCAGAGAGGTTTGGAGGTAGCAGAGATGTGTTTTATCTCTGTTTTATCTCTGTTTTATCTCTGTTTTATCTCTCACTGGGTGTTTCTGTGCTAGTTAAGCAGGATCAGTCGTGGAAGGAAGGCTTTTTCCCCTTCTCGTTTTTCAGAGGCTGATTCTTTTGAAATAACTCTGGTTACAGCTCCCTGAGCTGTGGCACATCCAGAGCTGACACCCAGCTCTTGCCCACCGAGGAAGTCATGGGGATGGGACTCTGCTCCCTGCCACAA
Organism: Rhipidura dahli; assembly: GCA_013399225.1. Taxonomy (NCBI): domain Eukaryota; kingdom Metazoa; phylum Chordata; class Aves; order Passeriformes; family Rhipiduridae; genus Rhipidura; species Rhipidura dahli. The sequence goes on from VXAC01008451.1 coordinate 728,436, forward strand.
ACTTTTAATTACAGCAAAGCCCACACCACGGTGTTTGCATGCTACAAATGTCACCTTGCAGAAATCCTTCCTGTGTCAGCTGGCACAGGGTCCCCACAGCCTGGGGAAGGCATCTGGCTGGTGGAGATGATTAAACACAGCCGAGGGGCCACCCCCAGAGAAGCTGCCTCTCCTCCCAGGCATGCACAGAAGGGAACTTAGGCTGATCTCAGCTGATCTGAGATGAGCATTTCACCCCAAGACTGAAGTTTCATCTCTGCTGGAAGAGCTCTCAGGAGCTGGATGAAGTTAAGCTCATCCCAGCTCACAGTTTTCCAGGTCCAGGGCTGTTCCATTTGTCCCTCATCCATGGAAACAAGAGGCAGCTTGCCCCAGACACAGCATTCAGCCCTTAGAGCCAACAAACTGGACTTTGCCAGGGAATTTCCTTCTCCTCCAGGAACAGATGAGCAGATCCCTCTGCTGTTGCCTTTCCCAAACAAACTGGCATTTGTCACCTTGTCCAGCCCTAAGTGACAAGCTGCCTGTCCGGAGCCTCCAGCGGGTTTGGATGGAAGGAAGGAAACAAAAAGCCAACAGATCTTCCATGCAAAGATACAAATGCAGATGCAGCAGTGACCTCCTTACACCTGGAGAGAAATCAGAGGCTCCAGCCATCCTTCAGGGGGGTCAGTGCCTGTGCAGCAGATCCTTGGCACCTCACAGATGACCTTCCCTAAAAAAAAAAAAATTGAAAATTAATTTTCTTCTGACCTCCACTGGTTTGGTGTTAACATCCACCTTCCTCCCCATGCCCTGCCTGTGTTTTGACTCCTGTTTTGGGATGTTGTCATGTTGTACCTGCATGGCTGTGGGTTTTTGCAGCCCTAGGCAGATATTAATAGATCTCTCCTTTGTTTCTATCCCTGCTTCTTAAGAACTTTTCAATAATTTTAATTGGTTTACTTAGCACAATGACAGAACTGCCTTTTCAAGCTAAGAAATAACAAATATTTTAGCAGATTTTGTCTCATTTGTCTTATTTTTTGTTCTCTGATCAACACTAATTTGCTCTGTGCTTTATGGGAAAAAAAAGTTGCAGAGAGGTTTCTGCACCCCTCAGACACTTCCAATCTTCTTTTTTCTTTCCCCCTCATTTTTATCTGCCCCACTGTGATTAGTTTTCTCTCCTCCTCTTCTCATTTTATTCTGTTTCCTTTGATTTTCTGTCTTCTTTATCTCTGTTGTCTTGAGCTGCAGGTGCCCTGCAATACCCCCAGCTGCTTTTGCTTTTCAAATCCGTGCAGCTGAGGCCAGGGGGAAAAAAGCAGGAGGGATGGGAACCCTGCAGCCCTGTGCTGGGAAGCACGAGGGAAGCCAGGAGCCAGAGGTGGGCAATCTGCAGGGGACGGGATCCTCGAGAAACACCCTGTGAGTGGAGTTTGAAACACTCCTAAAAATTACAACCAGAGCAACTGAGGAGGCTGAGGGTGAAAACTTCCATTTTATTTCCATGCCTTCTGCACTCTTGCCCCCTTTAAGAGCTTCCAAATTGAGTTAAATCGTGAGGTCCTCAGCCAGGCACCGTTCCCCCTGGCTGTTATTAAGCATCCTGCTCCCACACCTCCTGAAGATACACCAGGCCCTCTCTGTTTATTCCAAACTCACACACCAGATGGACACACAGCTCTCCAAAGAGCTTCACTCCAACACCCACCCTCCAGGCTGGGTTTTTTTTTTTTTTTTTTTTTTT
>VXAC01008451.1:730205-769282 GCA_013399225.1 Rhipidura dahli
TTTTTTTTGTTTTTTTTTTTGGTGGCAACCCCAGCAATGAAAATAAATGCCTGGGGCCTGACAGAAAGCAGGCGTTTGGTTACATTAACAGCCAGCTTTCCAGCCAAAAGTGATAACAAATTAAATAGCCATCTGAGATGGGGAGTAACAAAGCCAGGGATGCTGGCACAAATCACCATCTGTGTGTTACTCACTGAGGGCTCAGTCTCCAGAGGAACCTGGATGCAGCAGAGCGTGGGACTGAGTTAGGGGCTGGCTCCAAACCTGGGGAGGAGCAGCAAAGCCCCCCAAAAAAAACCCCATATAATAAGCACTGAACCTGTATTTAACTACTTTGCTACAAAAAAAGGCAGAAAATCCACTTGAGCATTTAAAATGTGTATGAACATCTAATATTTTTGTGAACAAACACATCCTTAAGTGAAGCAAGTGACGAGTCACCTCCAGTTTGCTCTGCTGGGAATAATGTCCTGCAGTCCATAGAGACAGCCTGTATCTTATCTACCTCATAACACTTATTATTTAAACCTGAGGCAATCAAATGATGGCAACCCAGAGAAAAGATTGCACCTGCATTTCTAATGTGATGATTTTAGCAGCCCCCACAGGTGATGGTTCCCCTAAAGGGTGAATTCGTGACTCCAAGGTTCACAAGCTCCCGTGGAAAGGTTTGCTCTGCTCAGCAAAGTGGGTGAAGGAAGATCAGTTCTGACACATAAAATCACACTTTTGGAGCTCTCACAGATCACTGCCCAGGTGTTCAAGACCTCTGCACGAGAGGGAGATTTGTATGAAAATATTTCACCTCAAAACATTGCTGCTAAATAAAGGAAAAAGGAAGAACTTGCCAGGTCCACAGGTGCCCAGCACCTGCCCAGGCTGGGAGCAGCATTTTCCTCATGCAGAATATTTGCTTTTTGGTTTCACACCAGCAGCACATTATTTAAGCCAATTAGCCAGTATTTTCAATTTCATTTCCCACTCACTGGTGGTTTCCCTTCTTCCTTTCAGGTCGAGCAAGGTTGGTGGTTCCAAGAGTTTTCGTCAACAGGAAATAAAAAATAATAATAAAAAATAAATTCAACATGAAGACTTCATCAGTGCCATGAAAAGATTAAAAATTTAATCTAAACACACCTTTCAGAACCAAGCGGGGCGTACAAGTGAGACAACACCTTCATTTTTTTACAAACAACATTTGCAAAGATTTATTTGTGATTTAGCTGCAGGTGTTGGCAAGATTGTTGTTAAACACCTGCTCCATCCATGGGAAATCCTGTTGGCTTGTTTGACTTAAATTTAAGTTCATTAACAACCGTGTTCCTAGACAAGAACTGCTGGAAGGAGACTTCACAGCAAGGCTGAATTTTAAATTAATTGATCTCCAAACTTCTCCATCAAAATGCCCTGCTCTGACACAAACGCCGTGTCAGAAAGAGAAATCTTTCACATCACACAACAAGAAAGACACAAATTCTGTAGCAGGAAGAAAAGCAATTGTAGGAGAGTCTTTGGTCGTTTCGAAATTGCAAAAATCTTCTGGTAGTTTCAATGCTGAAAAGAACGTTCTTTGTATTGTTAGAGTGTTCATGCTACTTTTAAAACAAAGGGTTTTTTTTAGGGAAGAGGCTTGGGAGAGCAGAACTGTGAGGTGGCACAGCCCTGCTGGGGATAAGCTGCCCATGGCAGACGCTGCAGTCCCTGGGAAGCCGCGACGAGACGGAGCTGATTCCTCAGTGCCTGTGTTGCCCCACGCTGTGTTCATCGAGGCTGCAATTAATGCAGGGTTATTAATTATGCCCTGCTCTCCCCACTCCTGCCTTCTGACTCTGCACCTGCATTAAAAGCACCTTGTCCAAGAGCCGTCTCCCTGCTGGGTCTCCAGGTGAAGCCTCGGCTCGATGGCTCTCGAGGTGCCCAGCGACTCCTGGGCAGCATCCTGCTCCTCTTCACTCTGAGCAGGCATTTCCATATTTTCCAACATCCACGCCTGTTCCAGCCAAGGGACAGCTGATCCCAGGGCTGGCAGCTGAAATTTCAGCTCACACAAAACATGAAATGTTCCTTTGATGCCTGGCCCGGGCCAAAGTGCCCTTGGCTCGGTGATAAACCCACACAGAATGCAGGGCTGCCTTCTGCATGGGGACAGCTTTGGGATTCCCCTGCACCAATTAATGCTCTAATGCTAAAATAGAATTACAGTGCTGTCATTCTAAAGGCTTAGGCACTGTGCCCCGTTTGTTTGTGCATAACTGAGTTCATCCAGTTTGAATTTCCTAATTTTCTGCACTCTTGACTGTCTTCTTCCCTATGTGCTTTATGGTGTCATTAAGAAAACAAACTGGTAGGAGCTCCAAACTGATGTCATCCCTTCTGGCTTTATTCCATTTTCCTGAGTAGATTTAGATGAGATGTTAGGAAAACAGTCCTCCCTGGGAGGGTGGGCAGGCCCTGGCACAGGGTGCCCAGACAAGCTGTGGCTGCCCCTGGATCCCTGGCAGTGTCCAAGGCCAGGTTGGATGGGTTTTGGAGCAGCCTGGGGCAGTGGAAGGATACTGGGGGTGGAAATGGATGGGCTTAAGGTCCCTTTCCAACCCAAACCATTCCATGATTCTATGAATGCTGCTCCTGCAGTTTCTCATGATCCCATGGGGAAGGCACTGAGCCCAAATTGATTTTTTCTGTGCTGCTGCATTTGATTTTTTTTTTTTTTAATAATGGCCACCAGTTCCAGATGTCTCTAAAAATTCGAGCATCTGAGTAATTCAGCACTCCCAAGTATCAGCACTGTGCAGGCAGAACAGATGGCCATTCCCACAGCCTTGTACATCCTCCTGACGTGTGAGATGGAAACTGCAGGGCAGCAAAAATGAGGTATTGGACTTTTTTATTAACTTTATGGGGTGACTGACATTTTGCTGGAAGCCAGGCTATTTCTGGTTGCCATGTGTGCTGGTGCTCATACCTAAATTGGAGATGAAGTTGTGGTAAGATATGGAAACTGTCATGATGCAGCAAACATCAGGATGAGAGTCCCTGGTCTAGACAGATGATGATAGAATCACATATTTTTAATTTAGTATTGAAGGACACTTCTATCAGCACCAGCTATCAGTGGACACATTCTGCTCTGTGATAAAATAACCAATTATTACAGCAATCCTATACAAAGAAGTGGGATTATATGAGTAGGAATGAATGATAATAAATATATATGGACTTCTTGCATCTAAATATGTAGATAAAAAGTTGTAGATAGATTTACATGTAAAGAAATAATATCTAGACAGGCAAGCAAGGTTTGTGAAGGTTTTAGTGCCTTGGTTGCTCTCGTTAAACACAGGTCTCCTAACTTTCATAATGAAATTATTTGTTATTTCATTGAAATAAAAACAACAGAAAAATAAATTCTGCCCTGCATTACCTTTGTGGTTTAGCACCTTTGACCCATACATGGTTTTTCACAAAACCTTTCAACATCCCTGCAGAAGGAAAACCTGAAACTGCACTGGTTTATTCCATGATTAAGTAAAAATGTCTCTATTTCCAGCAGAGTTCTGATAACTCAAAGCACACACATTTGGGTAATTTACATATTCTAAGCACTCCTACCTGGCAGGTTAGCCCAATTTCCTTTAATAATCTCCCAGGACTAAAACGTGTGCCAATCCACCTGGCTGCTGAGTGATGTCTACATGAGTTATTTGCACCAACTCTGGTTCTTCATTTCTGAAGCCTTCTGCTGTTTTTAACTCATTCCCTCTAAAAACTGGGCACTTTATTGCAAAGCTTTAGCAGTTCAGTTCCTCTGCTGGAATTCCAAAGAGGAGAACCCTAAATCATTCCCCAGGGTCACACTGAGGGGATGTTGGCACCTGAAGGGGTGAATGTTGCTTGATGCTGTCTCCCACACACAGGAGGAATATGCAGGGTCATGGCTTTGAGGCTGGGAGACTGAGATGGAAGAGAACCCCTGAGGGTGCTTCCCGACACACAAAGCACATTCTCAGTAGTCCTGGCTCAGATAATTTGATAATTTCCAACCCAGGCGTTTTCCTGCCAGCGACTCTGTGATCAGGAGTTACTTACCTCTGCTGCTGACCACGGGAGCACTCTGTGCCAGGCAGCCCCTGCTCTGCAGGCTCAGCATAATCCTGGGATGTCTCAACTGCTGCAAATTCCTTTAGGGTCTGATCTTTCCCTCAGCTGACACCAAAATTTCCATGAGCCCTGACAGAGCAGGACAAGGCTCTGGATTTTTGGCCCCAATCTGCGAGGGGCTGCACAACCCCACAGGTTCCCATCTTTGCTGACTGAATTACTTTGGTACCTTTAGCCCAAGGGTGTAAAGAACATTATGGAGAGTCTCTTGAAACAAGCAGAGAGTAATAAAGGTGATGGGAGAGCTGGGAAACATCACTTATGAGGCGTTCTAGGCACTAAAATTTATTAAGCTGTAACTACACAGGGTGATTTTCTCAACTGCTCTGTTCCTTGCAGTTTTCCAGAGCCACTGGATGAGGGTAAGAGAATGGCAGAAGGGAGTCTGAAAACTCAAAAAAAACCCAACAACTTCTTTTTCCTCACTTGCTAAAGAGAATGCAGCACTGGCAGCACAGGAATGGATCCATTTGTGGCCATGGGATGCTCCCAGTTATCCATTGGTGCAAGAGAGGGAATGGCCAGCGAGGGGAGCAACTTAGACAGGTACCTGTTAGGAATGGGATAAAAGTATTTTAATCCTGCTTTGGGAGCAGGTGTGTGTGGCCTCTGGAAATTATTCCCATCCCTATTTTTTATTGCTCTGCGTTGACTGCAGCTGGAATATTTCTGCAGCCCCTCCAGGCACAGAGGTTCTGTGACTGCTCAAAGGCAGCAGAGTTCCTCCCAAGGAGAATGTCTTTCAGCCATGGGGGATAAATGGGTCGTGTCAACTATTCCCATGTTCCTCAGGCAAGTAATTAATGTAAAGCCAAGCTTTAAGTACCTCCTCCCTCGGTTCCATAGCAGAAGCAGTGGTGAGGAGGTGTCAGGCACTCTGAGGTCTGTGGGGCAGCCTAAACCCAAAGTCCTTTACAATTAGATTTTTCTCCTGCTTACTCCAGCCCACAAATAATTTCCAGTGCCACTGCTGTTTATAAACCCCCACAGTCACACTGCTCTCCACCCTCATGAAAACAACCACCACACATGCACATCTTTCCCAGCACAGGTGGTTTTTTGCCAGGGTGTAGCTTATGACGTGGCTGCTTGCCAGGCTGCTGGCATTTCAGAATTCATCCCATTCCCCTTGTGCTGTCCCTCTGAGGTGCTCACATTGGGCTGAAGTTAGAATCTAGGTATTTTCATTTTGCTCCATTATGCCATTTATTTTAGAAAGATGTCTAAAGAAGGAGGGGGAAGAAAGAAACTGTTGTTTTTTCTATTTGGAGCACATCACTGCAGCAATGTACTCCTGATCTATCTGCCTTTGTTTTTTTTGTTTTTTCTATTTTATTTTCTTATTACTTTTCTTTTACTATTTACTTTTATTTTTATTCTTTATTTTCTTTCACTATTTTTCTATTTTATTTTAATGTCAATACAATGTTTGAACAGACACAACGAAATCCACTGGGAGATTTAGAACAGTGAGAAAACTCATCACTGAGCAAAGTCACGGTGAGAGGAGTGAATGCTTTGGGTGGCCATGAGCCACGAGATCGGTGGAATCAGGTTTGTGACCCCATCACACAGATCAGGAGAGGTGCTGCAGGTCCCTTGGGTTATAAAATATTCATAAATATATATTTATATACACCTCGAGGACTAGAGAACGTGTTTTATGGTTCTGGTGATGGAACAAGCTGAAGTTTCTCAGCTGGTGTTTCAGAGCTGAGAGTTTTGAAGGCCAGAGCAGCAGGGATGCATAAACCAGCCCTAAAGCTGGGGACACCCCTACAGCCTGAGCTGTGAGTGCCTGAATTCCATATCACTGTGAGAACACCACGTGTTTGAGAGGAAATTGTTGCTCAACCCTCTCTGAGAAGCCTGGTGAGAGGTAAGAGGGAGGCATAACCAGGTTATCAGAGGCAATTACACTTCTTGGAGCAGCTGGAGTCACACAGCTCCATTCCAAACCCGCAGCAAGCATTGCCTGGGGATAAACCAAACTGCAGAGGAGTGCCCGGGCACCTTCAGCATCCCCTGCCACAGGAACAAAAGCTCTGCCATTTAATTACGGCAGGGAGCTGTCAGGTGGATGTGTCAGACACGGGAAAGGCAAGGATCAGTTTCCTTTTGCTTAATGAGCACTCTGCTGGCAGGGCCAGGTGTGCAGGGAGCCCGTCTGGAGATGCTCAATCCGGGGCAGCAGGAACCTGAGCCACCTCCTGCCCTGCAAACTGCCTGCAACTGGGCAGCTCCAGTCCTCAACAGGGCCCTTCTTGTTCCCTGCTCACACTGCTGGAGTTTGCTTGTAAATCTGCTTTTACCTTCCCCTTTACAGATGTTTTGTAAGTGCACAACAACAGTTCCAACTAGAAGCCCTGCCCCTGATGTCAAACAAAAGCCAGCACTGAGAAATAAAACGTGTTTTAAAGGTGTTGCACAGCTGGGTGTAACAGCTACCACATAAATGTGCTGCAGTGCTGCTCAGAGCTCTCAGCTCAGACCAGAAATTGGGTTTCATTATGGCACTTTTTGTAAAAGGGAGATGACAGTGGTACCAGCTTGCTGAACTTGACAAAGAGATTATTTTGATTAATTTACTTCTGCCTTGCTCACTGTTCTCCCAAGGAGCAAGTGACAGTGCTGGAGGAAATGGCCTCAGGCTGAGCCAGAGGAGGTTTTGATTTGAAAATATTTGAAATATTTGACAAAAGTTCTTTGTAGGAAGGGTTATCAAGCACTGGGACAGGCTGCCCAGGGCAGGGCTGGATTTACCATTCCTGGAGGTGTTCAAGAACCCTGTGGATGTGGCAGCTCAGGACAGAGCCACAGTGGTGAATGTGGTGCTGGGCTTGATGAGCTTGGAGGTCTTTCCTACCCTCACCAACCCTGTGATTCTACAATTCTGCTGCTCCTGAGACTGCCAGCAGCATTAGAAATCTCTGTTTGATTCTACAAATCAGAATAAGTGCACCAGGAAAGTTTTTCCTCTTCTCTGGACCCTTGGGAAATCCCACTTCAGAGGGTGGCAGCTTGACCAATATCCAGGATTGGAATAACAACCTGTCCCTGCAGTGTCTCATTTATTGCAGTCCTGCTTGGCTTGGGCAAAACCTTTAGATGAGCAGAGGTTTTTTAGTGGACTACCCAGCAATTAACTTTATTCTTGCTTTTAAATGATAATATACAGGTGACCTTTTTAAAAAGTTATTATTAAATAAAGAAGTTGCTGGATTTGTTGTAAATGTAAAACCTGTGAACAATTTGGCCTGAGTCTTAAAGAGAGGCAGCTACAAAAGTTATGTAATAAAAAAACCCCACTGAGGATGTTTTAAAATTCTTCCAAAAAAAATTTCTTGTTTTGTTCAGTGCTGGATCATGCAGGGTCCTGGGGGTGCTGCCTCACACCTCTGGTGACCACAACAAGCTCAGAGCTCTCCAGGAGATCCCTGACAAAGATGGAGCAGGAGGAACACACCAAAAACCTTTCTCCAACCTGGTGAGGTGGCCACTGCCAGCTGTGCTGGGAGTGGATGGTTCTCCAAATATTTTGAGCAAAAAATGTGCTCACAAGCACAGAGTGAGGCCAAGAAAACCCACCCAGGAAGCACCACAAAGCCACCTCCAGTTTCTCAGTGGGCCTGAAGTCAATAAACATTTCCCATTGATTTTGCTGGGCGTAAACTTTAAAAAATATAAATACACCTTCCCAAAAGTGACACAAACTGGGCCACATTGTCTCAGACACTAAGGCTTGCATGACAAAAACTCCTCCCACTTAAACAAACTTCACCCAACAGTATAATCTCTAAAATGTGGCTATTTTGCTGAGCAAGTCTGTGGCTGCTGTGCCCAGGCTGGGGCAGTGTGAGAGATGGGCAGAAGTACATGTTCCTTTTCTCTCTTTTCAGGCACAAATATAATCCTGAAGATATTAAAATATTCATGATGCTAAATATTTAAATTCTTCCACCCTGCTGGCCTGGATACTTCTACTTTCATGGAAAAAAAAAAAAGGAAGAAAAAAAAGAGAACTTTAACAAACCAAAAACAGAAACCCAGTGAAACAGAAAAAAACCTGTGTACAGCAAACACGGGTGAGTGTTTAGGAAGTTGCAGCTTTAGTCAAAGCTTTGCCAATGAAACAGATGAATTTATTGCAAAGGAATGACAATAAGGAATCAGAGGGCCTCAGGTGAGGCAGCACTTGCTTAAGAAGAGAACTGCCCCTCTCCCCCCCAAAAAAATGTTCTCAAATCCTTCTGGGCTGACCTTGTGACAGGAAACACTTTGTGAAATGTGTTTTAAGAACCACCAGACTGAGTCCAAAATCACCTCTTCTCCTCAGATATTTATTTACTGAGACACCCAGATCTCCTCCCACACGTGCTCTTTGCTGCTTGGCATTTATGTTTTCCAGACACACGTGAGCCAGGATTTATCCACAAATCCGTGAAAAAATGTTGATGTTGATATACTGCATATAGAAAACACGTGAGCAAACTTCTTCCAGATATTCTATTAAGCTAAAGTGATAAAGTTTATCCAGCTCTGCAAACATAAAGGCAGGAAAAAGCCCAACAAATAACACGCCTGTAGAGCCTTGGTAATTTTACTTTTAAATGCAAACCCAAAGCATTCAGAACAAATGGAGCATTTCTTTCATTTCCAGCCACATGAGTGATGCTGAATTAATCTGTGGGTCACATTTGAGGGACTTTGCTCCAGTTTTAGGCCTTTGAAGACAAGATTTTGTTCCTTATTTCTTTCTCCCATTGTCTTTTCTATAATTCTGACTATGTGAGGAACTTTAACCCTTCAGCTCAAGGGTTTATTCCCTTGGTTACAGCTGCAGCCACAGCACCAGGTCACTATTGCAGCACCACAAGTTTGTGTGGTTACTCACTGTGCTGTGATCAGCAGCAAGAATTCAGAGCTCAGAGAGAGGAATCAATTCAGAGTATTTTGGGGTTTTTTTTTTTTCCAGAATGACTTAAAAATGCAGCTCTTGGAATCTGAACTCACCTGAAGCAAGCTACCCCAAGTTCTGAAATTCCTGAAATGATTTCCTTTTTGGGATTTTCTACTAATGTGACCCGTGGAAAGCAAAAGGGATGGGAAGCTGAGTTACACAACTCTCCTTCCTCACGTTTCCTCGGGGAAAACGCTTCATGGGAGCCCAATCTGCTGGTGTCACCCACATGCCAGAGCCCTGCATCTGCCTGCCCATATGAGTGCTTAATCTGCCCTGTTTCATAAGATAATTACTGAAGGAGACATTAACATTGCCCATAATCTCTGGGCTTTCGTTAACACCTCTAAACCAGACAAGTTCACACAGCAGTTTGCACGAAACTTTGAACTCTTGCATTGGAGAAAGGGCAAAAATTAGGGCTGAGCCTGAATTTTGCTGCTTGTGAGCTCCGAGCCCACATCCAGAACAACCCTTTGGGTTCTCTGTACCACAAGTTGTGAATAATCTATCAGCCAGTGAAATGAATTCTCTCCAAAGAATTGTACTGAAACAGAAAATAATGTGTGGCCTGTGGCATCCCTTTAAAGGAAATTCCAGCTCTAAAATGTGATGCTGAAAATGATTTCTGCAGTTTGGAAATCAGTGTTAAAGAGAAAACTCCCCATTCCTGCCCAGGGAGAGCCCAAAATTTCCTTGAAGGAACCAGAGCAGCGATTTTTCCCCCCTCATATCTCAAAATCATTCCTCACTCACCATTTGTGACACGTTTTTATCCTACAGTAGGTATGCACAAGTATTTATTTACACACACAACGATGCCCTATACAAGTAATAAGAATTAAGAAAATGAAGTTAAGCAGTGTTAAATAGGAGAGGCAAAGAAAACTTCCTCTCAAACATGCATGAAAGTGATCCAGACATAAATGGCAGTGAGGAAATGTTCTTTATATATCATCCTCTGCACAAAAAGCTCTTGAAATGACATAAATACGAGCATTTGTCAAATTCCTCACTCAGTAAAATAAATGATCTCTGCCAGGTGCAGGAAAAAAACCACTTTAATTCCTAACAAGATGCTTGTTTGGGTGTTTCCCTGGGCTGTATTTTTTGGCTCTCAAGCCCCAGTGCAGCTCTCCTGCAGTCCCAGGGGCTGTGATCCAACACCTGCCTTGGGAGGGGAGCCCCGGGCTCGGGTTTCAGCTTTGTTGGGGGGCACAAAGCCAGGGGGAGGCAGGGAGGGATCATCTGGAGGCAAACAACACCAGCCAGGTGACTCCAAACTCGACACCAGCGAGGAGATGAGCCCCTTGATGACAGCCCCTGGAGCTCCTCTCCTGCCATGGCTCTTTCCATGACTCAGCCTCTGCTTTTAGTGGTGCTCGTGACCCAGGAGAAGACATTAATCAAAGCCCTGCTGCTTGATTAAAGCATTAATAATATATTTTACAACAGCAGGACTGGATATTAGAGGGAGGCTAAACCATCTTTGGGATGAGAGGTGTTTTCCTTCCTTAAATGTCAGAGGAGAAAAGTTCCAAAAACGGAGCAAAGCCAAGACTTGCCAGTGGATAAAACTGTTCTTGTCATGATAATTCTGCTGATTCCCAAGAAAAATGGGAAATAGGTGAAACAGGAGGTTTTAACAGGGGGTTGAGGTGACTTCACACTTCTGGCCCCTTTTGTTGTGGTTTTCCAAAGAGAGGAGGGGTCTCTCCTGCCAGAGAAGGTTCTCTCTTACCAGAGAAGGGTAACCCAAGGGGGGAAAGCTGCTGTGCCCCAGTGCTGATGCTTCCCTGGACTCTGGGGAACATTCCCACTTGGTTCCTGTGGGATAACTCACTGGATTCGGTCATTTTAGGAACCCAGCTCTCCTCCTCTGAAAGAGTGGGGTATCCTTCATGGGATAAAATTGCCCAGAATCAACTTTAATAACAGATAAATTAGAAATGACTTTTCATTAAAAATAACAAGATTAGAAGATTAGCAACAGTGGACAAGACTGAAAAAGGATGAAGCAATGAAAAATATTGACAGCAGTGTCCTCTTCCATTCACAAATGTGATGATTGCATTTGTTTAGCAATAATGACATTTTGCACGAGTGAACAGTTTAAAAAAAGAACATTACATCAAAATGTGTCAATGCAATAAAAACATTTCCAAATCCCTGGCCTGATTTTTGACTCACTTAAATCTCTTTTTGCTGGTGTAATCCCATGGAATACAATAGCTGTGCTCTTCAGGGGGTTAAAAACCGACGCAGAAATGAAGTTACAAATGGAAATGATTCCAGAAAGTCACAACTTACTCTCCTGTGTCCAGGTCAGAAACTGCCAGAAATCATAGATTTGTCTAGGTAAAAGGACAAATGAATAAACAAAAATTAACGGTCAATTGTTAATGAGTATTAATCAACACCATCTGAAATACTCCCAGACAGTTATGACCAAGAAATTGACATCTAAAAACCAGAAGTACCCAAACAAAACCTCATAGAAGGCTGAGTGTCCTTTAATATGTGACTGCATTTCACCTCCAGCGTGGGCCAGATGTTCCAAACTCTGCAACTTCAAACACTCAGCTGGATTTATTCCTTACTGGTACAGGAACCAAAGCATGGATGTCCCTTAAAAAACTAAATTCTAAATGCCAGGATACCAGAAAACCAGGAAAAATAAACAGCACAGAAGGGAACTGCTTTATGAAAATGGCTCAATGGGAATAGTCTCATGTGTTTTCAAAGTGAATCTATCCACAAATTAATTTGGATTTTTTTCTCTTGTCTTTATCTGAAAGAGATGTTACAAGGAATACTGATAAAATCACTTTGCTGTGATTGAACTGTGAGGCAGACACCTGAGGTGGTTAGGGTTTCTGCATAGAAATGATCAAACAATAATTAAAAAATGCTAATCAGAAACCAACTGGAATTTTTTAGGGTTCTCTTATCATTACAACATCTTCAGTGAGTCAGCCATGAGGGTGTGTTTTTGAAGAATCCACACTCACACTAAAAGATAACTCTTAGTAAAATCAAAAGAAGCATGGATAGGGTTTGTTTTGTCTTCAGGTCAGCCTAAATGAACTAAACCATAGCCAAATATATGTGGAGAAAAGCAGGAAGGCCTTTGCTGGTGCTGTGACACATCCCCCTCATCCTCAGCAGGGCGTGATAAAGGACAAAGTCCAGCTCAGGACCATGGGGAGGTGGTCACAAACACTTTGCTGTGCCCACACCACAAAAAGGGCCAGTAGGAAATCAGCACCCTGCATGCCTGGGATCAGCCATTAAAAATGGATATTCAAACACTTGGGTTGAATGGAAATAAAAGGATATGAGAGTGCTTGAGTCTCCAGATTGCATCTCCAACCAGAAGAGCTTGCCCCTCATAACAAATTCACTCCAGGTTCTATCGACTGGCACAGAAAATCAGAACACTTATTGAACAAACAGTAAGTGTTGCACCCAGCTTTTTATTAGAGCTGTAAATGTAATGAAATGAAAATCTTTTTAAAACAAGGTATTTTGAATCTTTTATAAAGGTGTGTGGCATCTGACTACAAATCAACAGCCTGCTCTTGCTCTAAAGGCATCCCAGGAGAGAGACTTGGTGTGAATCTGATAGAGCAAAGCTTCAGGAAAGCAGAGAATTAGCAGTGGAATTTATTACGAGGGGCTGAAGTTCAAACACAGAACCATTAGCCAGCTAAGTCCATTGCAAACAGCTCCTGGAAGGAATTACAATTCAAAGGACTCATTAGCTTAAGATGTGTTAATATCAGCCAAAGGCTTTCAGTGCCTGAAGCAAATCCAGAGCTGAAGATGTGACTGATTCTGACACGTCCTGCAGACTTTTGTGCACAGGAGCTGCAGCTCAGCGTTGCTTCTCTGGAGCCTGGAGCATCCCCCCTTGGCCCTGCCCTGCACACAGGGACCTCCCTTTCCTCCAGCCAGCCCTGACTGACTCTGCTGGCCTCGTTCACGTTTTCTGCTCGCACTTACAGGGGACAGAAATGCACAGAATAACCCTGGGGGGGAAGGAAAATGGGATTTGTCTCTTCTGTTTTATGTATCAGGCAATTGGCCAAATAATGACAATTATGGGAACTCACCCCGGAGCCTCTCAGTGAAACCAGAGACCAAGTTTTGCCTTGAAAATGGGAAATATTTTCTTATGACACAAACCCACAGAGCCTGACTTAGCCTGCTGCATCTATTTCCAGGGTGCACTTCCCAAGACAACAACCATCTATTTGTGCTGTGTGTGTGTACACACAAACAAGAGGGTCTGCCAGTCTATTCCTTGGATTCTAAAGCTCTGCTGCAACACCACTGATGACCAAGTAATTAGGAAAACAATCTTGTCTCAGACACCAGAGAGCCAGCATTGATTTCTGGGAAATATTAAAGTAAGAAAACATTGGGTTTTGCTGGAAATCATAGCAAGAAGCATCTCAGAAAGTCCACAGCAAGGTAGATGTGCTACAGAGGTTGCATCCCAAGGCCCTGAAACATTTCTTCCTCTGAGCTGTAAGATAAGTTATGAGCTAATATCACCTCACATGAAAACAATAACACTTCTGTAACAGGATAATAATTAGGAGCAGCACCAGAATGTGAATCTGAAATGCACTGAAGTCCTGCAGCCAGCGAAAATATGCTGGGACACAAAGCTCCACAAAGCCTTTTCTTAATATTAAGATCTCATCCCAAACCCAGGAAAACATTATAGCACTTCTTTATTTTCTAATCAGCTTTAGTTCTTTCCTTCTTAAATCATCAGTAATGAAGAACTAAAAGTCCAAGCTACGCCCTCCTTGCCCTTGGGTCCCTCAGCTCTCGCTCGTCACTGAACTCTGCCTGAACTTTGAGATCAATTCTGTTGACAAGGCAGAAATAGGAAGATGATTTAGCTGCTTTTTCTGCTTCCCCAAGGCTGGAGGAGAGCAGCAGCCTCAGGACCAGCAGCAGCTCTGCCTCTGAGTCCAAGTGGGGAGCTGGAGGTGCTGAGTGAAGTGCATTCTCCTGAGTCATTGCTCAGAGTGGGCTGCCCCACGTGCTGCCCTCTGCTATTCTTGTGTGTGGATCACATCACCTCAAGCACTCTCCCTGTTCTTACCTGCTGAGGCATTTACAGATGAGAGGAGGAAGCATCTGCATTGATTTTCCAAGGACCTGCAGTAAAAGAGGAGAGTCCAAGCAGTAGCACCCTGCACTGGCACCCAATGAATAAAGAGATGCACTTTATTGCTTGGCTCCATCACCGTGGTCTGGTACACCCAGATGACTCCTGGGAGGGAAACAGGCTGGGAAAGTTCCTCTGGAAAGGGAAATTGCTGCAGAAATAGTGCAAAGCCATTCCAACAAGCCCCAGCAGCAACCAGAAAGGGGAGGGTTGTGGAGACTCCTTCGGGACACAATGGGAAACCTGGGTTGTCTTGGAGGATTCCACCAAGAATGGTACCAGGGACAGCTCACTGGTACCTCTGCTGCCTGTATGACTTCAGCAGCTTGGGGCAATTTGGATGATTTCATTCTAATCAAAATCTTTTCCTATTTCTAATCCCTTCAGCAGATTGCTAGAAGGAAAATGGACACCCACATGCAAAGCCAGGGCTGGGCCATTGAGTGCAGTTATTTACTGGAGGTCATTAGGGGTGAAACACAGGCCCTTTAGGCCAGCTAAATACCCAGAAGGGAAGGACAAGCAACAGGAGAGATCTCTATCACACCCTAAGCAGTTTCTTGTTCCCTGCTATCGAAATAAAGAGTCTGCAATGAACAAAACTCAAATTAGTCTCCGTTCAGTGAGATAGAGCTGTGCCAAGTGCTGCCATTTACTGAAGTCCTTCTACATCACTGCTAAAAGAGGAAAGCTCTAAACAGTGACATCTTGGAGACAGAGTTTGTTCTGGGCACAGACTGTGAACAAAATGTATGCACTAATGTGAAATTCCCAGGGACCTGGAGTTTCTGCAGCCCTTGCCTAAACATTACCAAGGGTAAAAAACAAATGGCGTGATAATTTCTGCTTTCTTCAAGAAAAGGGGTGCTTGGACACATTTATTGTGTTTTTCCATGAGAAATGGTTAAAATGAACTGCAGAAATCCTGACTTGAATGCATGAAGAAATATTGCAGGCACAGTGAGCCCTTTTCCCCCTCGCTTGCTGCCACACATTTCCGTGCAAGGCACTGCCTGGATATTTCCCAGACAAGCAATAAGAGACCAAGTGGTAATGAAGTTATTTCCCTCCAACGTCAGGAGTGTTTGGAGGCACGGCCATAGCTCAGCATCTCCTGTACCTTTCATGTCTCCTTGTTTATCAAAGGAGCAATGAAAAGGAGCTGGGGAATGAGGTGTGGATGAATATGAATTATTGAAAGGGACTAGGGAGAAAGCGCTGCAGAAAACAGGAGGAGCTGTCATTTAAGCTCCAGGTAAGAGGTTTTAAAGCCCAAATGAGAGAAGTGGATGTGAAAATGCTCTGAGTGCTGTTTGTGCTGCCTAATAGAGAGCGGGGGCTGTTGCTTTTACAGTTTGCAGCACAAACTTCTCCTTGCCTGAGCCAAGGGTAAAAACCATCCTCTCAAACCCCACCCTCTCCTGCCTGCACTCATCCAAACCAGCACAGGATGAGGAAAAAACTTCTGGGGAGAAGAGAAACTTCACTGGAAAAACTCCTTTTCCTTCAGGAGCCTACGTGGTATTTTACTTAAGACATTTTCTGTTGTCTAGCCCAGGCATTCAGCCTGAAATTTTGGGTCTTCCCTTAATCATTCAGAGAAGGATTTCCTTTCACTTCATGCTAGCAGCCTCTTGGCAGCTGTGGATGGATGATGCTCATGTCACTGATAATCTTCTAAGTTCTTTTCCCTTTTCTTCATCAGACAAAACTTTCACGTCTCCAAATGACTTTGTCAACCTCACTGCTTTCAAATTGTGCAAATCTCTGTCAAACCATGAAATCCAAAGCCACAGGAGGTGAGAATTTAGCAGGACTCCCATTTAATCCATGACCCACAGCATCTTCCTTTTATAAAAACCTCTACAAGCATTTTTTGATTGGTTTGGTGGACAGACTGAACAAATGGAGTCATTTTAGGCTTTGCTGTACGCTACCCCATCGTGTTACAAAACCAACCAGCACTTCTGCTTTGCAGACTCTTGCTTTTCATTGCACTCATCCCTCTTCCTACTGTACGCCTGGTTTGCTTCAGATTAATCCCCCATAGTGGACACACAGTCATTTCCTCAGGTTCAGCCTGAGTTTACGAGTGCCTTCCATTCTCTCTAATCTCTCCAGCTCTGTCTCTGTCTCTCTATCTCTCCTGACAGACGTTCCCCTTGATTTTATCGCTAATTAATGCATCTCTGTAGTGTTTACAACAAAAGCTGGGTCATAAACATGATTCACAGGCCCCTTCCTGGCCCAGCCCCTGTGAGTCCCACCTTTGCTGACTCAGTACGATCACGGTTTTTAGATTACAGTGAATGAAACATTTGCTGATTATTTTTCTTCCCTGGCCTTTTAGCAGTCACAGCCAATAAGCCCTCGTGACTCTGTAGGATGAGAGGAGGTGGGGAATACAGACGGAGAGAGCAGAGGGATCACTTTGCAGGAGGCAATGCCAGCTTTGGGCAGGGAAGCTCACAAGGAGCACTTAGACCTTCCTAAACTTCCTAATCCTTGTGCCTCAACCAGCCCAAGAGCTCCTCTGTGAAGGGTGATGAAGCAGCCAGAGATGAGGGAAAAGTGGAGTTATTGACAGCAGGACAGGAACTTGAGCAGCCCCTTGGGGTTTGCAGTGCTGGAGCTTTTTGCTGCTGAAGCCTGGCAGCTCTGGGTGCTGGGAGGGCTCTGTCCCGGGCTGGGGAATGGGAATGGGAACCTCCAAACAAGCAGGGAAAGAGTTTGTGGGGAGAAAAAAACAAACCAAGGGCTCTGAATTCACCTTTGAAACACGGAGCTGCAAAGCACCGGGGCTGTCAGGTGGGCTGAAGGTCTGGCCAGGGGGATGTGGGAAGGTTTGTTGCATCTCCTGGTGATGGGAGTTTAAAAGATGTTCAGTGTCAGCCTAATAAATTCATGCCCAGAGCAGATGGGGGGACTCACACAAGGAGGAAAAGCTCTGTCCTTCCCTGTCCAAGGGAGAAGTGCAACCCCCTTCAGAGGGCAGTGGCTGGGGACCTCTCACAGCTCTGCAGGGACGGCAGTGCAGGCAGAATTTCCCTCCAACAGCTCCACACTGACATGAGCAAACAATATCTTTATATTTTAGCCTCAACGAGGCTCACATTTCACAGATTAAAACAGATACAGATCTGAAGGAGGAACCAGCCAAGTTATTAAGAAGAGCTCAAGGGTACTTTTTAAACAACTGTGCAGTACTAAATACACAACAATGACTTTTATGCATATTGCTTTTAACACAAGGTCTCAAGGCTTGGGAAGAAACATAATTGGAATGATTTTTTATATTTTTATTTTTTTAAAAAATTTAATGCATCACAAATGGAGAACTGGATTTGTATGGTAATTTGAACAGTACGGTATTAAGAAAAACAAGAGGAAGAAATCAATCTCAACAGTAAAAACTAAAAATAATAAATTCTCAGACCTTCCTCCGCCAGTTTTAAATGATTTGAAAAATAAATTAAAACAGGAGAGGGGAAAAAAAATCAACAGCATTCAGTATTCAAACCCACCTCACCTGCTTAGCAATTCATGTTTTAATCTGGCAGTTCGTCACAGCAGCTAATGGAATTTAAACACTATTTCTCTTTCTGTTTGAAAACTGAAAGCACTTCTGTGTTTTATTCTTGAGCTACACAACTCTAAATAATTGGTCTTTCTAGTAACTTACCCACCTGTTAAACAGCTGTCTCCTCCAGCAGAGTTAGTTGAAGATCAACTTTTTAATATCCTCTCCCTGAGTGGGAGTTTGTTGTCATATTTCAGTATTACAAACACAGTTTTTACAAGACTGTGGTAATTATATTTATTTCATTTATGACTGGGAAAGGGAGGTGCAGGGATATGAGTTGATGTTGCTGGGATGACAAAGGGAGAATTTTGCAATGGTAAGTGGATTGTGGCCACGATCTTTCTCCTTTAAATCCCTCACCAGCCAGTGGCAGATATTTCAGTGTGTGCAGTGAGTCAGGTGTGTGCCTGTGTGTACAGGCAGAGCTCAGAAAACAACAGCACTTGTAGCCAGACATATCCATAACAGAGTGCTTGAAGCAGCTGGTTAAAAGCTTCTTCAGATTTTCTTCCCAGAAAATTAACACCTTCTTCTGTCCATTTCCCTCTTCAAATTCTGACGTGGGTGTAATTTTCTCTAGCTTGTGGAAGAGTTACACAATCTCTCTGTCACCTGGCCCTGTGCAGACACCCTTCAGACAGCCTCTCTTTGAACCAAACCTTTCTCTTTCTTAATCATGTCTGCTGCTCTTGGCTGTAGAAATGCATGAAAATGGTAAAAATCCCCAATCTTGGCACTCAAAGCAGTCAAGTGTCAGGCTTTAGAGGGTCACCAGAAAGAGAAGTTATTATCTCTGTGGCTGTATCCTGTACTGGGTACTGGATATTTTTGGGATTTCAGTGATCCTGAGGTGAACCATTTAAGGGAATGAGTCCCTTAATATCACTCATGAAAATGGTGTGATTCAGAAATGCTCTGGAACCAAAATAAAAAGCACTTGGTAAGAAAAGCATTTATATAACTCCTAAATTTTTACCTCACCATAGTGTTTATGTAGTCAAGATGTCTTCAGCTCTGATAGAAACATCAGGATGCACACTCCAAATGTGCCTGCAGGGTCAGAGAGAGTGTGGAGGTTTGTGCTCTGGAAGGAAACTTCATTTATCAGCAACAGCCTCCTGCTGGTTGTCACCAGGAATGGTGACCGGGCCTTCCAAGGGCAGGGATGAACCAGCAATACATTATAAAAGTGTTTAACAAATCCTGTCTGCCCATGGCCTGATTTACCACACATTCCTGGGCCATTGCTCTTGCAAACCCCTCGGTTGCTGAGCTCTCAGCGAGGTCAAAAATGACGACCGAATTTGTTTCCTGACGTGCACGTGCTCAGACAGATGTGCCCTTTGGTTTGGACCTGCTGGTGGCAGAAAACCTTCCTCAAGCATCACCCAGCTTGTGTGGGGTGCTCAGGGTGAGGTGATCAGCAGAGCTGAGATCAGGAGAGGTTTGTTCTCCACTCATGACAGAGCTGAGAGTGCCTCCCTGGACACCCTGACTCCCCAGCACCCGGGCAATTCCTGCTGCTCCATCTCTCACTGGGTGGGGAGGAAGCAGCACCCAGCTCCAAGCCTTAAGAGACCACCTAGAAACAGAGCCCAGACAGGAGTGAGGGAATAAAGGTGGGGATTTATTGGAAAGGCCTCCAAAGGTACCCCTGGGGAGCCAGAGGTGCTGCCCAGATGGGCCCCGAGATGGACCCTGAGAGGCCACGAGTTCTTCCCACTTTTCTGGCTTTGGTTCATTTGCATCTCAGGGTTCATTCTCCAATTAAAGCTGCAGTTAATTATGGAATTGCCCTCAGCTTGCCCCCCTCAGAGGCTCTCTGGTTGATACTTTTTGGGTCCAGTTTGGGCTGGGTGTCCTTGGAGAGCAGCCCCGGAGAGGCTTTGCTGTGTGTGCCCAGCACAGAGAGCAGCACTGAACAGGGAACAGGCAACTCCAGAGTCACACACTGGGCACTGCAGGGCTTGGAAAATAGAAAAGTTCAAACCTGAGGCATCAGTGACATTCAGCTTTTCCTCTGCCCATGCGACTTTAATTCCTCAAACCCTTTTAAACCCAAGAGATTCATGCCTCATGCAAAATTCACTCTGGTCCATGTAGGATTGATTATCCACGTGAGATTCCTTTCCCCAGCTACTGTTCATTAACAGGCATCATTTTCTTCATAATTGCCCAGAGGAAAAGAGCACAGGAAACTTCAGCAAAGTTGGTTCAGGTTCAGTCTTTGTGCGTGGAGAACAGTGAAAAGACAGAAATGAGTGTGCCACGTGAGATGAGCATTATTTTACATTTGCATAGCAAAGAAATGACCCAAATGATTCATTTGCTTCTGTGGTAATCCAGAAGTGGCCCCTTTCAGCTTTCATCAGACTTGAAAAAGAAAGAAAAAAAGAAACTTTTCTGAAGGCAAGGAAGGAAATATGGAATGAAAAGGAAGGAAATAAGGACTAAAACACTCCTGGTGAGATGTGACTCAGTCTCCCCAGACAATTGGTGTCACAACAGGACCGTGGATCATGACTGGGGTTTCCAAGGGCAGGGATGAACCAGCAATACATTATAAAAGTGTTTAACAAATCCTGTCTGCCCATGGCCTGATTTACCACACATTCCTGGGCCACTCCAGTCATTCTGCTGGAATCAATAATGCTGCAACTTGGTAAGACTTGAATAATGAAGAGGTGGATCAAGTGCTTTACTGTCAATTTAATTATTCACACAAACGAGGCATTTGGCAGGAGAGGGGATGTCTATTGCTTCATAAAGACAAATTATGAGGGAATAAACAGGAGCATGAAGCCAGCATTTTGCTGGACTGAATAAAATGTTGGCCTCAGTCCCTGAAGTTTACCTTGCAGTGTGTAATGTCATAATTAAATGGAGAAAAGGAGGCCGAGCCATTCTTTATGGCCAGTGAGTAATGGAGGGATCTGAAAGGAGGCTGAATTTCCATGTAACAAGGCTATCTAAATCCAATTAATTCCACAAGTGCCAACCACCAGTGAGCACAATGGAAGCATTTAAACGAATTTTGGGGTGTTTAAATGCTCTTCTCAATCACATGTAATTTCTTTTCTTTTTTCCCAAATAACCGAAAAATGGTTTTATTTATCGTCAGCTTTCACATGGCACAAATATAAAGAACCTGGGAACAGCCAGGCCTATACATTGGCTGAGGCCTGAAGCAGAACTGGAGCTCACAGACAACAGGCTCTCTACTCAATCAATAAAAGAAGCAGCACCAAATAATTTTGTGATGAAATTGCACCCACTGAAGATTCAGCACTGGTCTGATTTCTAAGCCAATGAATGAGGACACTGCAGGCTTTTAAAATTAATTTATTTTCCTTACTTTTTTCCTCTCCTGTTCCAGTGCATTCATATTTCCTTAAATAATTATTTTGATTTACTCTTTTGTTTTCCCCCCGACTTTAAAAGCCTGAAATGCATCTTGTGTTAGAGATGCCAGGCAAAGCAATTATCTTGGTATTATATTTAAGCATTACAAAAAGCCTGTTTGGGGAGGGAGGAGGACTGACAGCAGTGCCTTTGTTGAATTACAAACTGCTCCCTGCAGAATGACTGGGAGGCTGGAAGCATTTCCGAGTGAGATCGCCTGTTATACACAGACATCATCACTCTGGAGTACCCCTATGTAAACATACAGATATAACCAGATAATTCAGATCTTTTTGGCTCTTCTGACAGGGAAATATTGTCAGGTAAGTGTTGCATGATCCACCCAAAGAGGCAGCACCAAGCTAGGAGAGCCCAGGCCACCCTCAGGTGTCTCAGCACAAACACATCCCCACAAGGGCACACCATGGACATCATCTATCAAGAATCATGGGGAACAAAAGAACAGGGAAAGCCAAAATTGTAGCAAAATTGTGGCAAAATATCTCCCTGCTGCCTGGAAATAGGGGGGTTGCTGACTCTCTGTGCCAGATCTTCCTGGGAAACCTTTGCTGCATAAATTTCTCAGTTATTTTTTAAATACTTCACATTTTTGGCCACTGCAAAAGCATGTGCCCGTAAATTCGACAGTTTTATTATGTGGTCTGAGGAAAAACAGGAGAAGTATCTCTGCATTGTGTATGTGTCTGCTCTTTACACAGGATTCTGGCATAACTGCAGAGAACAAAATAGGAGAGATGAAACCACAGGTGAGCAAGAGACAGTGAACACCACCAGCCCTCCCCTCCCCTACAGCACCAACTCCCATCAACCCCCGAATAAAAGTCCTGGGAATGCTTTCCTTGCTGAACTCTGCAGGGAAAACACGCTCACTTCAAAGGATTGCCCTGCCTGGGTTCTCCTGTGTGTGCCACAGGGACTGGATTTGAGCTGCACCCTGACAGCCACGAGGCTTCCAGCCAGCTGGGCAAGCACCTCCTGCCTCTGCTCCCTCAGCAGCAGCACCTTGTCCTTGCTGTACAACAGGCTGAGAGGGGAAGGACCAAAGCAAATCCCAGGAGAATGGCAAAGCTGGCAAAGGAGGGGGAAAGCAAGGAGAGAGAAGAATGTCATCCGTGCCAGCAAAGCAGTAAAGCATATGGAAACTGCATTTAAGGCACAAAGGGTGTGTGAGGAGTTGATATAAACAGATGGCTAAAGAGCAAGGAGAGAGCAATTCCAAATTGTGAGGGAAACAGGGAACGGAAAGAAATTCAGGATTATGAACTTCATACTGAAAAGGGCAAAGAGAATTTAACAGGATATCTACAGCAGTAGTTATGAAAATTACCAAAAAAAAAGTGAAAAACCACATCAGCAGATGTTAGAGCTGAGCCAGGAATTTGCCTTTCCCACCTGGGGAGGGATGTAGTGCTGAGGAGGATCTCCCACAGATGTGGCAGCAGGGTCCAGGAAAGCAGAAGCAGAGCCTGGCCAGGCCAGGACAGCTTTGGGGTAAGGAATGTTTGGGCTGGGCTCAGGGCCTGGCTTCCTCAGACACCAAATTAGGTATTTCTCTTTTGTGTGCCCATTAATGAAATTCAAACAGAACCATTTCCACCCATTCTCTGTCTTGTCTGACAGATATTTGTGTGATTCTAGCCAGCAGTGAGGTCCTGGTCTAGCTACAGACACAGCTGCAGATGCCAATAAAGCAACCATGAGAGTACTCAGTATTGGAATGGAAGTCTTAAAATACATCTTAAAATACATGTATTTCTTGATGAATACGTGTAGCACTTAAATCACTCAATTGCACACAGCATTTACTCATATCTTGGGATTTATTCACCTTCTTGTCAGCTGGTTTCAGAGAAAAAACCTTTAACAACACCACGCAAGGGCTTCACCAGGTAAGAAGGAAATGCTGATTGGTTTCACCCTTTTTTGCAACAATCCATCCAAAGCTAATTAGAATGGGTTTGCTTTTTCCTCGCAGAAATAATCCACAGGAAAGACTGATGGGCAGAGCCAGCTGCATCCTGCACAAAGGTGGTGGGATTTAAGTGATTCTGAGCTGTGCTCCCAGAACTCCGTAGCCTTCAGGCATCTATCTGGCCTTTCTCTGTGGATGGCATAATTAGGGCTGGAGTGAAAACCCCCGTGGTGAAGCCTGATAAGAAGTCAATTTTCTGGGCACCACGTGGGCCAAGAGAGATGTGCCCCAAAAGCCCAATTAGCAAAGGCTCCCCCTGCTCAGCCCCGACCAAGAGCTGAGGAGCAGCAGCTCAGGGGTTCACAAGCCCCTCACACATCACAGGTGTGAGGAGCACTTTGTCCCCATCTCACCTCTCCTGGTGACCTTCACACTCCCTTGTAAATCCCACAGATTCACACATCTCTCTGGAAACAGGATTCACCTCAGAGCCTTCAGCCACACCGCGTGCAGACACAAGGTAAGGTTTTCTCTCTGACTGGGGAGCCCCACAGAGAGGATTTGTCAACAGAACCTGACCCCAGGTCTCTTGGACCCTCTGGCCAAGGCCAAGCACACAGAATTTGAGTGAAATCTCTGTCACCCCAACTGCAGAACCCAAAAGCATCACAGCAAGCTCAGCCCCCTGCAGCCGTGCATGGGCAAAGTGAAGAAATGATAAGGTTTGATTTCCCATCATCTGTTAAGAGAAAAGGGAAAAGTTCTTGGCTGTTGGAAAAGCACTGCAGATCTGGAAAAGAGAGTGCTCAGCACCTGTGCTTTACGAGCCAGAGGTCCCTTTGTTTATGGGAAGAAATCACCTCCCTGACAGCCAAAGGAATGCTGAGGCACAGCACCCAAGGACCCTACAAACTCCCCTTTCCAGCTGGGGATATCGAAGAGCAAATCCCAGATTCAAAAGGGGTGCAGGGCATGGAAACTGCTGCTGAGGAATTTAAGTGGTTTCTCCAGACCAAGCAACTGTAGCATGACTATGATGGAAGGAGTTAATAGACACTGAAATTGTTTTATTAAGTAGATTTGCCAGAATTTACTGATTATTAAACCTCATTAGCCGGGGACTTGTACTCCGTGTTCTTCCCCAGTTGCTGCCTGCTGGATACAAGGGAGGGATGCTGGAGAGATTATTTCTAAGCCCTTCCCCCTTCCCTCTCCCCTCCTCTTCCAGGACCACGCTGACAGTCCCGGGGGAAAGAGAGGAGACACAGGGAGAGGGCAGGATCCACCAGCTCTCCCTCAGCATCTTTCAGCAGGAAGCCCCAGGAGAGGAGCTGCCCCCTCAGGACCCCTTCGCCGAGGATCCCTGAGCACAACATGTGTTACACGAACACGCACGGCTGCTTTCCCCTTCCAGGAGAGAAGGAGGAAGAAGGGTAGAGACAGCCGGCTCCAGAGTGCTGATTTCCCGTGTAACCAATACCGGAGAGCCCTGCCAGGAGCTGCTGGCGGCCCCTGCTCCGTGTGCGGCATGTGAGCATCACCTGCGGGGCAGCGGCGCTCCGGGCAGCTGCTCGTGCTCGGCTGCTCAGTGACTTCGGGCAACTTTCCTCGCAGTGCTCGCACTTCGCCGACTTGGGGTAAGAAGTGCTTTTTAGTCTCTAGAGACTACGGACAAAACCAGGGGTTTGTCCCCGAAAGGAGGTGGGGAGCGCTTCAATTGCTGCCCCGCTCCCAGCCGATAAAACACTTTCTGCCTGCTTAACAAAGTTTTTTCCGCGGTGGGCAAAGGTTCCCCTCCAACTTCGGAGCAATTTGCGGTGGCACGAGGTCGGGTTGATAACGAGAATCATCATTTAGACAGCACTTTCCCACTTAAGGCATTTTGTAAACATCTCCCTGCTAATCCTCGCAATGCCCCCGAGAGGCAGCGCGGGCGCGCAGCGAGAGGCAGAGGAACCACGACCGGAGCAGCCCAGTGAAAGCAATTAGGAACTGTAAAAGAATTAGCAATTAGGAACTTTGCATCCCAGCTGATGGCAGGTAATTGACCACCGCATCTCTAATAACTATTAAGCAGCTTAGTTGAGTTAGCGCGTGGTTAAGGGTTTATAGAAATAAGAAAGCGAAGCGACAAGGACCGGAAAATACCGATCGAACGATGCTCTAGACCTGCCGGGGAAGAGCCCGAGGTGCTCCCGGCTGGATTCGCAAGCATGCGAGCCCCGGTGATAATTATGAATGAGGCTGTAGCTCTGCTCCGTGCCTGTGTTGCCAGACAACCAATGAGGCTGCAAAGCAAAGCTCATTCACAGGCTGCAGGTTTCGGGGAGAAGCACAGAGGTGACTTTTACTTACAAAACAGGCACTCGTTAATTTTGTGGTGGAGGAAAGTGGCTGGAAACACCTTTTCTCTCGCGGTAACCTCTGCTATGTTTTCTCCTCCTCTCTGTATCTTCTGGCTGACAGATCTCCCTGCTCTGACGCCGTTCTGGATGTCCCGGTGAGAACTCTTAGAGATGCCTATTCTCTCCAGAGGCAGTGACCAAGACTATAGTAACATTAGCTACAACTCCTGTTATTCCTTGAGCCACCTCCTTCCCATCTGCGTGGAAACCCCTTCTGTCAAGGGGGTCCATTACCAGAGAGCCAGGAGGATTTACCACCCTGACCAAGCGTCTGCAGCCGATCTAAAGACAGAGATCATGATCAATGTTGGAGGCATCAAGTACCTGCTGCCTTGGAGCACTTTAGATGAGTTTCCCCTGACCAGACTGAGCAAACTAAAGCTTTGCAGCAGCTACGAAGAAATCATCCAGCTGTGTGATGACTATGATGAGGACACCCACGAGTTCTTCTTCGACAGGAACCCCAACGCTTTTGGGATGATTGTCAGCTTCCTAGCGGCGGGGAAGCTGATGCTCTTGAGAGACACGTGTGCCTTGTCTTTCCAGGAGGAGCTGAGGTACTGGGGCATCGAGGAATCCAACCTGGAGAACTGCTGCTTTCGGAAACTGTTCCAGAAGCTGCAGGAGCTGGCCGAGATCCGCAAGGAAGAGGAGCTCCGGAGGAACGAGGAAGCTTCGTGTGTCTTGGATGAGAAAACCAGATTTGGACAGTTCATGAACAGACTCAGAGATATGGTGGAAAATCCCCAGTCAGGACTGCCAGGCAAAGTCTTTGCTTGCCTCTCCATCCTCTTTGTGGCCACCACAGCTGTAAGCCTTTGTGTGAGCACAATGCCGGACTTAAGAGCTGAAGAAGACAGGGTAAGTCAGCCCTTTTTAACTGGTCTAACCAGAGAATCAGTGAAACAGTCTGTGTCAGAAAACACAGCAATGCCTTGAATTAGTTCTATAATTTTCAAGTGATAGAACATTCTTATCATTTTCATGTTAAGAATAGTGGGAACAAACACTGTACTGATTTTTAGCTAAAATACAAGAAAGCTTTTGGACAGAGCAGGTATTTCAGCTCTCCAGGATAGGGCTGCTTTTCCTTCTTGAGAAGCAGCTGCCAGTGTAAGATTAACTTGTTAACACTGAGACTCTCAAACTGACACTCTGGAGTTTCCAAGGTGCTTCACTCTCTAGTTACAAGCAGTCTCTCCTTTGGACACATCAGCTACAGAAATATTTTCTTCTGACACCTTTACTTTTAAAACAGCTGGGCACCTTCCCGTGTGATAAAACATTCAGATGTTTAAAGAGGAAGAAATATGAATTAATTTTTATACGTTACATTTCAGAAGTTGCATAAAGATTGAAGAATGAGAGACAGATGAAGTGTTTTTGCACATGCTGATACTTAAAAGCTGTGCCTCCAAAAATCACAATTCCATGCTAAGAGAATTCTGTGTTTGCCCCACATGTATGTACATATTGTAGGAGCAATACCAAACCCTATCTGAGCTGCTAAGTGCATTTAAACCCTTCTCAAAGAACTCATCCAATTAATTCAGTACAAATAAATCAAACCTGTATCACACGTGAAGGATATTCTCTATAACATTGCTGTAAATATTGCAGCATTTAAAAGATTTATTTTTGTAATAATAAACCAGAGGGAAGTAAGAATCCAAAGTTATTTCAGACGTGGCAAGGTCCAAATTCATCAAATAACCTTGACTAATTTCTGTCATGAATCCTGCGCTCACTTTGCAAACTGCCCTTCCAAAAATGCTGAGGAAATCTGTGTGAAATAAACTCCCTGCCCCAACCCCTGCTATAAGAGAAAACACTCCTCAGAGTGTCACATAGTGATGAATAAAGTCATTTTTGCATTTATAGCACAGCCTGGTGTGCACAATACAAAAATCTGCACCTATTTTAGTGCTCAAGCCGTTGGCCGAAGCAGCCTTGGCTTTGATATTTGTCATCTTTGAGCCAAGCTGAGGATGCACAGAAGGCTGATATCTAAGATCATTCCCTGTTCCATTTTAACTCCTTGGATGCCAACTTCCATTTGCTCAGGAAGGCTCTAACCTTTCAGGAAAAAGCCCGGTGCTCTTGCAGCCTCCCTCAGCTATTACTTTTTGGCTGAAAAAAGGAAAAACTGTGCTCACAGGAAAACTGTTAACACTGTTCCAGTGCTTCTTCCAAGGAAGTGCTTTAAATATAGAACATCCTTCTTCCAGCTTGATGTACAAACACTACAAACTCTGCTGCAGCAAGTGCTTCCCACTAACTTTGTTAATGGAAGTGCCTCGATGCTTTTTGTCTTCGTTTCCCCAGCACTGCAGAAAAAGCTTTGATAAATAAGTCCCATGCAAAAGAACCAGCACATAAGCAGAGCTGAGCTAGATGTAAGAGGCCGTGGGTTTTAAAAATAATTAACTAAGTTGGAGAGAAAAGCGTGCTGAGGGTTGTAAGTGTGGCTGGGAGCTGCAGTGAAGCTGCTGCTCCTGGGTTTCCTATAAAACACGGGTGACATTACCACTTAAGAGATTTGCATACATACCCCTGCTTTAAAAACGAGCAAGCTGCATCAAAGCAAGCTCAAAAGATGGATTACTTCAGGTTCAGGGGAGAGGGTGAGGGATGAACTTGAGGGAAGGACCACATTTGTCCAAATATTTGGAAACGTTCCATAGTTTACACTTACAGCACCAGCCTAATGCACTTTGTCATCATGCCCCAGAAGCACCGAGTATTAAAAGTCCCATTCTTTGAATTATGTGATGTTCTGCCAGAGGAAACAGAGGGGAATAGATGAGACAAAATAATGAGTATTTTGTGCCTTGTGGAAAAGCAGGGAATCTGAACTGCTAAAGAGCAGTTTCTGCATCCCTAGATTCCCATCCCTAAATTCTTAGCTTGCAACAACTGAGATTTTCTTACTGGCATCTCAAAAGAGCATTTTAACTAGCATTGGACAGATAACCCCATGAAGTTAATTGACTAAAATTGGGACTTCTTGGCTGCAGCTGAGTCATACTTAACAAATTGCAACTCTCTGACTTGATTTGTAACTTAGAACTGTTCACCTCAGAAAGTGACTGCAAGGTGGGGCCACATTTAACAGGAACGTGAGACAGGCATGCAGGACCTGAAATTTTTGCTTTTTGGGTTGAACACAAAGATGACTTGATATCTGTTTGCTCAGTGACAGAAAACAGTTAAATTCCTTCACAAAGTTTCTGAACAACCTGCAATTCCACACCTGAATTCAAAAATGCCCTGTCCTGAGGTTTATTCAATTCTGAGTTAAAGCTTGGCAAAGCCTCTGTGGTAAATGTCCTTAAAAGTACTGCAAGGATCCATTTTCCAATGTCACCAACACTGGAAACTGAATTTATCCATATTATCCATTCTGAAAACCAGACAAAAAAGACTTTACCTCTGCTGCACATGTACCACTCTAGGGTCCTGTTCCTCCTCGTCACAGCCACATCAAGAGAGTGGAAACTGGCTGGACTCCAGCTCAGGAAGGATCAGAGTGAAAAACAAGAAAGGGGGAAAAAAAAAAAAAAGAGGAAAAATAAAGCAAGGTGACTCCCACTTCACTCACTTGGCTCAGAGGCTGCTGATCCCACCCTGCAGGCACAGCAGATCCCTTGTCCTTTTAGCAGCTGCTGAGCCAGGTCTGCTCAGAAGGGAGAAAAGCTGCCTGGGCAGGCAGAAGAGCAACCAGGAGTCCTCACTATGCGAGGGGAAGTGAAAACTCCGGTCTGTCTCCGGGAGAGGGATGGCAGGGAGCCAAGAGAGAGCATCTGCATCAGGGAAACCCAGTCACCCTGGCAACCAGAGGGGAGGGAAGGAGCCATCGCCAGGGGCAGCAGAGGGGAGCAGAGTGGGAGCTGAAAGTCAGGGATGCAGATGAAAGCGAAATGAAGAGGGAGGTGTTGTACCTGGCACCATGCACACACTGCTGAATATGTCAAATTTAGGACCCTTTTCGGGAAAGGAAATCCACAGAGATGTGGGCAAACAGTTCTCTAAGTTTGTATCCCATATATGTGATATAAATGATGTGAATCCCCACCCAGAGGGAACAGTCCCAGGTGAAGGGTGCACCAAAAGTTCAGCAGAACTGCAGAGCAGCAGAGCTCAAGTTTATGTCTGACCATGACATAAACACACAAAAGTTTTTATCATTTATGAGGCTAAGGAAAGAGGAGTCATCAGTAACAAGGTTATGTTATTTAGGCATAAAACAATGGAATTATTACATTCTCCTGGGGTAATAGATCCTTGTCCATGGCATTTGTGTCTGTTCTTTATGGAGATCAAACTGTTTTTGGTTAAAAAGCAGATTTAATTTCATCAACATGTAGTAACTGAGGCATGTAGAGATAGAAAAAAAAAGCATATTTGGAGGTGAGGAAATCTGCCATTGATCTGAACAGGCAGCTTGAGAGAACTGCAAGCCTGAGCTGGAGACCAAGCATACAGGACAGTGACAAAATTCACCAGTATTACTCTCAAAGGAAAGGATTCAGATCATCCCACTAGAGACAAGGCAGAAGCCCCATCAAAGTCCCCCAAAAGTCCCAGTCTCACACAAGAGTTACAGTCAGGATCTGGAGGGGATCACTGAAACAGTCACTGCTCAGCACACCCAACCCAGAGGAAGAAAACATCATTGCACCAGAAAATTACAGAATAAAACCACTGCAGAAGGGTCTGGAGAAGGAGAACACTTTGAGGTACTCTTGGGGCTTTCCTTAGGAAGAGACATTTTGTTTAATGAGTCCTTAAAATTGGCATCCTCTAGAGAAATGACTCAGCAGAAAGGCTACAGCAAGGTCTGTACTTGGGGAAGGCAGCAAATTAAAGTCAGGGGGAAGAAAACCCCCAGATATTTCCATTCCCTGACCTTGTTGCTACTAATTTTTGTATTTGCTCTTAGCTGACCTTGAGAAGCTTGAAATTGCTTTAGGTATTTTATAGGGCCTAATGAAACATGACCAACATGAGCTGCAGCCACTGTTGTTTCCCGTGAAGATTTTATCCTGAGACTCACAATACTCATTTTTTTAAAGCTTCTTTTCCTGGCATCATTTGACTATGTGAAAACCAAAGTCCTTTTAAAAGAGTAAGCTTTTAGTCTCTGGCTGCACTCTAGAATCCAGAAAACATGAACAGATGAGGAGAACCCAGAACTTAATACATAGAATCCCTTTTAGTTTATTTTTTTATTCTGCACCATTATTCTGGAGGCCCTGATTAGTTTTTTTCCATGCTTGATGTTGCTGAAGTTTTCTGTATGATACCAAAGAACATTTGGCTTGCACACTGGACGAAACTGCCAAGAAACAGGTTTTCTTTGAAACTGGAATAATTTTACTTTACAGGGGGAAAAAACCCAATTTATTTGCCTTACTGAGAAGAGAAAGAAAATGCAATGCTGATTTAAAGTGTAAGACTACAAAGGCGTATGTGTGCAGGCCTAGCTATAAATACACTGCTACATACATATGACTTGAAATTACTTGGAACAAAATAAAACTTTGACTTTATTGCATCTGCTCAAGCACTTTATTCTGGGTTCTTATCAGGTCACTTTCTGCAGACAATCCCTCTCCTAAATTATCCAAGAATCCAGGGCAAGTCTGATTCCTTCTGACCATTTTGATCAGCAAGGAGTGTAGGGAAATGTGCTTCACTGGAGCACCAAAAACCTCCTGGTCCAGGTGTACTCAGCACAGTAGAACCCAGCTGATTTATGTGCTTTGTGGACTGAATTGGTTAAATTAATAATGATTGAAGAAAGGTTAAATAAGAAGCCATTAAACAACAGAAATCAGAATGTTCAAGTCTGGGATTTGATATCTATTTATATATAAATTATTGGGATCTTTATGGGATCTGCCTTTTTTTTTTTTTTTTTTGAGGTCAGAAACACCAGGACCTTTGACCTTGAAACTGCACTTTTACGTTAAGACCCTGATTTCAGAGTTCCACATGATAATTGACCATTTCCCAGGCCCCCACAGCCAGAATTGCATAACTCAGCACCAGGTCTGCTCTGTACAACACTGATAAAGTTCATATCACTTAAGCCCTGCTCTCCATGGCCACTGCAGGGGTGCTCACTGCTGACCACCTGGGCCCCAGCTCACCTGCCCCTTGCCACACAAAATAAGTTTCTGCACAAACTCCTGACCCTCCAGGGAGGGAAAGGATCCTGCCTGGCTTTCCAAAGCCGTGGCCCAGTGCTCAGAAAGCACAGTTAGAGGTTATTAGTGTGCCTTATGCTCATCCCCTTTTGGCTGAGTCCCAGCAGCGCTCAGCCTCCGAGCTTTGCACGCCATCCTGGGGGAACACCCAGCTGTTCCAGCTGTTCCAGCTGTTCTGCACTGGGCAGGGCACCAACAGCTGTGCCAGCACATGTGCCCCTCACTGGGAACCAGGATTTCTTTCCCCTCTGGCTGCTTTTGGGGTTGTAATAGTTACAGTGGGGCTGGAGCCTGTTCACTCTCCTCACCTGACTCACCTCAAGGGGCTCAGCACAGATCAGAGTTTAATGGATGCCTTCTTTGGGAAGATGGGTGTTCCCTTCCATGGAGCCATTCCATTGCTGCAAAACCCTGTTTGAAACTAATTCATCCTCCAAGCTCCTTCCCACAGCATCAGCACCTCCTCTTAGCACCAGTATTTCCCCTAATAATGGGTTCAACCACATTGGGGACCCCCTGTACTACACAGTTACAATAAGAAGGAATTTCTGATCTGACAATTTTACAGTACAGTGAGAAAAGAAACAAGGAAACATTATCAGGGCAAATGCTTTGACCAGCAGCAAAACTGTTAGTTGAAGGTTATCCTCCCAAGTCCCAGATAAACTCCTTGTAGTTTTGACTATACCACTCTTCACAGTTACAAAATTAAGTCTGATAGATTCCTTACTAGAAAAACAAGAAAAAGTTCACTCTTTCTCACCTTTCCCCTTTATTCTTTCTCACCTTCCCCCTAACACTGACTCTTTTGAGACGCCAACTGCTTTAAATCAAATTCAGACTCTTCAGACTGGCTCTCACACTGTTTGCAGACTAAGGACCCAAGTTTAAAAGTGAATTGAAACATTTTGTTTTAGGTACTCTTCTGTCCCAGAGGGGATAATTATTTGTTGGACACAGAGCAATAATTTATTTCTCTGTTGTTTCTAATGCCCACATTAATACAATACCAGTATTAGTTTAATTTCTCCAAATGCTGTAGTTGTAGTAATTGTTTTCCTAAGGCCAGGCTTCCCTCCCATCAAGTAGAACGAGTGGGAACTCATTGTGTTCTCAGAATACACAGCACTGCTTTAACAAGCTCATCATTCCGTAAATCAGGTTAGAGTCTCTTCCTCAGCAGCTTGTAACCTTCTGATTTTATTGCATCAGTCTGAAGCCATAAATCCAGGCACTGATGTGATCCATAACATAGATTCTGAGCTCTCCCTCCCCATCATTTGCTTCAGCAGAGCGTGGTTTAATTATTCCGATGGCAGCGCCAATGCGGCCGCAGTGATTCAGCAGCACCTGCGGCACTGCAGCCCCATCCCGGGGCTCAGGTACGCAGGCAACACGGGCTGGCACCACCTTTCCTAACCCAGCCATGGCTCCACAGCCTCATTTCTCCCCTGTGCCTGTTCATTTCCTGCTGCCAGTGGGGTAAGAACAGCCTGGAGCCAGCTGGGAACGTCAGTTCCCTACACCGAGGTCCTGCTCTGCCTCTACTCCTGCCTGACCCCTCTCTAGGCTTGCAGCCTGCCCATGTTCCCACTGCTTTGGATCTGTGGGCAGGCAAGGGCATGAACCAAAGCTTGTTTTCCCTCTATCCCATTAGTTCCTATTTTCCCCACAGAGGGAGGGAGAAATTCTAGACCAGGATGCACTGCCCAGATTTAACTTTGAGAAGTGCAAGAGGCTGGAACACAGGCCCTGACCCGGGAAATGGCAACCCTGGGCTCAGAGAGGGAAATTCCTGCCAGTTTCACTTCTAAATCCTGCACCTAGAGGGCTGACTGATTTTGGCCAAAGGGCCAGGCTGCAGGAAGAGCAGTCGTGCTGGGATAAGTGCTGGACAGCGCAGGCTGGCAGAAGGCAGGCTGGGAGCCACAGGACAGGCTGATCCCATCTGCTGCCACCCCAGTGGACACTGGCCTCTGTCCACAAAGCAGTGTGTGCATCACAGGAAGGAGCTGAGCAGCGACTTGACCCTGCCAAACAAAACCTGGGCCTGCCAGGATAAATTCAGCAGATGTGAACCATGACCTTGCATCAGCCAGGGAGCCAGGCATGCTCCTGCTGCGAGCAGTGATGTTCTGGCAGTGTCCTCCCACTGCAGAGGGAGAAGGAGGTGCAGGGCCTGTGTTTAGGGAAACTCCTCTAGGACTCCAGTAGAATGGAGCATGTGCTCTGTGGGCTCCTTCCCTGCCTGGTTGTGGCTCCACCAGGTGTGGGTGACTGAGCACCAGGACAGCCTTTGCTCGGGAGCAATCACTGCTGCATCCCAGGCGGAGCTGGCTGGGAACGGGGCTCAGATCCTTTCAGCCCATTGCTCATCTGTTTGATGATGATGAGCCAGCTGGTTCCCATAAACATGCCCCAGGAATAAGTAACAGTGTTTGCACTCAGTGCTTCAGCCATGACTTCTAGCAGGGTTCAAGGACTTCTGTCAGCTTGGTTCATAAATAACACGAGATGCCCTGCTCACAAGTGTGCTGTGT
Organism: Rhipidura dahli; assembly: GCA_013399225.1. Classification (NCBI taxonomy): domain Eukaryota; kingdom Metazoa; phylum Chordata; class Aves; order Passeriformes; family Rhipiduridae; genus Rhipidura; species Rhipidura dahli. The sequence continues at coordinate 764,590 of VXAC01008451.1, forward strand.
GAGCTGCATATTCACCTTGTGCTGAGGTACACATTCATTTCCTCTCCAAAGCTCAGAAATACGGCATGATTGTGAAATAATCCAGACACTGATCAAGCTGGGTTTATTAGCAAAGCATTCTACAAGCATTGGAGGAACTTTTACTATTAAACTTGGGAATGGATCATTTGACACAGGAAACACTTGGAATCACTGACACCATCCTGAGCAGTGTTCACTAGCAAGCACAGGGAGGAGATCACGGGAAGTGCTGTAGCTTTGCTTGTTTCACATCTCAAAATCCACCCTGTTTACAGACAGTGGGAAATCCCAAATTACACGGCACAGAAAACAGGCTCAGATTGCTGCCAATAAACTTCCACTTAGAGTCGATCACACCAGGGGCAGAAAGTTGGTACCCATCCAATTTTATCCTCAGGCAGCTGCAGCACTGCACTCCAAACATAATGGGAATAACAGGATTACTTTAGTTGTACTCCAGATTAAGAGGGAATAAAGGGCAAATATCCACTCCAAAAGGTATTGGGGTAAACCTTTGGCAGTAGGAAACTAATTGGTGGATCAGGTAATGATTCAGAGCAACTCTTTGACTGTAAAGTGTCTTAGAGTGCAGAAATGCAGGACACAAATGATCAGCACAGAGCAGACCCTGAAGGAACCAGAGTGGTTCCTTGGTAGTGTCATTTATTCAATAATAATAAAGTATCTTCCTGTCTAGAACACATAAAAAAGTGAGCAGCATCTGGGAACCAGCATGGATAGATGAGAGATACATTCTGATTCAGTCTCCCTGGGCATCACTGAAGTTATTGATGCAAGTAAAGATAATATGTTCACTGGATGAGATTTATACCTGTTGTAAGTCAGGTTAGAGCTGCACAACTCTGGGACTCGATTTTGCTTATTATCCTAGATGTCATTACACTTTCATGAATGTTTCCTGGCAAACCAAGAGGCCAGGAAATTTATCTCTTTTTGTCTTGTGAGTGGCACATATCTCAAGCACATTCAGCTGAAATTCACAATTAGTGAATAATTTTTTTTTTTTTTTTGCTTCCCCATCCCTGGAAGTATCCAAGCCAGGTTGGACAGGGCTTGGAGCAACCTGGTCTTTAAGATCCCTTCTACCCAAACCCTCCTGTGAGTCTGTGAGTGGAGAATAGAAGCCAGGAGAGTTGCCTTGGGCCACTGTTTCCTGGGGCTATTGAGGGAACTGGGCTAACTGGACTCACTACAGCTGTTCTTCTATTTTGTTATGAACCTATATTTTTTTCCTATTTAAAGAGAAATTAATAGAAATATCCTAAAATGATCAATCTCACTGTAAGGCCATAAACTCCAGCACATAAGAGAACACAGAAAATAATCCACTCTCTCATACACCAGAGGGGAATAATGAAAAGGAAGCTTGAATTGCTGACTATCTCTGGTAGTAGAGGAGTTTGAAACAACTCCTTTGCTTCTTTGAGGTGGTTTATAAATCTAAGAAACCACACAATATTTCAGGCATCAGGCTCAGTATATATCTTTTTACACACAAAACACTGTTTCATTCATTGCTGAGCCAAATGCTCATTTCACGCAGAAGATCAATACCAGGCACTCATTTTATTACATTTATATCATAAGTTGTAGAATCTCTGCTGGAGGGAAGTTCCATAAATCCTGATAAATTCTTGCATTGTTGAAAAGTAAATCTGCAGGATGAATAAAGAGTTACATTCTCACTGCTGGGCCTCTCGTAGCTGTTCTCCCATCAAAGTCAGTGACAGGTTGAGTACTGATTGAAGCTATGGTGCCATAAAACATGTCAGGGGGTCTTGCTGAAAATGACCACCTCCCTAAAAATAAAAATAAAAAATAAAACCAAAAATAACCTCATCTTCCCCTCTTGCTCACAGTCAGCACCACACCAGCTTGGAGCTTTTAGAGCTCCCACTCCACCGTGTGTAAAACTGCAGCAGGAGGAGAAAGAGCCCCGTGAAAATTTGACTCAAAGATCTGGAGATAAAAGCTCAGAATTCTGCTCCAGTTAATGGAGAGGTCGAGGGAGGGAGTTTGTTGTGGCTTGTGTTGGCAGGTGTTGAACACTAGAATTTCCCCAATGTTTTTGGTTTGTTCAGAATGAGGAATTGTATAGAAGCTGTTGTGGCACAGAGATTTCTTTATCGGACATTTAGGCAAAAAAAATCCTTTCATGGATCAGAGCATTTGGGCCATACTGAAAGTAACCTATGGGAATGTGGTGGCAAAAAGAAAAAAAATGACATTTCCCACTGACACAGGGGCATCAGTATTTTGGTGAGAACAGAGATTTGAAGTCAGTGTGCTCTGCCTGTTCTTTGGACAACAGTTCTGAGAGCAACATAAAACACTGAGGTGTAAAAATCCTCAAAACTACTGGGAGAAACAGAAATCAGCTTCGGTGCTTAATATTTCTTTTTTCCCCCCTCTTATTTCAACATTTGCTGCTTTTGAACAGGGTGTTCAAAAGGATGAAGGATGTTTGAAGAGACTGACATCAGAGAGGGATATTCTACATAAGTCAAGTCAGGTGCATTCCATAATATATACAAATGTTCCTAATGCATAAAACATTCCCATGCAAACTCATGGGATGAAATCCATCTCCCAACACGAATCCAATGAACGTGTTCTCATTATGCTGACAGCACAAATTGCCTTCTCTAAGTAAATATAAATTTCCATAGGGAATACTGAGGTCACTGAGGGTGGCAAGAATTAAAAATCTCCCAACCAGTCTCTACATTGCTACACTTTGAAATTTCACACTCAGTCCAAAAGACACCCTACATCTTATTCGTTAAACCTTCCAGCAAACAAAATGCTTTTTCTTCTATTTTCTAAGGAAGGCATAGGGATAACCCCATGATGATCTGAGAGCAATGTCACCTGCAAACTCCTAAAGGTAAATAAGTAACAGAGGCACTGGAAATTCAGCCCAGTTAACAAAAAATAAAATAAATCTTGATGGGAGCAATGAATAATTCAGAGGCCACATCGCTGGAGTGACCAGAGGCAGGCCTGTGCCGAGTCCAGGCTGCACTGTACAAATAATTCAGGGCTCAGAAAGAGTGAGCACTGCATAACACAACTGCTGATTGCAGGCAAAATCTCATCAAGCCTAGTCAGCAGCTCTGCAAACATCAATGCACTCCAGCACCGACTGCAAATGGAGCCACAGCCTGACCCTGCATGCAGAGCTCTGGCAGGGCCAAGCCTTCATTAGTTTTTGTGGTGTTTCATTTTAGGGGTAAAGTATGGCATCCACAGTGCACTGTGCAGAAAGGAAAAATTCCCAAATGGTGTTTCAGAGCTAAATTGTTCTGAGGGCTAGGCAGAGTAAAACACACTCCTGAGGGGGAACCTCAGCTGGCCAAGTCTACAACACAAAAAGACTTTGTGTTACTCCCAAGTGCAGCAGAAAGTGGGAATTATTCAGGACTCACAGCCTGCAAGCCAGGACTTGGTACATAAATGGGTTTAATTCAAGTAGGCTGGAAGATGCAACACAGTGAAACGAGGCAGGTGGATAGATCTGTTCATTCAGCCATTTCATGTGCTCGATATTCTCCGTACAGCACCGAAGGGCAGCTGCCACACTACCCGTGAGCTGGGGTTTGTTTATCTCTGCCACCAGTGACTCAGGCAGAGCCATACTGCTTCTCCCTCAGTGTTTTCGGACGCTGGTTCCCAGACTTCTTTTATTTATTTCCCTCTCTGTTTTGTGTCAGGGTGAGTGTTCCCAGAAGTGCTATTACATCTTCATCATCGAGACCATCTGCGTGGCTTGGTTCTCCCTGGAGTTCTGCCTCCGGTTCATCCAGGCGAGGAGCAAGTGCCAGTTCTTCAAAGGACCCCTGAACATCATTGACTTCATGGCCATTTCCCCCTACTATGCCTCCCTCATCTTCGAGGATGACTCCAGCGAGGAGGAGGACAGGCCGAGCAGCAACTCGTACCTGGAGAAGGTGGGCTTGGTGCTACGGGTTTTACGTGCCTTGAGGATCCTGTACGTCATGCGCCTTGCCCGGCACTCCCTGGGCCTGCAGACCCTGGGCCTCACCGTGCGCAAGTGCACGCGGGAATTCGGGCTGCTGCTGCTCTTCCTGTGCGTGGCCGTCACCCTGTTCTCCCCCCTGGTCTACCTGGCCGAGAACGAGTCCGGCAGGGTGCTGGAATTCACCAGCATCCCCGCCTCCTACTGGTGGGCCATCATCTCCATGACCACCGTGGGCTACGGGGACATGGTCCCACGGAGCGTGCCGGGCCAGATGGTGGCCCTCAGCAGCATCCTCAGTGGGATCCTCATCATGTCCTTCCCCGCGACGTCGATATTCCACACCTTCTCCCACTCCTACTCCGAGCTGCGCAAGGAACAGGAGCGGCTGCAGTCGCGGCTGAACCGCGCCAAGAACGCCAATCGCTCCGGTGAAAGCGACACCTTCAATGAGACTGACAGCCTGACCCTGGAGGGCCAGGGGTCCCCCATCAAATACATCTACACAGGGAACTGAGCTTGGTGTCCCCCATCAAACACATCTACATGGGGAACTGAGCCCAGATAACCCCCATCAAACACATCTACACGGGGAACTGAGCCTGGTGTCCCCATCAAACACATCTACATGGGGAACTGAGCCTGGTGTCCCCATCAAACACATCTACACGG
>VXAC01008451.1:769335-938196 GCA_013399225.1 Rhipidura dahli
CTACACGGCGAACTGAGCCTGGTCCCCCCATAAAACACATCTACCCGGGAAACTGAGCCTGGTGTCCCCATCAAACACATCTACACGGGGAACTGAGCCTGGTGTCCCCCATCAAATGCATCTACACAGGGAACTGAGCCTGGTGTCCCCATCAAACACATCTACACGGGGAACTGAGCCCAGATAACCCCCATCAAACACATCTACACAGGGAACTGAGCCTGGTGTCCCCATCAAACACATCTACACAGGGAACTGCGCCTGGTGTGGAGCGTTCCCGAAAACACGGACAGAAACGTGCACGCGTGAACGTCAGCAAAATACACAAAGCAAAGCAACAGCACAGGTCACAGCACTGTCCTCTCTCCTGACTTAGGTGTAAGCAGCAGCCAACCCAATCTAGCCAGCTCCAAAAATCCCCATGGAGCTGGAGGCTGGGGGAACGTAAAAAGTCAGAGTTTATTCAGTGGTAAATGCTCATTCCTCTCTATGATGACCAAGAATAAACTTTGTCTCTACCACTCATGCATCACCTAATACCGAGTGATAACACACACACCGCTTCTGTTGGCACAAACACACTTGTTATTTGATTTGCCTTCGAGTTTCCAATGTTCTTGCAATTAATATCTTGAGCCAGGCGTTAGGACACATTCTTTCAGGGCTAGACAATGGTGTGGTTCTCCACAGCTCATCCACCAGGCACACAGATACAACTTTCAGTTCTGTATTTAAAGCCAGTATCAAGCTTAAAATGAAGACACTCTCTGTGACAGCTTTCAAAGCTTGCCTGTAGCCAGACGATCAATCTGTACCTAACGAATTGCACTGCTTTGTATTAAACACATACTGTTTGCAAGAGCATTTGCTTGAAATGCAGTTGTGGTCTGCAGACTGTAAACATATCATACTAGGCAGCAAAAGTCTTCAAACTTCTTTTTCATACACTTATTTAAAATAAAAATGAGGAATAAAAAAAAGCCCAAGCTTACTGACCATATTGAAAAGCCTTGGTGTTATATTTTTTGTTGAATGGTGATGGTTTCTCTGGAAGAAGGATAAAAATCGATTTCTTGAAAATGTGATGACAGCTCAGAAGTATCCAAAGGTAAAAAGAGTAAAGAGTGAGGGGAATGATTGCCAGAGAGGCAGTGGGAGTGATTTCCTGATGGGAATGGAAAATGCCCCTTTTGGGATATCCACGTACAGCCAGAAGGAAACAATGGGGTTTTGCAGAGGTCAGCAATGCTCCTTTATGGGTGGTCTGGATGGTTTTGTACAATCTGGCCCTTTAGATGGTGTGGATGTGGTCAGTGAATTCCATAGAGGTCCCAAAGGCCAGGGGTGTGCTCAGGGCCCATGTCAGCCACAGTGGGAGAGCCCTCGTGATACCCCCAGGACTCTGAATTTCAGGCATGTATTTAAGCACTGAGATTAATCAAGGCCTAAATTAGTTTTTAATCAGATTTTCAGCTTTCATTACTCCATTTCTTAAACCTTGCCAAGGTCCCCATGACCTTCTGATGGGGCAAATCTCAGTGAAGTGACCTTTCACCAGGGCCAGCTTTTGGCAGGCACCACTCCTGCTCAGCCTGGCACCACTGGGAGCCTGGGGACACTCCAGGCACTGCCCCATCTCTCACCTGGACATCCAAACCCAGCCACCTGCAGAGCCCTGCAGCTTCCTGCAGGCACTTGGGAGCCTTGGTGCTCAGATATTCCCCTCCCTCCTGCACAGCTGAAGTGGAGAAAAGCACAGTTGTTGGCACAACCACGGTGACGTGACTGGGTTTAATCTCTTGGGCTTATCTTGCTATTGACCTTATGATTCAAACCAGAGGAACTGCAGAGGATTATTCATGGGGATGTTCCAACACAAGAGGAACAAGTTGACTTCAGATGACAGGCATTTACATTTGCCCCGTTAAAGGTGCAATTTCTGCTGGTTTAGGCACAGGCCCATCTGATTTTTTATTTTTCACAACCAGCGTTTATTTTTTGCTGGCAATTCTCTACAGTAGGACCACTGAGATGGTAAACCAGACAAAATCCTGGTGTGGGCTGTGAACCAGACCTCTCCAGGGTCCTGTGCATGGTGATGCCACCTGGATTTCTCTGGAGATTCTGCCCCTCTGGTCTGGCAGTGCCAAATCCAGTTCTTGGTGGCTGCTGGGACACAAATCCTGATGCAGAATCGCTGCAGCTTTTAAAAGGCACTTCTCCCACTGACACATACTTTGGAGACACAATCAGGTAGGGCAAGTGATTATTTTTTTCCAATTAACGACTTCCTTATTAGCTTAGGAGTTAGTTCAACATGGTTGCATGTAAAATAACCCAGCCACATGGTTATAAAAACGTAGATGTCTGGTGAAATATTGGGGGTTTTACTGCTCAAGTGCTGGTACCAGCTCCATGTCCAGCAGGTTCTGTGACGTAGGTGGGACAGTGGACAGGGACAGCAACCCAAAGCTGACTCAGCCAAGTGTTTAACCCCGTGTCAGTTCCAAAACACAACCCAGGAATGTGCTGAATCACCGAGTTGAAACAAACAAACAAAGCACCAGTGCCTGACAGGAAAAGTGAGTGTTTGACTCCCAGCAGAATTTGGATCACCACTCGTATTTCTGATTTTATCTTAATCTCCTCCAATAGCTGGGTCTGGGCTGCACCAGACAGAAAAAAAGTCCTGCATGATTCATGGTGTTACAGGGGAGGGAAAAATATGTTAGGAACATTTAGTGCCGGTGTAACTCAACTGAGTAACAAATTCAGAACAAGCAGTTACAATTAGCAGATACTGCTCAACTGTTGGTGCCAAGATCGTATCATTTCATAACCAGATTTAATTAAAAGCGCAGTTCAGCTGCCTGGCACCCAGCTTCTCTTACTTCAAAGCCTTTTCCCTGGGTCCATATCCTAGAAACAGCAGGGGAACAGCACCCATCACCCAGGGGAGCCACACTGCTCAGCCCCCAGCAATGCATGACATCTCTTTTTAAGTTTCTGATTGCTTCTGACACAGCAAGAACTCCTATTGTTGCAGGAACCTGCAAAAACCCCCACCATGCTGCTGTTTTTGGGAGGTCAGGAATTATCTCCTGCTCTGCAACCCAGCTGTGGACACTGGACTGTGGGAGTCAGGTGAGAACAGAACACAGGACCCTTCCAGACCCAAAACACAGAGAGTGGCTTTTGATCAGGGGCTAAATGCAAATTTCCTGGGATGTTGAAAACCCACCGAGGGGTTGAGTCCTTTGCTCTGACCTAACTCTCATCTCCTCAGGGGTTCTGCAGATGGTTCCAGGTTTCTCTGCAGCCCTGGTACCTCCCAGCTGTCCTCCAGCTGTTTCTCCTCTGTGACTTTCATCAGCTCCTCTGGTAGGGAAGCATTACATAAGGTGGACATATAATTAGCTCAGTAATTAACTTCCTTTCATTTCATAGGTTCAGTATGTCATTATTTCAGCCTGCTGTCAGAACTCTGAAATTTGCTTTTCACCTGTCTTTGCATCCAGTCGCTGATATTCATAACCTAAAGTTACCAGGTTTATGAAGTCACACAAATTCATTGAGGCAACAGTGTTTTATTTTGGGAGCAAATTGCAAAAGAATTCACGGAGTGTTCTGCATATGCTGTGCATTAATTATAGCAGAACTATTTAAAACATTGCACTGGTCAACAATTTTATTTCGAACACACCCAAACACTGTTCTGCAGTTATTTTGATCAATTAAGCACATCTGCTGACAGAAATTACACTCAGCATGTCCCTTCTATTTTGTTATTTTCCCCATGAAAGATTGTGTCCTTTTTTTTTTTTTGCTCAGAAAATTATTTTAATACATTGCAGTAATCTATATATAATGATGAAAACCTAAAAGGTCAAGGAGAGGAAGAAGTACAGCACATTCCCCAGTTTTACTTCTAGAAATAATAAATTATCAGCCACATGTCGAAGTTAAAACTGATAAAAGGCTGATATAAAAGCCATGTTTCCTGAATACAAACTGGTTTCTGCATGGTAAAATTCAAGATATTCCAGCACATGTTACTGAAAGTATTGAATTCCTTCCTGTGAACTGCTTTGTTTTGGTAGCAAGGTCTGATCTGATCTGTGTGGGGCTTTCACCCCTTCCCTGAGTCCCAGCCATGGCACAACACCCAGCAAAGCCCTGAGGAACAGGCTGCAGATCTGCTGGGGAAGCTCCAGCCCTTAATCTGCAATATTAGGATGAAACTTAATACCCTGGCTTACAATATTTCTTTTTTTTTCTGGATGAATAAAATGTTGCTCACAAGAAAAAGACGAAGAGAAAGTTTCCCCTCTGTGCTTCTGCCTTTACCATTTTACTTGTGATAGAACACAGCCCCCAAAAACCTTATTTTCCCCAAAGTTTAGTGTTCCTGTCATTCCCTTATGCCAGGGAAATGCTCTTAGAGGGGGGAAAGCCTAACCCAAAGCTCGTGCTCTGTAAGGAAGATCTGCAATCAGAACAGAACCCCAGGATTCACTCAAAAACCCAAGCCTGGGTTATCAGCACTAAGAAATGCTTAGGGAGCACCTCAGCAGATTCTTACAGCAGATTCAGCAAGAGGGATAAAAATCCAGCTCAGATTTCATTATTTTCATACTTGATTCCTGCCACAGCTACTGCAGCTGTAAAAATCAAGCACAGATCTGAAAGGGAAGGGCTGTAGAAGACCCCTCAGGTGTTTCTCCTCTGAAAGCTGCAGCCTGTTACACCAGCAGTAATAAAATGTAATCATCCTGAAACAACACTGCAAATGTTAATGGAAAGCCCTACTGCTTCATACCTGACAAATTTTGTTTAAGGAAAATCATTTGGGGCTTAATGTATTAGCACAGAACTCCAGACATGCATATCATTAAGCCACAATGTCTTCCAACATTTCTTTCTTTCCATTTCTAATGTTCAGACAGATATTAAGCAGTCAGATGAGCCAACAGGCTTTGTTTCAGCTTCTTCAAAACAATTTCATCAGCTTTCAAGGGACTGTTCTCAGCAAGAACAAATGGAGTAATGCAGAATTTTTCTTCTGCCTGAAGCTCAAGCGGATGAGGAACAATTAACATTGAACTTGCAGGGCAGTGAAGCCTCTGTGAGAATCCAAGGACGTTTAAATTTATTTCAAACTGCAGGAGCATTTGCTAATGTTCCACATTTGGCTTTAACTCTGCATCCAGGCCCACATCCCTCCCCAGACAGACAGGACACAGACCAAGTTCTTCCCTAATTCCATGGCTTCTCTTGTTTTCACCTGCCCGCATCAAGAATTGTTCTTTTGCTCTACAAAGTTAAAGAAATATCTTATTAAAATTCATAACCTTAAAGGTACTGTGTGAGAAATGCTAAAGATAATTGGGTTGCCCTCATGGATAGAGAATATTAATAAAACAAAGGAAATGCTTTCATGTTCTTCAACCAACAGCTCTTGTTCTGCTCTGTGTCTTATACTCTCTTTTAGGAAAATAGCCATTAAAATTTTCTAAGTTTCACTTGCAAATCCCTGGTTTTGAACTCTCTTCACCAGGGCAACAAAGCAGGTAACAATCATAGGAGTTCATGCCCCGAGGATCTGCTTTCCCAAATCACTGGTGTTTTCATTAATCTGAGGCTTTACTTTCACCTGAGGGTCCCAAAGCTTTCTGAGCTCTCTTGTTGCACACCAAATTAGTCAGAGCTCTTCTACCTCTGAGAGACTCCTGTAGGAGAATTTCACAGAGATCAGCTCAGCTCAAAGACAACAAACTCCAGGAAATTTCAGAGCTTCAGAGAGACAAAAAGCTACGAGCTCATGATTAAAGAAAAAACCACTATTTACACAGTTCAGCAGAGATCCATGAATACACTCCTACAGCACAATTATTATGATTTTTACAGGATATTTTTAGGGAAGAGAGGGTGAGACTATACAGGCTGAAACCACTTCATCTGTAATTCCAAGTTGGATACAAGGGTTCATACCTTGAATGGGGCTGGCAGGATTGAGAACAGACATTCCCAGAGCTGATCAAGATAACGCTATCAGCTCATTAGGGTGTGAGTGTGCATGCTTAAACAAATTAAACTCATTTCATGTTGATACAAGGATATCTGAGGAAAATTGAAGGGCAAAGAGATTTATCCCATAAGGGATTCAGAGCTTGAGAAATGTTCCAGCAGGATTTAAAACTCCAGAAACGATGCATTTCTGAATAAAATTATAACAAGGGTCCATTCTCTAAGTCATTACAAAAGTGGCATTTAAAAAAAAAAAAAAAAAAACACAAAAAAAACCCCCAACCCAAAAGAGGAATGAAAATACACAGAAATGCAGCTTTAGAGCAGGGATACTGAAGAGAACACTATACAGAACAGCAGAAAAATAAGTTTCAAATTATCTCCCAAAAGAGCAAAGTATGTCAGTAGGTAAATTTGTTGGTCTTTCATCATTTTTATTGAAATAACAGCAAATTAAAGGCCCATTTTTAGCAGGTTCTAGGATAATTCTCCTGCTAAGTGCTTCCAGCTTTTTGAAAGTCTAGAGAGCTTCAATCACCCGGTGCACTGAAATCCCTAAATAGTGCAACTAAATATTATGACAAGGTAGTTAAATTTTACACTCAACTGTGCTTGATTTTACTGAGGTAGCGCAGATCCTGACAGATGTTTCTGCCTGCCTGCCTCTATCTCAGCATGGGACAGCAGAGACAGAAAGAAAAGCAGCCCAGATGTGGTGTAAATCTGTGTTCTCCTAAAATCCAGAGGCTCAGCCCAGCTCAGCAGGTTGCTCAGATGTCTCTCAGGGTCAATCTGCATTTCTGGTTGGTGTTGCAGGTAATACCAGGAGCAGCAGAGATGATTTTGATGTTCAGTGTTTCCAAAAATCACCCTATTACATGTAGGAAAGACAACACAATCCTCAACTAGCGAGTGCCTGATGCTCAGAGCTACAATTAATGCAATTAATTAAGTTTCAATCTTGTGCTTCACTCCACAAACTCACGTAGGACAAGGCAAGATTTTGACACCACTGCTGGGTGCTCACTGCCATCCTCACCCTCCACTCAGGGACTCTGGAATGTCACAGAGTCAATCAGGAAGCTGAAGAGAAAGATCAACGTTTGTTTTATCACTGAATCAACACTGCAGGGTCACAGGTTTTGCTGGACTGTGAGTCCTGCAAACTGTTCACAAGGTTTGCAAACCCACACACAGCCTCGAGCCTCCTGCATCCCATTTTTATCTTTATTCCTACCACTGCACTCCGTAATTTTACATCACATGCTGACTGTATTTATTAGATAAATACATGGTTAATAATAAAATAATGGTATAAAAATACGGTAAATATAAATATATGATATTTATCATATATATTTATGATATTTATCATATCATAAATATGATAAATATGGTTATACAGAACACTCCCAAACCCTTCCACTTCCAAAAGGGAGGGAGTTTCACAAGGTCCTCAGGCATTTCCAGGATGGCTGATTCTGGTGGGAAACAGGGACAGAAAAGGATGCAATTCTTGATTTGTTCTGTTTCCAACAAAGAGAAAAAGGTTCCACCAAAGGGCCACCAACAACAAGGACTATCCCAGCCTGTAAACTATTAGCTGTGTCCCTGTGTATGAGACAGAATATACTGCAGTTATAACTACAAGGAGGTGCTGAACCTGCTCCTCAAGGGCACTCATTTTGAGAGAGAAATTGGCACAGTCCGAGCTGTTTGCTGGCTCAGCTCTGGCTAAAAAAGCACCACTGAGGACTGCCAATATTTATGTGATCCTCCTGTTTTATTCAGAGAGCAAGAACAGCCAGCCAAAAAGTCCTGGACCAGCACACTGAGCAAGGCAGATCATTTCTCATAACTGCTTTTCTGCTGAATAACCAAGCTTGTAAGAGTTTGGGAAGTTTCTCTCGTGTCAGGTGTGGTGGGGAAGGTGAACAGCTTCTATGCTGAACACTCTGCACAGGGCTTAACCCTGCCAAAATCTATCCAAGGAAACTGTCCCACGGGGCTGTGTTTGCATGGCTGGGTCTCATGAGACAGCAGGCAAGCAGCTCTAGAGGAACAAGTACTAATGGGGGTTTTTCCTCATAATCCCTCTGGTTTTGCCCAGAAGAAATTACTACAAATTCTACAGCTCATGGGTTGCCCCAGACACAGTTAACTCTTTTTTTCTCCCCGTTCATGGCTGTGGTGCTGTGTGGGGCAGTCCATTTTTCCTTCATCAGCCACAGGAGGATCAGTAAGTGAAGCTGTGCCCTGCAGTTGCAAAATTGCTGAAACCTCTGCACCTTTGCCTTGGCCCCCCTCCAGCACAGTCACTCAGTGACTTTTACTGGCTGAAGGAAATTACTGAGGAAGTGTCTTATCACCAGATGCTCCAAACATCCCAGGGAATCTGCAAGAGCAGAGCTCTGGGGCTGAGCCAAGCCTCAGACAGCAGTGCTGAGGAGCTTCTCCCACTCCTCCAGCCTCCCAAGGAAGCACAGCACACATGGAAGGATGGATGGATGGATGGGTGATGTGCTCCCTCTCCAGGGCTGTGTTCCAGCTCTGTCACAGAGAGACCTGGGCCAAGGCTGGGGCCCAACAGGACCCCCCAGTCAGGTCACTGTGAGGGCATCCTTCCCATTTCCTGTCTTTTCTATTTTGTTAATATTTAACTACCAAACCAGAGCACTTAACCTGACAAAAAGATGATGCTGAACATAAATTAGACGTGAAAAATAATTTTCTCTGGCCTGTGAGCACCCTGCTTCTGAATCAGACTGGTTTGGATTGGAAGGGATCTTAAAGCCCATCCCATCCCCTGCCATGGGACAACTTCCACTAACCCAGGGTGCTCCAATCCCATCAAACCCAGCCTTGGACACTGCCAGGGATCCAGGGGCAGCCACAGCTTCTCTGGGCACCCTGTGCCAGGGCCTCAGCACCCTCACAGAGAATTTATTCCTTATGCCTAATCTAAATCTGCCCTCTCTGGATTTAAAGCCATTCCTCCTTGCCCTATCATTGTGTTGCTTTCCAACAGCACTTCCAACAAACGTATCTGGAGCTTTCCAGTTTCCTCCTCAGTCCCCAGCTGGATCCTTTGCTATTCTAAATGCTCTGACTTACACCAGGAGCACCACAAGATCTTTGTCAGGTCTTTACCTTCATTTCTCCCTCATGAAATCCCCTTTCACCCCAGCTCTGCTCTGCACAGTCCCCAGAAGGAGCCAGAACAAATCTCTGAGCTCCTCTGCATGACAAAGTCACGGAAGCCACACAAACCTGAGCACATTTCCAAGCTCAGCAGAGCATTGCCCTCATTCCTAACTGGAGACATCGTTCACCAGGCTCGAGATTTTACAGGTGCTGAGCTGCCTCGAGGTTCTGAGAGCTGTGAAATGAGCAATAAAACACCTTGGGTACCCTAGCGTGAAGGCAAAATTGCAAATGAACATCCAGTTTTATCCAGGGTTACCCAGAGGGCAGGAATGGATCCTGCTGCTGAGGGACAAAAGGAAAAAAAAAATTAAGACTTGAATTACAGGGACCTCCAAGGTCCTGAATTGATGTGGGGATCAAACCCACATCCTTGGCATCATTAGCAGCAGGCTCTAACAAACCCAGCCAATCTCAGAGCCAGGTATGATTATTCCATAAATTATCCCCAGAACACCCTCTGCCTTCAGTGTTTGCCTTTAGCTGCACGTGGAGGGGTTCATTCCCAGATGGATGCCAGAGCCCAGGGGAACAGCTCCTCACCCAGAGCAGGATTTACCCCAACACAGCACCTTGCCAAGCTGCCATCTGCCTGGATCAGGAACCTTCATTAGCCCAGGGCTCCTGCTGGCAACAAAAGTTGTAAATAGGATTGGAAGGACCAGGAACTGTGGTCAGCTACCAAGAAAAGGATATTCAGGCCTGCTTTTCCTCTTCATTCAGGGCATTCAAGCCCTAAGTTAATTAAAGCCCTCAGTGCCTCACTTGCATGCAATGTTTCCTTCCAGCCCTCAGAAAGAATGCCTGGAACCCTCAGGCAACAAATAACACAAAAGAAACTGGTTCTAACTTTAGAGCTTGACAGAGAAAACCCAGTTCTTTTCCTCCAGCCTGAATCCTCTACAGAAAATAAGATTTTTTTGCCCTCCTGCCAGGCAGCACGGTGACCCCTCAGCCCCAGGTATCAGAATTCCCCAAGAAGGCCAAACTGCTCCTGCTCCCAATAATTTATAATGATCCTGGCTGGCCCTTGTCCCAAGCCTGAATAATTAACTCAGAGATGCCTCTTCTCTTGTTGGGGCTCTGAGTTTCTGTAAAGGGAGCCAAAATGAAGAAGAAAAAGGGGAAAGCTTCAGCTGGCACTCATCCAAACCCACGTCTTTCTGTGGAAGATAATCTCCTCAGGGAGGGAAAAGGCACAGTAAATTCCCCAGGACACAGTGCAGCAGCAGAATGCTGTGCTATGCACACTCTGGGCTTTTTTGCCACTATTAGGAGGGTCAGGGTTTGTCACACACTTTTTACACTCCAGAGGCACCAATTGCAGAGAAAGCTCAGGTCCAGCCCTGCTCCCCAAGGAACTCACACCGACTTGGCTACTGATGTGTGCCTTTCCTGATGGAAGCTCCAGCTGAGAGCTGAAAAGCTTCCTGGGAGCTCCTGGTGAAACAAATCTCTTCTCTTTTCATGTATGAGAACAAGTGGCCCAAATTACAGAGGTGTTAAAAGTCAGTCAAGTATTCCATCATCTACAATCCCAAACACAATGTGTGCAAGCTCAGAGAAAGGCAAACAAATCACTCCTGAAAAGGTGGGCAGGGAGGAAGAACCAAATGAATTCATCTTTACACCTCAGCCTTCCCTCTGCAGGTTGAAATTAAACCAGATTAAAAATCTCAATGAAAGGAGAATCCAAGTCAGTCACGTAAGAGCAAACGTGATTCTGATCACCCCAACCTGGCCTGCAGGTTTTTGCTGCACATGGAGCTGCTGAAATGACTGAATCGAGGTCTGACCTGGGGTTGCTCTTCACTAAATCTCTGCAGGGCCAGCAGATTTTACACTGAGGGTGTTACCTGCAGAGAGGATGGGTGTCTGCTCACAGGAGCTCACAGCCCCTGCAGGAGGTGAAGAAGGGAGAGTGATTTACTGTGAGGTTTCTTTTCTCAAAAAATAGTTCCTCATCTCATCACAACACATTAATGACATCTTGCAGACCTTTCTCTATCTATTTATTTTTCTTTTTGCAAAACAGGTGTTCTCTGCCAAAGACAGCAAATGTTGATTGATGTGAAGAGAGATCAGAACTTCAGATATGAACACCACCTGACTGATAAAGTGGAAGAGTGGACCTTCAGTTTGCTCTAAGAGAATATAAAATAAAACACATTAAGAGCTGACCTTTATGATAAAGATGCCTGAAATAACTGGGAATAAATGATTAGAGAATTCACTGGGAGAAAAAAAAAAGAGGGAAGAAAATCCTTCCACATTTCCTTTTTTTCTGTGTAAAAGCAGAACGTTTAGCCAAAGCTTTTAGCTGGCAGCTAAAAGTAAAGCACCAATCATTTCTCAGGCTGAATTATCACTACGTTTCATAAGGATTAAGTAGTACAGTGTTTTTAGAGGAGTCAGTGATTCAGGATGCCAGAAGATTGCAAGATTAAACAAAAGCTAATCTCTAGCAAAGTAGGGCAAAGTGCTTTGTTTCTTTTGCAGGAAAAAGGATTCCCAGCTTCTCAAGAGCTGGCTTGGTAATGTGACTTTTCTTCAACAGCAATCTTTTCAAATCTACCTCTTCCAAAGTAATTGATTTTCTAAAAACTGTGTGTACAGAACAGTAGGGATCAGGAGGCACCAGTGGTGGTAATTATTTTGACAATTTAGCATTAATAATAGTAATAATAATAATATAATAATAATAATGAATTTTTCTATAACTCAAGCAACTCTCTGGTGGTCAGGGGCTGACACAACTGGAAAAGGCTTTGTTTGAAGGGATTTGCAGGGTTTGAAGAGGTGTCAGCAAACCACTCGCAAAATGCCGTCAGAAGTGATCATTTAGCAAGACACTAAAATAACGTTAAATTTTTTATATGAGAAAGACGGTGAATGTAGGACCAACCTCCTGGTACAATCCTACATCAGGTTTGCCTCTTATTTTTATCACATTTTCAGCAGCATCTCTCACCAATTCTCTCTTGCAGTATCACTGGCATCCAGGACTGAAAATCAGGAAAAGGTGACAGTGATAAATACAGTCCTTGGTAACATAAAACACAGAGAAACTCCTACAAAATGCTTAAAGTTTTGGCAGGTGGCTTAGGTTTTGGACCTTATAAAGAGATTTAGTGCTTAGGGGACTTTTGACAGCTATCAACAAAAAAAAAAAAAAAAAAAAATTCCAGGAGTTTGGCACTTAACTCATGCAGAAAGTTAAGGTCTAAAATGGTCTAAAACAGTCTTTGAAATGTGCAAATATCTTCAGTAGCCCTGAGAAATGTTTATTATCCTGCTGTATGACAAAGAGATGCCACACATTAAGCAGGTCTCTGGTATACATCCATTAAATATTCTCTGCATGGGAGGAAACTTCCTATCCGAGTGCAGGAGGCTGAGCTGGAAGGGGAGCAGCACAAATATCACAGCCCCTGGAAGGTTTAGAAGGTTTGCAGCTCACAGCTGAGTGATCTCCTGCTCCCCCCAGGCTCCCTGCTCCGCTGAGGGTCCCAATGAAACAGATGCAGCTGCTAAAATTAGGGATCCTCACTGGGATGCATCGGGTCAGGCCCTTCCCTGGGAGCAGAAGCACCTCCATGGGAGGGACTCTGGCAGCTGGGGAGGTCACCTGGGAGGTTCAGACCTTTGCTGTGGCAATGTCTGGCCCCAGCAGCTGGCACTGGGAGCCTCAGGGAAGCTCGGGTGGGGATGCAGTGACCCAAAAGGAAAAGGATGCAGCAGGACTGGGGGCTCAGGGCTGCACAGAACCTCCCCTTCAGCTTCAGAACCAACTTGGATGCCCTGAATTAATGGACTTCAATCTTCCTTGTCAGCCTGGCAGTGCACAGGCCTCTCTCCCTGGAGCCTGGCACTGAGCACAGCCACGGGGTGGGGATCTGCAGGAGGAAAATGTTAACGCTGCTCTCCGGAATAAAGCACACGAACCGTTCCTCTCAATGGGATCAGGCAAATTACAACAAAGCCCTTGTTCCTTTGATCTCTGTTTTGCTCTGCTCTCCATCCCCTGCATATCCCACTGGTGGAACCCAGCTTGCTGTTGCCTTGCACCTCTTCTGGAGAAACACGACCCAAAGCGGTGCTCGGGGAGCCCAGGGGAGGCCTCTTGGATTTGTAGCTCCAGGTCAGTGTTGAAGCATCATCACAAAAAAAAAAATTGAGAGTCTGAGCTGGCTCCAAACTCAGGATGCTCCAGGCTAAGGGGTGGTGTGGAATTTTTATTAATCAGCTCATATATTGGCTTGCTAACTTATCTCCTAAGTTCCTCTAGCCGGTCCCTTGAAATGAGAGCAGCCAGTCCTCAGCAATGAATGACGTTTCCAGCATCTCAGATCTCAGAGTACAAAACTATCAGTGCTACAATATTTAACATCTGCTCCAAGTCACTCACAGCTAATTATCAGCTCTTCTATGGCTCCCTAATGAATTTCTTAGGGAAAGAGAGGCAAGGACTGACTACACGTGACCTGCAGGGAGATGACAGAGCTCGTGCTGGCAGGGAAATTTGGAAAATATTTCTCTTGAGTGAAGTACAAGAGAAAAACAAGCTGTGAGGAAGAAGAACTTAGCAGATATTCCTGTTTGCAAACAGCCAGTTTGGAAGATTAATAGCTCCTGTAGTCTGAATTAAATGGCAGAACTGGATTTTATTTCCACTGGAAAATAACTTTCCTAACAGACCCCAAATCAGAAGGTAGAAGATCTGTTTGGTTTTACATGCACCATTCTAATTTCAGTGAATGTTCCATTCCAAAATCAAAGACATGAACAGCATCATTTCCAGGGTGTTTTGGCCAACATGCATCTGCATTTATTTGGTAGGTGGGGCCGAGAGTCCTTCCACACACAGCACGATCCCAAAACCCACACAGTCGGAACTTTTTATTCACATTCACTACTGGATTTGCAGTAACTGGTGGAAAAGCCAAGGAAATTATATTTAAAAATCCAAGGAAATGGCTATTACATCCCAGGATGATGTAAACCAGCACAACTCCACTGAAATGAACAAAACCAACTTTAACAGATTCAGTGAATAAGCTCTGAAATGAACTGAATGAGGTTGCCCTGCACAGCTCGTTTTTAGGGGATGAGAACCACGACAAAACCGTGTCTCATTTTTACCAGGCTACAAAACAAACCCCAAGAAAGAACCAACTGAAATGATGAAATCATGAGACAGGGATGAGTTCCATCCCAGCGGCTGAACTCATTCTGTGATTCAGGCCTGGGTATCTGCCTGCTCAGTTACTTGAATTTTCTTTGAATAATCATTTTGCTTGACACTGATTCTGCTGCATTTTACAATTTTGAGCTCACCTTTCACTTGGATAAAGAAGCTGGAGAATTGACTATTAATGTCAAGGCTTCTGGAGTGATGTAACAAAGTGTTTTGTTAACTAAACACACATCAAGAGTTAAGAGTTATGGTGGCAATCCTTAGTCTTCCTGAGACAGCTGGAAACTGGGAGAGGCAAAATCTGGAGAATTTTATGATCCTTTTACTGAACATAAATTAGATAAGAAAAATAATTTTCTGCATACTGATCTACAGTTACTTGAAAATTCAGGCTTGAAAAGAGGGGTAATTCTTTCCAAGGCAGACTGATTGTTCTTTCTCAGATCAGCTTGGTTCCCATCCATTACAGCTCCGTGCTGGGCAGATTTTTTACCCTGAAAGCACTGAGGATTTGTAATGCACTTTTGTCTCCCCGCACAGTTAAACGCCACAAGAAGTTTGTCAAAGTTGCAGGGACAGGTTGGGATCTGAAAACACACAGGGAAGGACAGCAATCCATCAGGAATGTCAAGCATGGCCTGGAGGAGAGGGAAATAGCACAGACAAAAATCAGTGGCACATCCCTCCACCAAAACCCAAACACAACCTTACACAACTGGAAGCTTTTGAAGTACACCTGACTATTAAAAAAAACCCCCAAACCAACAGCATGCCGTATAACTCAGTTATTTGGACCCCAAATTGTTACCATTTCCACTAATCCCTTGTATCCCTGGCATTAGCAAGCCTGGACTACTATTTGTGACTTACTCAGGGTGAGGTGCATTGATAAGGCTCAGACTGAAAGAGTATTAAAAATCAAAAAACCTGAATTTTATTCTTTGCCTCTGCCAGAGGTCCCAATAACAGGGTTATTCTGTACTCAGTCTACTAAATGGACACAGAAGGAATTTCAGCTCTCTAGTTGTGAATGATTGAGCACTCTCTGTGGTTTCTCATTTTTTCCTGAGTAAATATTTCAAGTCCTGGTCTTGATGCTGTAAAATAAATCACGATATAATTATACCTTGCCAGGGTTTCAGAAGAAAAAAGTGCATGGATTTATTATTTCTGATAAGCAGCCTTATAGCAAGAGAAACTTGAGCGAGACAAACAAATTTACAGTTTCTATCCATGCATTTCATTCCAGATTAAAGTGGCTAAACCCAGAATTTAAACCTGACCAACCTGATTCTGGAAGATGACCAGGCTCTTCGGACACAGGATCATGGAGAAGGACAAGCACTTTAGAAGGCAGCTGGTTTCAGCCTGTCAAGCACATCCAGCCCACCAGCGTGCACTGAAGCATTGGATCCACTGCCAGTGGTTATAAATTGCTTCATTTTACATAATGAAAGTGCAATTTGTAAAGCCAGTGTTTGGAACTCAAGACACTGAGTTTGTGTTGTAAGCTGCCTAATTTCTGGCTGTCAAGCTACAAACCTCCCCACAGAGGATGGAAGCCAAGAGCTGAGGTTCACTCAAACTCCAGAGCAAGATTGCCATGACAGGCTGGACACAAAGTGTGCAGCAGGAGAGAAAACCATGTAATGGTTTGTGATAATTCTGCTTGTTTGCAGTGGGGAGTGTAATTTCCCTGTAGCTTCATCACCCTGCAGCTCCAGCTTTCTCTCCTTTCCTTGAGCACAGCCAGTGCACAAATAGGAGCTGGCCTCAGTCAGCTGCAGAAGCAAAAAAAATTGCAATTTGGAATGGCTGGAAGAGCTCAGGCAATTTTGATTTACCTGAGCAGAAGCATGAAGGCACAACCCTGAATTCATCCTCAGGTTGGAGAGGCGGCCGCTGCTCCTGTCCACGCAGCTGCTGGAGAGTCTGGGCCTCGCTCACCAGCCTTGAGAGACAACAGCAGCCCAGCTCTTTGCCCCCTCACCCAGCCACAACACGCCTGTGCCTGGCAGCAACCACGACCCAGACCCACAGCAGCACCCCAGTTCCCTGGGATAAGTGGGATATTTCAGGGGATCCCTAACGATTCCTGTTAGGAGAGTGTGAAAGGCAGAGACCTGAACAACAGAAATCACATCCCTCCTGCTGCCTGAACGAGAATGGCTCTGCTGCCTGGCTGAGCTGCACAGGGCAGAACCTCTGAGCTCTCGCTGCGTTTCTTCTCTCCAACCCATTTTTATCCGGCAGTGCTTGATCTGGGAGACATCCATGGGGAATATCCTCAGGAAGCAAAGGGAACTGCAGCCTGCAGAAGCTGGAGTCTGTGCTCTGGACAGCAGGCAGTCTCTCAAGGTGGGTTACTTTCAGCCTTCCAGCCTTTTAAATTATTTTCGTTTTTGAAAAGATCAGAATTATCTGTTTTAGCAATGGAAAAACTCATTTTAACCACTCTGCTTCCTAATCTCATTGCACGTGTAGTATCCAAGAACAAAAGGGTCTCAAATTACTTCAAACTCATCAGGAGACACTCTGAGCTATGCTGTCTTTAACCTGAGCCACAGACCCTGAACAAGAGACTGTGCTAAGCAGATATGGAAAGGAGACTTAATTTCAAATTACCTCACTTAAAAAGACACTTCCCATAATCACCAGACTAATTCTGCAAGGACTCAGCTCAGTTAAATCATATCATCTACCTCGTGTGGTTCCTGCTATAATTTATTTCCTGCTCGTTTTGAAGGGATCATTAGACCAGCTCTGTGAGATTTTTACTAACTACCATTGATGCCTCAAGAGGGGAAGAGATGATTAAAAATCAGGGGCATGCAGATCTGAAATAATGTTTGACCAAATCCAGATTTCTGGTGAAAACACTCCAGAGTTTTGGCTTAGGCAGCACCCATTTTGAAAATGAACATATTTACAAATAACCTGTCACAAAAGTAAAGGAAAACTAGGAGAATCCATTTAATTTAATTAAAAAGATCCATGCAGGCATGGCTGGAAGACTGAAATTTATTCACTGAAATTTATTCTGAAAACAGAACCCAAGAAGGACAGTGATGGAAAAGAGCTTCTCCCTTGCTCAAGGCTGAGTTCCTCTCTGAATGCCCAATTTCTGAAAAATTCCTGCTCATCCCAGGCTTTTAAAACTCTAATGATCTCTCAAACTGGTGGCTGCCTTCAATATTCAAATGATTCCCCAAATATCAATTCAATTCTCTTCTGTTTGCTTCCAAACTTCCTGCTTTGACCAAAACTGCCAATTTCAGAGCACCAATGTAGTGATTGGCATCCCCTCAACCACAAACAGAATTGCTCTGGTGGTGGTCAGGCTGCTGCAGTTCTGAATTACAAGGCTGTTATGAATCACTGTGGATAGTTAATTAGTTAATTAATCTTTCTAGACAATTTAGAAATGTGAAGCCAAATGCTGATTGCCCCATGAATGGCTTAAACTTCAGCTTAACTTTAAATAAAAAACAAAGGTAAATAACCCAGCATCTGCATGGCCAGCAATGCCAAGAACTAAAAGTTTACTGGGTGGAAAAGGAATTTTAGAAGGAGATCTTGTCTTAAAAAACTACTGGCTCTTTAAGGATACTATAAAAAGAGTTGGCACAAGCCACTGCTAAGCAATTTAGTTTTGTAGGAAAGCCACAGTGAATGGCAAGAGTTCATATAATGGTCAATGGAAGATTAAATAATGACATTTTGACCCACAAGATATTTGAAATCATATGACTGGGATAAGGCAATCCCATTATCTGGTTCAAAATCTGATATTATTGAGGAAAAACATTTCAGAGAGTGGATCAGATGCTGTCAATAAGGACCTTACTGGCTGTGAAAAAAAAAGTCCAGAGGGCAGAAATCCATCCCAAAATGCTGAAAACAACAAATTGAGGGGGACACTGAAACTCCTACTTGCATGGAAGGATGGGAAATCGATGGCGATCCCTAATGAATCCCATAATGACTTCCTGAGGACTTGACATCCTATAAAAGCACTGGAACCCACGAGGATGAGGACGTCTAGCAACAACCAGCAACAAAAGCATGTGGAATAAATAATAAATGCCACATCCTACAAGCAATCAGACATCCAGAAGTCTCGTTTTCCCTTGTGGGAACCATTAGCATCATCAAAAATTCAAAATGGCATTACCCAAAGAGAATTTTGCAGACATGTCTGCCACAAAGTCCAGTCCTTCTGACTGTGGAGGATTCCCAAGGTGGGACACAGAAGTTTTCCTGCCCAGATCAGGTTTTAGGAACACTTATGCCCAAAAAGCTTCATGGTAGATGAGTCTGAGGCTCGTAACACTCAGCACAAACTTTCCTGTTGGGTGAAGATGCCTTCTACAGAGAATCCCATTAAAAAGAAAACCCTTCTCCCAAACTGATGACTTTTTTTCCCATGGAAAGCAGACTTTTAATAATAAGAAAGGGTTTTTATGACAACAGGTTTCTGGTTCACGATGCAAGCTACTCAAATGCTAGAGGAAAAGGACTTCTCCACAAATCCCATCTTTACTCTCGGTGTTTATGAGAGAAAACAGAGCCATGGCTACTGAGAAAAGGCAATTTCATTACAAGCCCCAGAACTATTTATGCTCTCCTGAAAGAGACAGTCTGGAACATCATCTCATCCTTCTTGTTTTTCCTGCTCTGTTAGGAGAGCCCCGCTGTTAACCCTGCCGCTCTGGCGACTTCCATTTAGCTTTGCATTCCAGATAAGACTTATCACCTCCCTCACACACCCGTGGCCAGCATGGACAGAATCTCTTCCTTTTCAGTGCACACTCCACGCCTGCAGCAAAGCAGCATTGATCATTCCATTATCACCCTGTTCTCCTTAATTTCCTCTTCATCTTTCAAGTCAAACTCCATCCCAGACCACATCAATAGTGCCGGCAACACCCTGATGGATTACCCCGGCTCTGGCATGCTGCAGGTACGGTGCAAAATTGCTTTTGTGTTAGCCCAGCACAACTGAGCTCTCCTGAACTATTCAGAGCAGAAAATTAATGAGCACGTTGTGATTTTTAGGTGCTCTAATGTCACTTCATAACAAGAATTTAACCGGTGCAGCTGGAAGGTTTGACAAAGCACCAGGACTCCCTGCCAATGTGGGGACTCTGCTGTGAGCAAAAAATTAGCTTTAGCATCCACCTGGGCAGCTCCTGCCTCAGTTGTGCCCCAGGCAGGGCCCAGGGGATCCTGCCCAGTGCCAGCCAGCCCAGGAGGCAGCGAGACTGCCCCAGGGAACAGCAGGGGCTGCCAGCGCCCTCCACTCGGAATAAACAGAGGCAGAGAGGAAAATTAAACACGAGAAACTTTGTGAACTGAAGCAGCTCCATCATCCTTTGAGAGCAAAGGAGCTTTTGGGAAGGGATGTCCCTAGAGTTCCTCTTGATGGGAGCAGTAATTTCGTGTCGAAATCGATGCCTCCATCGGCTTTGGTTAAAAGGATGAAAAAAAGGCTTTTCCTTCTCCTTTCCAGATCCAGCCAAACCACCAGCACTTGGCTCATCCACAGCCCAGCAAAGTGTCCCACTGGCTCCAGAAATTACAATACTGAACACAGAGGACATTTGGGATTACAAGAAAAGCCAATTAAAAATTGAAATAAGTCTCATCTGCCCATTTTTTCCAATACCCAACGATTCTTTGAGCCAGGCTCAAACAACCAGGATGTTATCAGTAATTCGATTTCAGAGTTCACCAAAACGTTGTCTTTTGAAGTGTCCTGCATTAAGAGCAGTCCATGGCAGTGCAGCTCTGCCAGCAGAGCAGAGGCTGAGCAGCAGGGCAGAAGCACGACCTGGAGACTCTTTCTTCTCCTGCTCTGTGAAGGTCTTGTCCCCTCACATTTAGCTGTGCTGGCTCAGGCCCAGAGCCAGGGAAGTTTGGTTCCCACAGAAGGACAGGAATTACCTGCAGATGCTGATTTCAGATCCGTTCTGCAATCTGAAAGACAGTGGCCAATGAGCTCCAAGATGAACCTGCTCAAACAAGAATATTCCACAATTCCCTTGTCACCAGAGCAGAACTGCAACTCACAGACTGTAATGGTGAAACAAGTCCTTTTTATCTGCCATTATTTTTAACCCTTTTTATAACATTTTAACTAATTTTCTTAAGATGCTGGCATGCAATAACTGTGGTACTCCTCAAACTGATGTAAAAAATGCAATGGCCAAACTGCTGAGAGCACTTCACCCGCACTTGACACCCTAATGCACCTCTTGGGTGCCTGCCTTTTCTTCAGCTGGCCTATCCCCAGACAAGTTAGAAAAGCACTGAGAAGATGAATTAACAAAGAAACTTTTATTCCTTTTTTTTTTTTTTCCTTTCTGGTAAGGCCAATTCAGTCATTTGCAGCAATAATTCCAGGTGCTCTGAGTCTCCTCCTCTGCGAGTTCCCCAGGCACTGGTGGTGCAGGTCTGAGGGAATAACCAAAGCAGCAGAACCTGTCCTTAACCCTGCACGAGGCTCATGTCAGCAGCCAATATGATCACGAGCATGGGAAGTGCAGGGAAACAGCTCCCAGCTCGAGATGGAGCTTTACTCATGGCTGGCTGAACAACAGAGTCCCAGGGTGCACAAATAACACATAGGCAAGTGTTGATTCACAGGTATTTATCACGTTGTTTCTAGGATTGTTTTCCAGCTCCAATTTATTTTCCAAATGGGATTCCTCTCGGTTGCCATCACTCCCTTATTTATGTGCCTGTGTTACTGACCCTGCTCGAGTTATGAGTTTTGACATTTGAAAGCAGGAAACTGATAATATATTAACCTTAACTCTTCCCTTGGCACTCATGCATGCACACACAATTTTTGAAACAATCCATAGCTTGA
This sequence comes from Rhipidura dahli, assembly GCA_013399225.1. Taxonomy (NCBI): domain Eukaryota; kingdom Metazoa; phylum Chordata; class Aves; order Passeriformes; family Rhipiduridae; genus Rhipidura; species Rhipidura dahli. The sequence continues at coordinate 790,638 of VXAC01008451.1, forward strand.
AATTTTTCAGCCTGTGTCGCCTCAGAGCAGGGAAATGAAAGATGACCTCAATGTCCCTTCCAGGTTATGTTCCTAATGGATTTGTTCTACATCTTAAGATACACTAAAAGCCTTTCTAAGCCAGAGTAACCAGAATCGTAAGAGTTGAATTTTCCTGCCATGCAATTAGGGCTATAGTTTAATTTAATTTCTTCTCAAACCTGCTGGGTGTTTCATCCCAGTGGGCTATGGCTGCGTGATCCTTTCAGTATCCTGAACACAGAACTAGACAGAACTGCAGTCATGGAAGGAGATGACAGCAGGAGTCCTGCCCACACCTTCATGGCTTGATATTGCATATTGTTGTGCAGTTTGCTGCACAAATAAGCACTTCCAAAGTATGGCATCCCAGAACTGGAGATAATCATCTACTGTCAGTGCAGTCTGAAAACAGGCAGGGTTTTGAGTTACTCAAATGTAACTCTCACTCATCACATGCTCCAAACATCCTTTTATACTCCATAATAACACAAAGAAAGAACCAGTTCTTTTCAGTATTAGCCACTCACGTTACTGGCATAAGGAGGGAAGAGATCAGGGAGATGAAACGAGTTCTTCACATCTGGCAAGGGAACAGTCCTACAGCACACTCCTAGCATTGTATCAGGGATAGAACAACACTCTGAATGTAGGATGAGGAGCTGCAGACACAGCTTCCCATAGGAAATGCTTGCTTAGGAACAGAAACAGGAAAAAATGTAGATCCGTTGTTATTTGTTCACAGAAATTGAGTTATTTCCCTGCACTGAGAGTCTTTATCTCAGCCAAAACCTAAGCCCAATGTTAAATTCACATGAGGAAACCTTGTTGCTTTATGATGGATAGAGACAGGACAGCAGTGACATAACCTGAAACTGAGACTGAAATGAAATAGCTGTGAATTAATAAAGAGCTAACAGGCTCTTCTGGTGTCTGTGTGGATAGGAGCAAGAAAGGTGTTTTACAGCACAGCTGGGGCAGAGGCTGGAACGCTGTGCAGATCTGGTCTCCACCTTGGAAAGGAACACAGAAAGTCCAGGAAATGATGGATGAGCTGTGCCTGGTACCCAGGGCTGTCTCTGCCTGTTGCGTAGCAACACGAGGTGCACGCTTTGGGCCCTGCTCCTGCTCCCAAAGCAGTGCCTGGAAAGGAAACAGATCCTTCCCACAAAGTCTCCTCCACAGCCTGGCCTGTGGATTGGCACTTCAGGCTCAGGAGAACGGGGAGAAGTTTCATTCCTCCTGCAGGTGAAGTGAAGAGGCTCAAACAAGAGACAATCCAGGAGTGTTGTGCTGCTATGAGACACTGTCTCTAATTAAAGCAGGTTTTTTTCCTTTGGAGCACTTCACATTGCCAACACTGATATGATTGAAGAAGGACTGGTTTTTCACCAGCTGGCATTTCATTTGTCTGTGATAATAATTTTTTGTATTTTTTCAACTGAAGACACTGCAAAATTTTCCTGAGAAAGAGAAGGGACTAAAACAAATGATAGGGGTTTTTTTCCCCAAATAGTAGAAGGAGAAGAAAATCCAATATTCCTTGTGCTATCAGCTTTTACTGTATGGTAGAACAAGTGATACCTGTGTGGCTTCCACATCACATTTACAACTGGAGGAGATCTAAATCCAAAGGCTTAAATTTTCTGTACCATTTTGCCACTTTTAACACACACGACCCTTCCTTCCTGTGGCAGGAGCAAGAGTAGAACAGGGGCACACAACAGGAGACTTTTACACCCCACCCCATTCCTTAACCCCTTCTTGTGAGCTCAAAACATACACCAGTCTCCCACACTGATGTGCCCCTAACCATGGTGGGGGTCTCGTGCCAGTGGTTTGGAGACTCAAAAATCCAAAGTCAGGCTCCAGCACCCACGGGATTGCCCCAAACATGGCTAAAATAGATGCACTTTATTTTGCTGCCCCCAATGTGTCCTGAAAAAGATCCATGTGAGCCCCAAATCCCACCAGAGTTACTGGAGAGACCCTTTCCCTTCTGTGGTGTCTGGTGTGGGTTCTTGTGAGCAAATCACCTTCTCCTTTTCTGATTCCTGCTCATTCTCAGCCCATCCCAATCCAACCTGGCCTAAAGGGAGTGCACTAAAGGAGGGGCTCTTGCCTTGGCTCTATTAATGCCTCCCTTGGGAGAGCAGGGACAGACTGGGAGGTGATCACATCATCCAAAGCTTCTATTCCTCAAAGAGACAACTCCTGAGAGTTTGTTTGGATGGGGCAGAGTGACTGAATCTCACTTGACATGTCACAAGCATCCAACGTGCTGGGCAGGGAACAAAGTGAATAATTTAGCAGGGAGCTGCTCTGTGCCAAGCAAACAGGTTGTAAAGCAGTTCTGCTCAGAATCCAGGGAACCAGCTGTCTGGAGCCGTGGCACAGCACAGTATTTATTGCCTCATGCTGAATTACTAACCACATGGCTCAAAATCAGCATAAGGATGATTAACATGGGGTTTTTTTTTGTTGTTATTGTTGGTTTTGGTTGTTGTTTGTTTTTTTTTGTTGTTGTTGTTGTCCATCACCAAAAACTCTTTAAGCACATGGAACATTACAGGAAACTACCAGCATTGCTTTTGAGGTTGTTAAACTCAGAGGAGCCCGGGCTAAAGCAGGCACATTCATGCTGCAAATGGGAATAGCACAATCTCTCCATGGCAGATGAGCCAACTGCAGATTTTCATGTGCTGAGAGTTTGGGCAGGGAATGAAGAAGTCATTCTAATGAGTAATTTGGGAGGCTAAATGTAGACCCTTATCAGCCTGGAATCTGCAGTCAGAAACCCTTTCCTCTCCTATCATGACACAGAACAAACAAATGCTGCTTTTATTCACTCCTCAGTGGGTGGATTTTGCAAAAGAGCTCAGCATTGATCTAATTGCGATCAGAGGAGTTTAACTCCCGATTTAGCCAGAGCAGGAATGGGCTGGCAATGCTCCAGGGGTACAGATTTACACATTTTGCAAAGCCTTTAGGATTGCCCATTACTCAGAGTGGCTGCAGAGCCCTGTAATTGCCCCCTTTTCCTGGCCAGGATTCCTTGCTGGCTTCCACACTGGCTTCCATGGTTGTCCATTTGTTTTCCAGATGGCACCTCTGTCCATCTCCAAATGGTTCCTTTCTCCTGGTTTTACAGAGCTGGAATTGGAGGGGAACATTTCAGATTTCCACAAGGAAAAAATTTCAACCATCCTTAATTTCAGTCTGAGATCTGTAGCTGAAAATTCGTGATTGATTTGCCAAACTTCCTTTAACTCAATAACAGAGAGAAAAAACCATCTTAGTGGAGCAGACACTGAGAATAATTACCTATTCTGCTCCACACATGAAGTATTTATAATCAAATCACCCAGCTTTGTCTACTCAAAGCAGCAGAAATGCCAATGGATTCTACAAGAAATATTCATGAAATGTCATCCTTTAAATTTTCATCTAATTCTGGGTAGATTGTTAAGACTCAAATGACAGGACCTCCCTAAGCTTAACTGCTTACCCAGAAGAAAGCAAGATATGAAATAAAGGAATTATTGTGCATTAAAAAAATACAAAACTGGGAAATAAATCATCATTTTTTTTCCTTTGTGGAAAGAGATGAAGACTTCAGCAACCAAGTTAAACGTGGAGATATATTTGAACAGAGACAAGAGCTGTAATTCAAACAAAAATGTTAAATCATTAGAGCAGAGAAGCTCTTTAAACAGAACGATTAAAAGTATTGATGCCTCTCAGGAAACCCTTACAATTAACAATATTAGTCATTTTTCAAGGGGGGAAAAAGGTGAAATAATCTTACTTAGTTAAGATTAAGTGACTAATTACTGACTTAGTTATAGCCATTGCTTGGACACAGTTTACAGCACTCAAGCCAGGCTTATCCATCTATGAGTTAAACCATAAAATAACTTCATTGTACTGTACCCTTGTGAACCTCCACGTGGTTCCCTGGCTTGACTGATTAGATTGGAGGTGCAAAGGCTGCAAAACCAGCATTCAGTTGTTCTATTTGCTATAATTCCAACTGTTGCTCTAGCTCAGAAAAGCTGCACGCTTTATTTGGCCTGCCCTTTGCTTTATTTGGGAGCACAAACAGTAAAACTGCACGCTCACAAGCCAAGTTCAAAACTGTTTGTCTACACCTTAAAAAACCCTAACAAATTTTCAGCAAATTGGGGCGGATGTTGGCTTGCCCTTCACCCTGAGCTCTCCCAGGGGAAAGGAGACATTGGAGAATCTCGTGGTGTGAGTGGGAAGTGTTCCTCATTCACAGGTTCATATTCAATGAGGTTGCCATGCACAGCTTCAACTCAATGCCAATTCTCCATTTATGGTTCATGTTCAATGAGGTTGCCATGCACAGCTTCAACTCAATGCCAGTTCTCCAAGCACAGGTTCATATTCAATGAGGTTGCCATGCACAGCTTCAACTCAATGCCAGTTCTCCAAGCACAGGTTCATATTCAATGAGGTTGCCATGCACAGGTTCAGCTCAATGCCAATTCTCCATTTATGGTTCATATTCAATGAGGTTGCCATGCACGGGTTCAGCTCAATGCCAGTTCTCCATTTATGGTTCATATTCAATGAGGTTGCCATGCATGGGTTCAGCTCAATGCCAATTCTCCATGCACAGGTTCATATTCAATGAGGTTGCCATGCACAGCTTCAACTCAATGCCAGTTCTCCAAGCACAGGTTCATATTCAATGAGGTTGCCATGCACGGGTTCAGCTCAATGCCAATTCTCCATCCACAGGTTCACATTCCATCTGGTTGGTTGTTAACTTCACCTCGCATTTGGCCGCGTGGTAACCAAGGGCCCGCTTCACAAACGACACCTACAAGTGACAGGTTTGTGTCTAAAAAACCAAATAATGATAAACCGACACTTATGGAATGTCTCCCTCAGAGAAGGAGGCTCCAGGCCCTCCCTGGGCAGCTGTTCCAGGGCTCTGCCACCCTCCGTGTTTCAAAGCTCTTCCTCACGTTGAGGCGAAACCTGTGGTTTTGTTTATGGCCATCCTGTCACTGGGCACCACCAAAAAGGGGCTGGCACCACCTCTTGGCACTTTTTGGAGATCTTTAATGCATTAAGGAGATCCACTCTCAGTCTTCCCTTCTCCAGACAGCTCCTGCAGTCTCTCCTCATCACGGAGATGCTCCAGACCCCTCATCCTCTCCATGGCCTCCACTGCATCCCCTCCATCAGCTCCTGGTCTTGCACGGAGGAGCCCAGAGCAGGCAAAAGGCAACTCTGGCCAAAAAGAAGATGAAGACAGAGCAAGGGACTAATTAGCATGGGGAGCGAGATTTATGACAGGACGTTCCGAGTTGGAGGGGACCCACACGGATTGTGGAGTCCGACACTTGTGTGAACGGCCCAGGCGGGGATCGAACCCCCGAGCGTTACCAGCGCCACCCTCCAACCAACGGGGCTAATAACCGATAGGCACAGAACGCAAATTAATAAGAGAATTGCGCAGCTTTCAGCCCAGATGTATAAAGGGTGAAAATCTTTAATAGTAGAGCGCGAGTTGGGGAATACCGAGGGGGAAGGACTACACTTCCCACAATGCCCCGGACAGGGAACTCTCGCGAGGGGCGGCGGAAGCGGCCGGGCGCGGCCCGGAAGTGGAGCCGCAACCGGAGCGACCATGGCCGAGACCGACCCCAAGAGCGTCCAAGACCTGACGGCCGTGGTGAGAGGCCGAGGGGCGGACGGGCCAGAGACGGGGTGCAGAGGCTCGGGAGAGAGGGGGAGGAAGGGAAAACCCCTTTCCTGGATGGGGCTTGGAGCAACCGGGTCTGCGGAAGGTGTTCCTGCCCATGGCAGCGGGGGGAAGGAGATGGTCCCTTCATCCCAAACCATTCTGTGACACCCAGAAGGTGCCTCCGTGTGGCTGTCAGGACCATAGGAGCTGCTGTCGTATTTTTGGTCCTGGTTGTGGAACACGGGCGGTTTCTAGGTCTTACAAATGTTTCCTGTAAGTGTCAGTATATTTAAGAAGGATTTTTACATAAATGTGTACTTATACTGCAGAGTTTTGAGCGCAGCAGTGAAAGAATAGTGTACTTATTACATGAGATTACTGTAACAGCCTCTATGCAAACAAAACATTTCTTTTTTCCCCCTTTCTGTTAGGTGCAGACATTGCTCCAGCAAATGCAGGACAAATTTCAGACCATGTCTGACCAAATAATCGGAAGAAATATCCTTTTCTAAGCTCAGACGGGTGCAGGGTTACAAGTGTCACGAAGTGTGCTTGCCACTGGGGTTTGTAAAAGAAATTTAAAGCGACCTTAGGAGTTAGAGCAAAGCTGTAATAATAACAATTAAACCAAGCCAGCGTTACCCCCTTCTGGAGTCACATTCCCCACTTCCAGCCAGGGAAAGGAGGGACCTGGAGCTGCTGGAGAGAGGCCAGAGGAGGCACCAGGATGAGCAGAGGGACGGAGCAGCTCTGCTGGGAAGAAAGGCTGGGAGAGCTGGGATTGTTCAGCCTGCACAGGAGAAGCTTTGGGCTGAGCTCAGGGTGGCCTTGCAGGGCCTGAAGGGAGCCCACAGGAGGCATGGGGCAAGACCATTTACAAGAGCCTGGAGTGACAGGACAGGGGGAATGGGTTCAGACTGTCAGAGAGCAGGGTTAGATGGGACATTGGGCAGGAATTGTTCCCTAGCAGGGTGGGCAGGCCTGGCCCAGGGTACCCAGAGCAGCTGTGGCTGCCCCTGGATCCCTGGCAGTGCCCACGGCCAGGCTGGATGGAGCTTGGAGCACCCTGGGGCGGTGGGGTGGGGTGGGATGAGAGGGCTTTAAGGTGTGACTGCAGGACCCCCCAGGCCCAGGGGCAGGGTCAGGCTGGAGCTGTGTCCTTCCCTTGACCCCCGGGCAGTCGATGACATGAGCTGCCGCATCGATGACCTGGAGAAGAACATCGCCGACCTCATGACGCAGGCGGGCGTGGAGGAGCTTGAGGCCGAGAACAAGACCCCGGCTTCCAACAAGGGTTAAAAAGTGAGGCAGTTGCTCCTCAGCAGTTTGGAACAAACCCTTGGGTGTTTGGAATTGCTGGCTTTAACGCAGAGGGGACTTTTCCTTCATCCCTGAGCTAGTCTGGGATTTGTGGGAATTACACGGAGAGGGAATTGCGCTGGAGAGAGAGCGTGGCCAGGGAAGGGAACGGAGCTGGCAAAGGGCGGGGGCACCAGGAGCTGCTGAGGGGGCTCAGCCTGGAGAAAAGGAGGCTCAGGGGGGACCTTCTTGGTCTCCACAACTCCCTGACAGGAGGGTGCAGCCAGATAGGATTGGGCTCTGCTCCCAGGGAACAACAAGAGGAAGCAGCCTCAGGGGAGGGTCAGGTTGGACATCAGGAGGGATTTCTCCATGGAAAAGGTGGTCAAGCATTGGAACCTCCCAGGGAAGCAGTGGAGCCTCAGGGGCTGCTGAGGAGCAGCAGCCCATAAGCTGTAGATTCCTCCTGTGTGTAATGTAGGAGCTTGCAGGGAGCAGTGACTCACAGCCAGCTGCCCAGCAGCAGGTCCTGGCAGTGTGAGAGAGCACTCAGGCATGAGGCAATGCGTGTCCCAGGGCAGTGCTCCCTGGGGAAAGACATTTACTGAAAGCCAAATTATCTGTTGTGTTATATATTCTTACAGCATTTCTAGCTGCTAACTTGCCCCTGTATTACAGCAGGCCTTTGTGTTTGGAACAGATACATTCTTGCTTGTTGAGGTATCTGATTTTGTGATACTTTGATAAAAATGCAAACCATTATGGGCTTCAATGCCTTCAGTGTCATGAACCCCACAAATGAAAACGTCTGATGAGCATGATTCTCTAAATTCTCAGTAATCTCCTTTCTTACTATGTTTCCCCCAACAGGTTGCCAATAACTGAAGATGAATCACGGAAGATGACTTTTTCTCTTTTTTTTTCCTACAAATCCTTGGAATTAAAAAATGGCTTTTTGCAACTCCTGTGTGTGAAAGCATTTTTATATTGTTACAGAGCTTGCATTCCTAATGTACATTGTATAGTTGGGGTAGGGTAGTTTCTATTTTGATGTGTGTTCTGTAATTTCACTTTTTGAATTCTTGTTACGAGGATCACTTGGTTGTGTTATTAAAACACAGATCTTATGGATCTCAACCCCTGGGTGTATTTTTTTGTGGAGTCACTTTTCTCTCTTTCCTGTACTTTTCTAGGCGTTTCATGTTTGATAGCTCAGCATTTAGTGACTCCCAGCAAACGGGAATCTTGCCTTGTCCTACGTGAGTTTGTGGAGTGAAGCACAAGATTGAAACTTAATTAATTGCATTAATTGTAGCTCTGAGCATCAGGCACTCGCTAGTTGAGGATTGTGTTGTCTTTCCTACATGTAATAGGGTGATTTTTGGAAACACTGAACATCAAAATCATCTCTGCTGCTCCTGGTATTACCTGCAACACCAACCAGAAATGCAGATTGACCCTGAGAGACATCTGAGCAACCACTGCTGCCCCAAGCTGTGACACCTGGACAGACAAGGGACTATCAAATGGGAGCAATCTCACTGTGGGACTGAAGGTTTTTAACATTCTGCTTTGAAACTGTCCTTTGGCATCACCTTTGATCGACGACTGGGACTGAGGAGGATTGGGACTGATGGTGGACAGAGCAGGGATGGGATTGTGGATTGTCTGTGTGGGGGTTTTCAGTGGAAATCACTGGCTCCTTGGACAGAACAATTTGCTAACAAAGCAGTGATACACTGAGGAACAAAAAAGGAGAGAATCCAGGTAGAGTTTTGAAGCCTTGCTTCTCTTGGAGTAACACCTTACTGCAAAATACTTTGTTTAGAGAAGTGTTTGCTTTTCTAATCATACCCCCATGTTTGGGCCTGGAGTTTATAGGTTATGTTACATTTTGGCAATGAAAGGTGCATTTGGGAGAGTCTGTACTGTGTCATTTGTGAAGAAAAATGACCAATGTCAGCTGTTCCTGACAATCACTGCAATGCTCCTCCAGCTTCAAATGCAAATTTATCAAGCACTAGTGGCAGGCAGCAGTTGCAGGTGGCCAACACTTAAACTGCTCCTTGAGTGCCACCAGAGTAGCAGCTGGGTGCTGTGAAGGCAATATGACAGGTCATTTTTCCAAACTCATTGTAATAAATAAACAGGGGACTTTTGTGAACATGAGAAATGTATCGATATATACTTGTAATACCAGCCTTTAGGTTCTTTGTAATGTCATTTCAAAAAAAAAAAAATAAATCTAATAAACTGTTATGTGGTAACAAATAGTCAGGTTCTGTATGTGAAAGCACACAGAAGCATATCATTGTGTGTGAGATTATATTTGGTTGTTAGTTATAAAAAGACTTTAGCACAGCTGCTGCTCACAGAATACAGTCAGAAAATACAGGTGTGCTCTGTATAATCTGTGTAATAATTCACACCCTGTCAGGTCTGCACTTCAGCAGGTAATTAGAATATAGACCAAATTCATGGGAAAGTGTATTGAAGTGGAGGATCATTTTGTGTGGTTACACATGAGCATTCTCCCACTATTTATGGTGTGTAATGTCACAAATGCTCATCTGGCTGGCTTCCTCCTGAGGCAGAAATGGGCATTCCTGAATTTGCTGTGGCAGCAGCAGCTCTGCTTTCCTCAAGTTTATTGGGGCAGAGTAACTTCCTGGAAAATTCTATCAGCTTTAAGAAGCAGCTGTGTTTTCCCAGTCACTGGAAAGATTCCCGTCATTGTTCAGTGGGGGTATTTCCCCCCTCAAAAATTTAACACTTGACTGATTTTAACTGCTCCTCCCTGCACCCACTCTGGATTTCCATCCCCACCATCCTTTTCCAGCCCTGCTTCTCTTCCCTTCTGACTCTTCAGAACCTCATTTCAGCTGCTCCTGAGGAAGCAGCTGTGGTTTCCAGACTGTCTCCAGGTACCTACAAAGTGTAGATGCTCTTTCACCAAAGATCTGCAGTAGGAACAGCAAACAGGATCAGTGTTTTTCTGTGACAGGAATTAGGAGTGGCATTAGTCAAGTCTCCAGCCACAGATGTTGCAGCCAGTCTTTAACAGCAGCGCTGTTTTTGAATGCTGGAATTAAGACCTGAGAACCCAAAATTAAGTTGATCACAGGAGCTGTGTGGCCTGTGTATCTTGCAGTGGGCAACACAAATAGAATGGGAACTGTTTTGTCTCTTCTGGTGTCTTAGTTCCTGTCTTTACAGCAGGAATGTTACTGTGTGCAGAGGAGCAGCACTCTAATAATGCATGTTTTGACACACTTAGTCCCACTGATAAACAATCCAGAATTATGATATCCTTAAGAGGATTTTTCATTTAATCTCTGCCCTAAAGACAGCACACAGTAAATAAAACTGCACATGCAGCTTTTAGTGGCATCTGGTGCAGGCACTGAGTGAAGCTGGTAAGAGCCAGTGACACACTGACCTGTGCCACTCCCCCCCTGCCAGAGCCAGGTGTGGGACCCCCCCTTTCCACAGGGTGAGCCGGGGTCCCCCAGCTCCTGGCACTGCCTGCCGTGGGACAGAGGAACTGCTGGGCTCTGTCCTGCCCCTCTGGCACTCTGGTGTAGGCAGGGAGCCTTTGTGCCAGCTGCTGGTACCTGTCCTCCTCTAGATTTACTCTCACACACCCCCAGGAAAGTTCCCCTGCTTCCCTTCCTTTGGCTGAGCCATGGGGAATTGGTTTGCCAGAGGTTCCTAAAATGGAAATCAGCAAACGTGACCTGCCTGTCCTCCAAACCCCTCCAAACCCCTGCTGAAGGCTCTCACTGGCTCTTCCTCCAGACTTCAAAGCCTGTGGAATTCAGTCCTTCACACTGCATTTGGCACTGCCTCCCGAAGGAAAATGATGCTATTCTGTATTTGGCTGGGAAAAACCTGTAGCCACAGCCAGAATCCCTGTCCAGCATTTCTCTAACATGACACCAGAGTCTGCAGTTTCCCTGGAGGTGTCCACATGGAATTATTCAATGAAACTCTTCTGTTTTCCCAACTTTCTGGCAGACAGTGCCTTCTAGTGGCACGCTCCCTGCGAGGAGCAGCGCTGCTCAGATGAATTACTCAAAACAGATTTAGTCTGCAAGGATTTGTTCTTGCAGACTGGGGAAGAAGCAGAAAGGCTTCTCAAGGCTCATCACCGGACTCTTTTTTAGGAAAGAGATTGTGAATTTCTTCCTGGCTCCACAGGGCAGTGCATTTTTAATGCAGAGGGCTCATCACCAGAGATAAAACAACCCGAGTGCTGGCTGGCCTGAATTCCTGCTGAGAAACACAAGGACAGGCCCTCAGTCATGTTGTTATCTCTTAAAAAAATACCTGCTTCCCAGAACAGGAGAGTGATTGTCAGGGAATGTTAATGTGGTGTAAGGGGGGAAAAGCAAACCCAAAAATAGAACACCAGCCTTTCTGCTGTTGAACTCAAAAAGCACCATAAACCAGACCAAGCGTTCTTAAAAAATGAATGGGACTGCAAATTGGAATTAATGTTGGAATTAATGACAAATTAATGGAAGCTTTGGTAACCTGATTTGAAACGTTCTTAGTTGTGTTTTCATGCAAGGTCTTCACATGAACATGATGGGGTTTTTTGAGGCCAGTACCACTTTTAAATAAAAGTCAGGGCAGTGGTTTAAGACTTCTCTCCTGAGCAGCTGTGGAAATGTATCTGACCATGAAGTTTGAATTGTTCCACAGAGATCCCAGACATGATCAAGGCCTTCTCCCCCACATTCCTGCTGAAGACACTTTGGGATTCAAGGGGATAGATGAGTTTGATTATTAATGCTGCTCATTAGCAAGAAATGCTGGAAATTGAAGTCCTTGCACAATAAAACTCCTGTTAAATTCCATTTTGAGCACTTCCAAATCAACAGGCATCAGCAAAAAAATGTTTAGCAGAATGACACCATCTGCCATTTCTAGTTTTTCTAATCATCTTTCCAGTGTTTTTAGCAAGAACTTGGTTATAAGTGCTGACAATTGCCACCATAAATTATGATTTCCTCCTCTCTGGATAGTGAGGAGCACAAACAAATGAAAGTGCAGGGTTAAGTCTCAGTTTTCACTCATTTTCGAGCTGGTGAGATGCATTCCCACATTAACCCTCTGTTGCCTCGTGTTGCTGGGAGGGGATGTGGGCACTGCTGACATGGACATTGGGGCCCCCTGGAGCTGGGGACAGGGTGCCTGGAGGGGAGGATGACATGAATGGCTGAAGGAGTGGAGAAGACAAACCACAGTCACCTTTTCCTGTTTATCCACAGCCCCTTTATGTCCAGAGCTCTTCCCCGTCAGGCTCAGAGAAGCAGAAGAGTCACAGCCACAGAATCTCAGGATGGTTTGGGTTGAAGGAACCTTAAAGCTCATCCAGCTTTGGTCCATGGGCAGAGACACCTCCCACTACCTCAGGGTGCTCCAAGCCCAGTCCAGCCTGGCCTTGAAGATTCCTGTTCTCCCAAACAGGAAATTCATGGAGCTCTGTGTTCTCCCAGAGCTACAAAACAACAAACAGAATGGAAATCTCTCCTGTCTTGGCACATTTGTAGCCTCGTCGATCCAGAGTGTTTTGGAAAATCCTGCTCCACCCCCTTGAAAGCACAGAACAAAATCACTGCTTCACACATCACACAAAATTAAAAACAAATTCATTGAACCTGAGGCGTATTTAAAAACCAGGAGGCTTTTCATGCCGTAAGTTATTTTAAAACATCTTTGAAACTACTCCACAGACTGGAGTTAAACAATTAAAATGCATAATCACATTTAAAAAGCAGCACCAAAAATGTAAGTCATTTTGTCACAGAGGCTGCTCCAGCGTGGTTTGATTATTTAATGTTATGCTCCAAAACCAATTTATACCCTCTACCCTTGATCTCTGTTTCAATTTCAGGATGTTAATGCATGCACCATTGCTGTATTAGCTGATAGGGCAGAACAAATACTTCAGGAAAAAGTCATGATTAGAATTTGGAATCTCTCTCAGCCATGTTTAATCCCCAAGTGTTCCCTGCTGCTCTTGCCCGCTGGAACCCCACATTTTATACCTGGAAAAAATTATTATTTAACACCAGCACCAGATGAATGTAGAGCTCTGCAGGGAGTATGGAGGTGCAGCTCCTTCTGCCATGAATTTTAAAGTTGTCAGGCATCAATTAAATCTCTTCCAGCTGATCTGTCACCACCAGCCTGGAGAGCAGCCTGCATGCCACAGGAATCCCAGGATCCACACAGCTGAGGCTGAGCCCACCCGGGATAGCTGCTCGTTTTCCTCTTTTCCTGCAAAGCCTCCACTTTGTTTGGCTGTGCCCAGCCCTGGGATGAGCAGGAATTGGGGCTGGGGTGGCTGGAGCTGGGTTTGCAGCCCCTGACACAGCCCTGGGCTCTGTTCATCCCCTCCCAGCACGCTGGATAAATGCAGACATGGGCAGGGTAAAGGGTTTTGTATTCCCAGCACTGGCAAAGGAAGGGGTGGGATTTGAGGAGAAGCTTATTTGCAGGAATTTAGCTGGCAGGCAATGCTAGCACAGGGGCTGCCATCCCCAGATCATTAATGCTTTATTAATTAATAGGAGTGCCAAGAGCCCGTGAAGCGATTCATTGCCTTTTCCTGCCCCAGACATTTGGTGTGTTAACACAGCCTCCTGTTGGAACCTGCATTCCCAAGCATCCCAGCCTGACCCCTTGCCCAGCAGAGGGATGGGACAGGCTCTGGTGCTCTGTGCTGCAGGCACAGGGGGAACTGCTCACATCCTTCCCGAATTCCCTCGCAGGGATGTTCCCGTGAAGCCCAGGGAGATGGGGGCAGTGGGGCACGGGAATCCCTGTCTCAAACCCCAGCTGGCTTAGTTACAAACCTCTCCCCCTTCAAATGAATGTGTAGCTAAAGCTCAGTGCCACTCACACGCTGCCCAGTGCCCGTTTCAGGCAGCAGAGGGACTTGCACTGGAGCTGGGCTTTACAAGGCCTTGGAGAAGGCAGAAGTGTGAAGTGTGAAGCTCCACGGTGGCACAACAAAGACTGCAACAACCTTTTCTCTGTCTGCAGCAGGGCTGTCTCAAAAGCCCTGCTGAACGAGCCTGATTCCTATAAAAAGCAGCAGATCATTTGGAGGCAGCTTTGCCAGGCACTAAGCGAGCAGTTGTTTTCACTGAGAACTCCAAATTCACTCTCAAAGACTGCCTGGTGTTTGTGCAATGAATCTTCCTTCACTATTAGGGCAGAAAGCTTTTGGTTTTGGTATCAGTTAGTCTTTTTCTTACAGATTTACAAGCTTGTCTTGGAAGAAGGATGGAAATACCTCCCCACAGCAGCCTCTCTTGATGGTGAAGTCCGTGTGTTTTCCAAGGAGGTTTCACTAAGCACAGGGACAGTGGCATTTTGCAAAAGTTCTGCAGTTTCTTCTGTACAAGATGGAAAGGGATGGCAAAAGGAGAGAGCTGTCCTTCAAGTGGCCTTGCCTAACCAAAAATGAGCAGCTCTGAGTGCCTGCCATTGGTGGGCAGCACACCTCTGCAGGAGGCACGTGGCTTCAAACCCAGGGAATTCTGTGTGATTACAGCAAAGCAGCTCCTCAAAAATCGAGCAGGAAGTTTTCCTGAGGGAGTTTATCTCAGAAAAAAGAACAATGTATACACTAAGGTTAGCATGTGTTAGCTGAGCCTGAGCAGAAAAATTGTGGTTTGGAGATAAACAGAGAGTTTCAGCTCTCAGAGGGAGGAAGGGTCGAGGGCACACGGCCTCGCTGCAAGGACACAGCTGATAAAGGCTGCACCGCAGGGTACTGCAAACAGCATCTCCAGCTGCAAGGTGATGGGTGAACAAGCACTCCCAGCCCAGCATCAGTGTATAATTACTGGAAATTGTCTTTAAAGATGGGAAAGGCTGTGGCCACACGGCGCCAGTCAACTCAAAACCTGATTGTTTCTGTTACGGGGGGAATTGGAATTGGTGGCCACAAATGCACCATGGCAAAGGTTTTCTAACTTTGCCTGCTCGAATTCTGTCTGTAGAGTAACAGAAAAAACTGGAAAGTACCTTGAGAAGTCTGCTGCCCCTCAGTCTGCTCCTAAGAATAACCATGAAGTCTGACAAGGTTTAGTTGAACTGTTACAGTCATAGAAATCCCAGTGGGTTTGTGATCCTGGAGCACTCCAGCTTGACCATCCTCCTGGTCCAGCCTCAAGGATGATGCTTATCCTTTAATTCTTTGGGCTTTGGGTGGTGCCCAAGGTCACAGACCAGAAACAGTGAGAAGAGGTCAAGCAGGTCAACTTTTTCATGATAAAAACGGCTCTTGTACTTTGTAGGAGATCCTACAGGTTAAGCTTTGCCACAAACTAAGCACACACGGTGTAATTCCCCAGAATTGTTGTACAAATGCCACTAGAAATTCTATTTAACCAAGGAATTCAGATCCATGACTAAAAATCCTTTAATCTTCACCCAAATATCTCCTGCTATTTAAACATCAGTCCACCTCACCCATTTCAACGTCAAATCCTCCTCCTCTGGTGATGTGACCTGATTTGATTCCCACTGTGCTCCATTGCCTGGGACTGAATTGTCAGCTGAGTGGCAAACACCTTGCTAACACAGGAGATATTTCTACAGCTTCAGTGGCAGAAATCTGGTTTTATTTTTTTTTTCCCTTCCTGAGCAGACTTGTGCTACATTTCTATTACAGCAGCTGACTGCAGCTGAGGCTTTCCTTCAGAATGAAATTAGCCCAGGTTTTTGGGAGTAAACTGGCTTGTGTGAAAAGCTCACAAACCCTCTCCTTTGATTTGAGCACTTTTCAGGTGCAGTTGCTGGAACTGATTATCTTCTGAAGGGATTGCATGGGCCAGACCCAACATAACCCGAATTTTGGAGCAGAACAGAGCCAGACTTCCTCTTCTCTGCAGCCTTTAGCAAGATACTTCCACAACCCACAAATGTGCACTTGTTCCAGTGTAACCAGAGAAGAACAGTCCCTGGATTTTTCCTGCTCCAGAGAGCAGGCACAGATTCATTGCCTGAAGGGAAGAAGTGGAGCAGCACTAAAACGTTTGGAACCATCAGTGCCAGAGCCCTTGGGACAGAAAACCTCCCAGGTTACACGAGCAGAGCAACTCCCATCCATTTCCCCTTTGGATGCCAGGTGTGTGCAGCCTGTAAAAACACCCAGGACAGGGTTATTTCATTAATTAGCTACAGAAAGCCTCAGTGTCTGCTCGAGTTTAGAATCAATCTGCATTTACTGTGGGGTTTTGGCCCACCAGGGAGATTCCACGTTCCCATCCCCTCTCTGAACGGCTGTGATCTGTGTGTGTTTGTCAGTGTAACTGGGAAGCTTCTCAGCTGCAGTATCTGCAAAAAAAATTCACAAACTGCTGAATCTTCAAGAGCTAAACACCTACAAAACAGCCCAAAAACTTGATGGAAATATGTGTGATTTGGATAAAGAACAGGCATTTTCTATGAACTCTGTCAAACAGCCTTCAAAATGACATGAAGCCATACAGGAGAGCAGTTGGAATGATGTGATTCCTTAATTTCTTGTGTGGCTATTGCTTTGTTGTCCATTATTTACTGTCAGCGTGTTCAGCTCCAGACAGAGCCCACAGGAGGGTTCAGAAAGTGCCTCAGAGAGAGAGAGAGCACGGGGATAAATCGATAAACGCACCCGAGCCGCTCACATTCTTCAGGCAGGTCCCACAGCCAGGCTGAGCCGGGGCTGTAGATGGCACTGTCCCCTCTGCAATGAAGGCAGCTCGGGGCTGAGCGAGGAATTGGGCTCTGGAACTGGGGCACAGCTCAGAACCCTGCTCCTGGTGCTCATGGGATGCTCAGATCCTGCTCCTGGTGCTCATGGGATGCTCAGATCCTGCTCCTGGTGCTCCTGAGATGCTCAGATCCTGCTCCTGGTGCTCATGGGATGCTCAGATGCCTGCTCCTGGTGCTCTTTAGGTGCTCAGATCCCTGCTCCTGGTGCTTATGAGATGCTCAGATCCTGCTCCTGGTGCTCATGGGATGCTCAGATCCTGCTCCTGGTGCTCATGAGATGCTCAGATCCCTGCTCCTGGTGCTCATGGGATGCTCAGATCCTGCTCCTGGTGCTCATGGGATGCTCAGATGCCTGCTCCTGGTGCTCATGGGATGCTCAGATGCCTGCTCCTGGTGCTCTTTAGGTGCTCAGATCCCTGCTCCTGGTGCTCTTTAGGTGCTCAGATCCTGCTCCTGGTGCTCTTTAGGTGCTCAGATCCCTGCTCCTGGTGCTCTTTAGGTGCTCAGATCCCTGCTCCTGGTGCTCATCAGGTGCTTGGATCCCCTGGGGTCAGTGGCCTGGATGGCCTGAGCAGATGGCAAGAGCCAGTGTGGCTTTCAGGCTGGATAGCCCAGGAGCCAGCTGTAGGTTGGGCACTGATGAAGTGCCTGCCCAAATTGCTGTGAAGTGGAAACTGGGCACAGTGGCAGTGGCCTGGTCCATGCCCTGTCCTGAAGTCCCTGGTCCCTCCAGTGCCAGCTCCCAGCCCAGCAGTGCACTTGTCCTCCAGGCTGTGCTGGGTGATCTCTGGGTGTGTCAGGGGTCACCCACTGAGGGTGAAGGGACATCTCTGACATTTCCTTGGGCTTTGGGGATGTGCTTTACCAGTTACATAATTAAGCAAACGAAGACACAACCCTTCATCTTGTCCCTGCCAGCCTCCTCCTGGTGTGCTTCCCTTTCTCCAGCTTTCTTTGCTGAGGGCAGTGGCTCTCTGACCTCGGTCTAAAAGAGGCAGATGGACCCATTTCGCTGGAAGCAGCTCTGTGGATGTGCCCTCGTGTTGCAGTTTGGGGTCAGACTGCAGCCAAATTCCCCCTGGTGTTAGAGCTGAGCAGAATGGGACCCTTTACAGCAGTGCTCAAACCCAGGACTGGGCTGAACATCAGCCATGGATGAAAACAACAGCCAGAAGGGGTTTTACAAACTGTAAATTTGGTGGCTGAAGCATTAAATCAGTCAGAAGTTCAGCAACGAGGTTGTGTTGGTGACCAAATGGGGAGCAGCATTTCTGTCCTACAAAAATAGAGAAGATTTTAAACTTCTTTCCAAGCAAATCAAGAATCTGCAGCATCTTTGTGTTCCTTTGGAAGAAGAAAATAAAAATCCTGTTGTATTTTATTATCCCAGCACAAATCAAAACCAACTCATTTCCACGAGGCAGAATCAGAATGGTGTGAGGGAATAAATCTTTTGTTCTGGAGGGAAGGCACCATGAGTGAGGTGGGATGGATGGGTGCATTGCTGATGTCTTCCTCCTCCTCCCAGCTCAGGTGACAGTTTGGAATATTAAAGACCCATAACTCCAGGGGTGGTGAGACAGGGAATCCATAGAAGAAAGCCACAGATCACACTGTTATCTCACTTTTGGATGATAACAACCGTCTGCCTTCCTATATTCACTGGAATTTCAAACCTTGTCTTGACAAACACGGGATGAGTACAGTTTCTGATTACAGTGAAAGTCAAATTTATGTTGTACTTTTATACCTGCACCGTGCCACTCTCCTAACAGAATAAGTGATCAAGAGAGATGATGTTCCACCCATCATGCTACTCCTACTTTTCCAAGAAAACACCAGGAAAGAATGGCAGAGTCAATGTTCTTCTGCTGAGAATTCATCCTTGGGGTTTTGGGGTTTCACACACACAAAAAAAAAANCCTTCTTCTTCTTTTTTTTTTTTTTTCCACATCAGCAACTTCCTAATAGCAGCAGGGAAGAAAAGAAGAGCTCCATAAAACAGTATTAAACAAGGAGGCTCATTGGTAATTAAAGTGGGAATGGAGATGGAGGAGCACTGGGCAAAGCCTGCTGCAATGCCTCTTTGGGACATTTCAAATGGTTTTTTGAAATAACATTTCCTTCTTTCTGGAGCTAATTACACATGTGCAGAAGGCTAAATTAATTAGGAGAACAAAGGTAATTTGTTGTGGGCTGGAAAGAGGCCATGCACACCCCTTCCCCTAGTGGGAGAGGAACTGATGACCTCTCTTAGGTTTGCCGGGGACAAAAGACGGGATGCAGGACCAGAATGGGCATCTCAACCCTCCCCTTGTGCCAGCCCGGGTGGATTTAGAGGTGGGAAGTCCTTGTGCCTTCCCTCCCAGCCCCTCTCCATTCTCCCACCACCTGGCAGTGGGCTGCTCCCACTGGAGCTGTCAGCCCCAGAGCCACAGCGGAGCCCGTCACACCCCTCGTCCCCTTCGAGCTGGTTCTCCACAAACAGCTGGAGGTTTTTAAGCACCTTATTAAAATAGAATCGATCATCTGCAGCTGGAGTGCTTCAAAGTTGAACGGGCTTGGTGCCAGTGAATACAGGGCTTGCCAAAAAGCAGGTGGCAACTCTGACTGTGCCTCTCTGCAGGAGTGCTGCCCTTCCCGTTGTGTTTATTGATTGGGACAGGTATTGAATACTTATTTCCTTTCCCTAGCTTGTCAGAAGATGCAAATATAAACCCTGCATCCTCAGACTTCCAGAATGTCTGCTGAAATATGAAGCAAATCAGTAATTCCTTTTTCTGATGGGGAGAAAAAAAACAAAAATATAATAAAAAACCCCCTTCTGAACATTTGCAGAAAATCAGTTTCTCCCAGGAGCAAGAGAGTCTATAGTGCCAAACCTGGAAGCCTTTCAAAAAACCATACATTTCAGTTTGAGGTGTTAATGCTTTCATGTCAGAATATACACATGCAGTTGGTATCTTTAAACTCAATTTTATTCCCCTGTGAGAAGGATTTAATTGGCCTCAAATCAGAAATCGCTGTTTTACCCAGTACAATCCACCACTTGATACCCAAGAACCCACGTCAGGAGTTTAAATTACAGGTGAAACACTTGCTAATGAGCTAATGTTCTGCAACCTCCCCAGAAATATTTGAACTTCACCACTTTCCTGTCCAACAGGACAGGGTGTAGAGGGAAGGCAGATTTCTGGGCTGTTGAACAGAATTGTGGCCCTTCATTCTGCTCTCAGCATTTCCCTGTAATTCGCTGTTTAACTTCGGGAAAGACACTTAACCTCCACTCGCCTCAGCTCCCACGTCTGTAAAATAGGAGATAAGTCACCTAATTCACAGGCATGTTATGGAGATTA
This sequence comes from Rhipidura dahli, assembly GCA_013399225.1. Lineage (NCBI taxonomy): Eukaryota > Metazoa > Chordata > Aves > Passeriformes > Rhipiduridae > Rhipidura > Rhipidura dahli. The sequence continues at coordinate 810,810 of VXAC01008451.1, forward strand.
ATTAACTAACGTCTGGAAAATGTCTCCAGATCCTTCTGTGAAAGGCATTATAAGGGCAAGTGATAGCAGTATAAGCATATGCAAGAGGTTTTATCGCTTGGCACAGGACAGTTGGGTTTTATTCTCTTCCCTCTGCACCATCACCGAGGGTTTTTATGGGGACCATTGGCCAGGAGCAGGCTCGGGCAGCTTCGAGGAGCACCCTTATCTTAAGTCAAAGGACACGTTGTTTCAACCTCGGTTGAAATTGTGTTTAGTTCGTTCCTGAGCCCGCTTCCAGATCCCCAGTGAGATCAGAGCCCTGGCAGGCTGGATGCTGAGCACACAGTCCTTGAGAACAGTCCTTGGATATGTGAGAAAGCTGCATCTATTTAACAGGAGAGATCTCTGTAAGCTAATTTAATTGAACTGACAAATGTGCTCTGTGAGCTGCCTGTAGCAGGGCTGCCTTCTCAGGGCCAGCTCTGGGTAGAGGCAAAGTGCTTGCCTTGGGCTGGGACTGCTGTGAGCACCAAACTGGCCACGACTCTGCCTGGTTATTGCTGCTTCCTGGCAGGACAACAGCTGGGATGGGCTGCGGTGTTGTCAGGGACCCCTCTCACCCCAAAAGCCATCAGCAGTACAATCCCAGCCCTGATGCCTTTTTCTGGTCCTAAAATCAGGAGTCAAACATGGTTAGAACGGAAAAAGGGATTTTACCTTGGGATTTATTTTAAGGATCCTCAGGTGCACCATGTCCAGGTGGAATGCCCCTCCCTGCACCCTGCAGTGCCCACCCACAATAGATCTGGGATCACATTATGGGTGTCACTAATTAGCACATCTATCAAAGATTCCCCAATGAGAGGCTCCAGTGAGCCCCCTCCCCAAGGAACCTTCCCCTGGATGGTTCTGTCTCAGGTTACAAAATGTGTTCTGGAGAGGCCCTTGGGCTCTGGGCACACTGATCCCTCACTGCAAAGCTTCTCAAATGTTCAGTGTCACAGCTTGGCAAACAAGTCCCAGAATGGAGGCAAAAAGCACCAAGAATACAGAAATTGTAAAAAGGTATAACAGGGATATAAAAGAAAAGACAAAAATCATCCTGGCATCAGCCCTGCCCTTGCTTTCCAATTGCCCTTGCAGTGAGTTTGAGCCAAGCCAGACCTCACATTAACCCAACTTTGCAGCACCCACGGTGGCTGCTCTTTGGTGATTACCACATGCACAGGAAAAAGAGAAAGGTGGGGCAGAGCAGGGACCAAGTGGGGAAATGATCTGCCCTTCGACAGCACCATCAGCAATAATTCCTGAGTCCCTCATGCCTGGTGTCCTAATTCCCAGATCCGGCTGCTTCCTACCACGTTTCACTGATCTGCCTTGGTCTGCCTGCTTTTCCATCAACATTTTCTCCTGTTATCTGATGGAGCTTTGACCCAGGACACTGAATCCCACGATGTTCTCCCTCTCCCCTGAGCTCTGCAGGCAGCTTGCCATGCTCCACTCCCCTCCACTTGCTACCTGCTCCAAAAGGCAATTTAAAGTACAAAAGTATCTGTCACAAACATCTTGCTTTCAGCTGCAGCACGGCACGTCGCAGTAAACTTTTATATTAGCAAGAGATCTGGGTAACTTTGTTTTAAAGCAGCTGTTTATCTTCCTGAGCTGCTCTGATTCAGTTTCCTCTTTGAGCAGCAGACCTGGAAGGGCAAGGGAATGGGGAGAAAGAAAGATTTGGTCACAATTTAGAGTCATTTGTTCCTGTCAGAATTTATATGAGCTAAATCTCAAGCCTGGACAAGCCTTAATAACTATCATATTTAAAGTTCAGCTTTACAGGGGAAGACTGCACGGCCCAAGGGGATCAGTAATGGAATACAGAAGAGTTCACCTTTCGTGTGCCCATTTGTACCAAGCCCAGCAAGGACAGGCTGGGGCTGGCCTTTCCCAGGGTACATGACATGAATTGAGCAGCCTGCAGCTAATCCCACTGGGCTCAAGTGCTGCTAATTGGGGTCCCTGCAGGATGAAGTCACTCAGCAGGTCACTGCCAAAGTCAGAGGAGCTGGCTGCACTGCCAGCCCACTGCCACAGGGATGGCAAAGCTTGGCTTTCCCGTGATGAGCTGACCCAGCCAAACAAAAGCTGGTGCTCCTACCTGCTTTATCTTTACAAGGTTTGGGGCAGGCAAATGAACACCACTGAGAGAGGAAGGTAAAAAGGAGAAGAAGCAGTGTGTGGGCAGGCAGGTTTGCAGTGGAGTGAGGGGCACAGCGGGTGGTGAAGACAAGAAACAGAGCCAGAGGTTCTCCACTGAAGTGTCACAGGTCAGGGTTGGAAACATCCTCACCAAAATCTCAGGAATGGCTTTAGCACATCCTTACCACTGCAGGCTGGCAGGAAACGAATGATGCCAGAGCAAAGCAATAATCTGGCAATGACCTCTTCAGAAACCGGCCATGAACAAAGATACATCCCCCATCACCATCTTCTCTTCAGTTCAGAGCTTCCCTGCTCGAGATGACAACATGTCCTTGGCCCACAGCAGAGGGCAGCTAACACAGGCAGGCGGCCTTAACCAGAAATATTTGCTTGAGTGGACAGAGGTCGGTGCTTTCTGAGGGGCAGGTCCCTGAGCTGCTCCCTGCTGCCCCATTGCTCTGAGGCTGATGATCCAGAGGCACAAACAGCGCTGCTGAGAAATCCCCCTTGCCAAAATCACTCCTGACCTTAAAGCAGCGTTCGGAGCTGGCCTGTTGAGCAGCAGCCTGTTCCTTGTTAGAGGCTCAGTCACGCGAGGTCTGCACAGCGGCAGCAGCAGCAGCCAGCGTTCCCTGGAACCCAAGGGAAGAGGCTGTGGCACAGACAGGTGGCTTTTCCAATAACAGGGGGAGGCAGAGTAGAAGAGAGAAAAAGAAGAGGGGGAAAAAGGTCTTTAGGAAGGAATAAGTAGTTAAAAAGACAGGAGTGAGTTCGTTTGGGCAGCAGCCTCGGTGGGATGTGGATGAATGCTAATGGGCTTGAATTATTCATGCATTCTTTTGGAGTGAAGAGGTTCAGACCAATGGCCTTCTGTGGTAGCTCTCTGGAGCAAGGAACCTCATTAAAAACAAGATCTGAGCGAGACTCATCTGGTGAGAAAACAAGAGTGAGAGGGATCTCCCGGAGCAGCTGTACTACAGGAGATGTATTTCTCCAGCACCAGGAGCTGACAACTTCCCCCAGCACGAAATCTGCTTTGGCAAAAGGACAAACACAGAGCAGAGGTCTGACATTCTGCAGCGAGCCTTTAACCTCTGTCCCCCTGTCCCCAGCTCCTGCATGGCCGTGGAGCAGGTGAATCCTGACAGCAGCAGCTCCCACACGCGAGTTCCCCTCCCTGCTCCACACGGGCACAGCCCAGAGCTGCCCCGTGAGTTTCCATTGATGGCCAGAGCTCTGCACTCCCAGCCCAAGCCCAGTGCAGGGCATCAGTCACCCAAACACTTCTCCCTTTTATGAGTGTGCTGATTGAAAGCCTTGCTTCACCAGGCCCCTTTTGAATTTCCTTCAGCTGGAAGCTGGGACCTTGTGAGGAGCTTCAATCTGTAATGTCCTTACTGCCCCCAGTGCAGGGTGTGCCTGCGTGAAAGACAACACAGAGGAAAAGAATCATTCCTTATTTAAAAAAAAAAAAAATTAGTTTCATACTGTTTTAAATTCTGTGAGTTGAAGCTGGAGCCGACTTACAATTGGTAACACCAGGTTTGCATGGATGAGAGAAGGGAACAGCTCTGAAATTAGAAGGGTAAATAATCTTGGGTTCAAAAGCATCACAAATGCTGGTCTTGTAAACACACTCATCAAGAGGAACAAGGGCACACTTGCCATGGAATTGCACAGCCAGAAATAATCTGGAGAGAAGCAGCAGATCTGGCAGGACAGAGCTCACCCGTGGTCCTTCCTTGCTCCTGCCTTCCAGGGAGAGCTCCTCAAAGACAGACAAACTGCTGCCTGTCACAGCTTCATTTCCTTAGGCCTCCAGGCTACATGACATCCAGACAAAATCCTTGCTTTTCCTCTCTTTTACCAGTAACTCCATGTTTCTCCAAATCCTTTGCACCCTGAAGAAAAATGAGTAGGGGAAGGTATTTCAAGTTGAGGGAACAAAAGGGGTTAAAATAACCTCAATTTTCAAACACTTCGGGGGGTCTGGTGTAGGCTAAATCTATTTCCAGATATCTCCAGGGCCTCTGGGATGTTTAGGATCCAAATATGAATTTCATTTCCTGCCTCTTTAAACTGAAATATATTTCAGCCATTATGAAACGGAGGTGCTGCTATTCCAGTGATCCCAGCCCAAACCCTGCTGGTGGATGCCCAGCCTTCAGACCCAAACGTTGCACATTGGCATTATCTCCATTTTTTTCACATTTGTATAAAATGTCGAGGAGGGGATGAGTGAACAGAAGCACGTTGGGAGGTTTTGCAGAAAACTTCAATGTCTCTAAAGGGTATTTGCTAAAAAAAACCAAAACATCACCATTTTAAACTTCTGCCCGTGGCTTTCACGCAGGTCTGGGGTCAGCACTGAGCTACCAGGTGCTGTCACACTGACCTGCAACACAGGGACCAGACTGGAATGGTCTAAAGACCAAAGGAGAAAAACCCAGTGTCTGCTGTGAATAACAGATCTGCAACTTGCGCAGCACGCTCACACATGGACACGCTCTTCAAATCAAACCCGAATCTCTGCCATAATCAAAGGATATTGAGCAGCACATTATGCAGCTTAAAAATAGACCCAGAAGCTGGTTGTACCAGTTAGTGTAACTTTAATCTGAGAGGAACTTTTTTCACAGAGGCATAAATCGTGCCTGTGAAGAGCACAATACAAATCCTATCTCACAACCCTCAGCATCTCGATCCCTTTTGAATATGTGACCTCATTTATGGTGTGTAAGACCCACGGTGAGCCCTGCTGAACAATGTTTTCCATGTTCCACTTGAGCACCATTCTTCCAGGCTCATGGCAGTGAGATGTTGGTTTATCAAGGGAAGCTGCAGAAAAAGAAGAAAAAAAGAAAGAAAGAGAAAGGCTGGCTGCCTTATATTCTCAATGATGATGTTCAGATACATGGTGGATACGTTTTTAGGAAGAGGGAGATGGAAGATTTGAAAAATCTCTTTGGAAAGACTTCAGTGGGTATCTTCTAATGAGATTCATGCGATGAGATCTTGCAATTCTGTCTGTGCAGCTGTGTCACTCAGAGAGATGGGGAGTGATCACTGCAGCACTGGAGGTCTCCAAGCGTTTCCAGTAGGAATTCTCCATTTTATCTCTTCCCATGTGAACCTCTGTGCTCATAGTAGTGCCCAAAGTCTTCAAAAAAGCTGCCCCAAGGGCTTGCCATGCCAAATCCTCCAGTTTTACAGATGAAGACACAAGCCCTGGTGTCGGTGCTGAGAAAGTTTTTAGCTAGGAGAATCTCAGCTCTGCAGTGTTCTGTGAGAATTGTTTCTTTCCCATATATTCTTGCCAAAATAATATTACTGTTTTGTAAACTCCTTGCATCTGCAAATTGTTTTTCTGTGATAGAGATATTTCAGTTAGGAAAACATCTTTCTGCCCCGTGCTAGATTTTTGGGTCAGCCCCTGAAGGGGTGGCTAGCCCACAGAACCAATGGCTTTGTGGCACTCAGCATGTTCATGATCTATCTTACAAAAACCCTTCTGAAAATTAGTAAAGTGCGGATTTTCCATCATATTTCCATCTTGGAGTCAGTGTGGTTCTTTCTGCATGCTGCAACACCCTGGAAAGCTCAGTTTTGTTTATCCCTGCCAGGACAAGGTGCAGTGTCTGTGCTGGGAAGGGGAATATGAGCCGGGGAACTCTTTGACACAGCAGCAAGGTTTTGTAGCTGAGTTTAGCAGGATCTACCCCAAAATCAAAACAGGAGCATCCTCCTGCCTCTGGCAGAGCTCAGCACCATCCAGAGGTGCCAGAGAGCATCCCAGGAGCTCAGCCACCTCCAGGCTGCTCCTCCCAGGCAGGACCAGCTCCCCACCCTGCCCTTGGGGCCAAACCCATCAGCGATGCTCAGCCGAGCTGGCCCTGCACGAACAGCCCGGTGCTCACACCCCGGCCTGGATCAGGAGCAGCACTGAGTGTGTGAGCTCCTTCTGGGGATTAACCACCAAAACAGGGCCTCCAGAGAGCTCAGAGGTCACTCAGTGCCTCTCCCTGCCCGAGGCAGGCTCAGCCACACAAACCATTCTTGACAGACGTTCCTCTAATCTGTTCTTGGAAGCCTCTAAGGAAAAGGACTTCACCACCCCCAAGGAAATCCCTTCCATGCTTAACCACCCTTGCAATTCCAAAGTTTCTCCCAGGAAGTGAAATCTCCCTTGATTTAAATGACTCATGAAATAGCAGAGCAGTGCAAAGCATCTCCCTCCTGCACATTTCACTGCAGGGGTTTGTTGGGTTATTTTTTAGCAGGAGCACGTGGCTGGGATATATCTGACAGATCCCTGTTCCTCTTCTGTCCAAGATATTAAACAAGTGATAGGAATTTTGTGATGAACTTCTTTCCAGCTGTGGCTTTATCTTTCACACTGTAGTGGAACAATAGAAAAAAAGTTTAAATTAGTGCCTGTAAAAAGAGAGAATCTATGAGCTGAAATGATTTTAAATTTTATCCTGACCTGATTGTTAATTGGGCCCTTTTCACATTTAATGTTTCCAACTGGTTTTGCTGTGACAGAGGCATTGATTCAAAAGAGATTCTTCTGGAAGTCAGGCATCTAATTTTTAAAGACAGGCTTTTAATAATGTTTCTCTTGACCTGAACCAGCATCAATTCCATCAGAAAATCTCCCCCAAATCTTAAATCCATTATATAATCTCATATGAGATCAAAATGAGATCTTAAGAGAATTTCTTCTTCAGATGTTCAGAGTGTTTCTGGTCGAGATACACTGATTTTAGATAAAATCAACCCAGAGCAACCCCATAAGAGCCCAGAAGTGGCAACTTGCTGCAAGGACATCAGGAACAGCAGGATCATGCAGGGAAGTGTCCAAAGTCAGCCAAGAACTGCAAGGAATTCTAAAGGTCCTCCCCAGCTCTGCCACCAATGAAGGGGTCAGGAGGCCACGCCAAAGCAACTGGAAATGGGTCAGAGAGAGCTTTGGTGTTTTTAAATAGGAAATGTCAGCGAGTGCCCCGCCAGGCACAGCTCCAGCAGCTTTAACTTCTCCTCACCACCTGCCCCTGCAGCAGAATTTAGCTCTGCTCCCAGAAATGGAGAGCCAGAAGATGGTGCTCTTGGGCAGAGCACGTCTGGACCAAAATAAAAATACGATGAAATGAAATAAAATTAAGATTCCCTTGGCTTTCACGGTGCAGGAACCTCTCCTGCACAGTTTGCTCCTAAGCCACAGAGGAAGCCCCTGTGATGATCACCAGCAGCAGAGAGGGAGGCTCAGGAGGCACAGGGTGGGAATGGGGCTGTGCCACTGAGGAACTCCCCTCACCCCTCTGGGTTCAGGCACACAAACCACAAAACAGCAAAAATAACAAACAGTTTTGCTGGCAGCTTGGGCAGGACCTGCTCAGAATCGAGGGATGGCTTGGAGACCTCTGAAACCCAGGGCAGAAAACGTGGCAGAGATTTTGTGGGGAAGGGAAGTGGCCAAACGTGAAGAGCACGTCCAGCAATTCCCTCAGACTCCACAGAATTTTCCTGGGATGCTCTGAGGAGCAGTGAGCACCACCTCTGGCTCTCCCCACACAGGAGGAGGACTTATTCCCAAGGAACAGGAAAGGAAGCCTCGTGGATCAGTATTATTTAACCAGAGTTTCATAAATGCATCCTAATGCAAAAAAAAAAAAAAAATCTTTTTTTTTTAAATGATGTGTTTTTAAATGCATCTCTTAAATAAACAACATTTTCTCTCGAGGATCTGCAAGTATTTTACAAATGAAAATAAATATAATTATCCACGTACCAGAGATTGAACTGAAATTATTTTCACTGCCAAGGAAATCTGTTTTCCTTCCCTTTTAAAAGAGCAAAATAGTTATTGTGCTGGGGAGATGAAGCCTTGGAGTAAGCCACTGTGCCTTGTTCCTGGATTTGAATGTGACATATGCACACTCCAGAAAGGAAAGGTAAGAAAAGAAATGCTTATGTAGATAAAATCTAAAAGCCTGATTCACAGGAGCCCTGGTTGGGCTTGCATCCAAGGCACAGTGAAATTAAAAGCAGCAGAAGAGTTAATGGATATCAAGGTAAGTTCCCAGAGCCTTCCAAGGCCAGAGACTGAGTCTGTGGTAGGGCATCTCTCCATTCAGCACCTTCTTTTTTATTAAAAGTATAACCTTGTAGCTCAGGCCTAGACTGGAAGAAAAAGACTTCACCAAAAATAAATTAAGATCAGGCTCAGAAACCCCTATTCCCTAAAGTGAGAGTCAATTAGTTATAATCAATTAAATAAAATTAAGGAAAACAAAGTCACATGGGCTTGGGAAAGGGAAAAAAAAAAGATAAATGAACCACCATTGGAGCCACTTGGGGAAGAAATGTCACCATCAAGGAGAGAAAAAATGGAAGCAATTAAAAAAGTTAAAGACTTTCCTTATTGCAGGGAGACGAGGGAGAGTGCCAGCCCCACAAGGGGCTTTGGAATTAATTTCATTTTGTGCCTTTGCTGGCAGTTTGGGGTGGGCTGTGGGCAGCCAGAGCCCTGCCCCACTTTGCCAACCCCTCATTGCAACCCAGGGGCTGCAGCTGACCCCAAGCCAAAGGTTCTGGTCCCATTTAATTTTGGGAACAAGCCTGGGGTCTGCCCGAGTGTGTGAGCTCAGGGAAATGGATGCTCAGAAACGGCTGGTGGGGCTCTGTTACTGCTCCTCCAGGTAAGAAGGAAAATATTTCGGGTGATTTCCTCCAGATTACAGTAGAAACAAACTCAAGGAAAGCCCAGCATGCCCAGGACAAAGGGCAGCTTCTTGGGAAATATTTCTGATGATTTCCTGCAGATTACAGAAAAAACAAACTCACTGAAAGCCCAACGTGCCCAGGACAAAGGGCAGCTTGTTGGGAAATATTTTGGATGATTTCCTGCAGATTAGAGGCAAAACAAACTCAAGGAAAGCCCGGCATAGCTGGGACACAGGGCAGCCTCCTGATGGTGCCACCGAAGGCTGCGCTGCCTGGGTGGGAGTGCAGACACGTCTGACAATCCTGCCATTAACACATCTCACTTCCAGCACGGATGGAGCCTCCTCAACACGCTGCCAACAAGAATGTCAATGAGCAGCAGCCTGGGTGGTAGGTTTCAAAATCAATATAATCAGCCCAGTGCTCCATTCACAGCTTATAAATTGCTGTCACTGTGGTGAACTCCGCAGTCCCCTCGGCTCCAGAAGCCTTGTTAAACCTCCCTGTGAAGTCTGCTGGATGTGGCTTCGTCAGAGGGGATTTCACCTGCAGCACACACTGCAGAACCCCCGTGCCTGGAGGCAGAGAGGGGCCAGGGAGGCACAGCAAACACGCTGGCACCATTTCAAAAGATGAGGCAGCAGCAGAAGTGGCGTGTTTGGAAACAACGCTGGTTGTTTCCCCTGCCCCCTCCCCAAAGAGGCATTTTTAGATTGGGCAGTCTTCAAACAAAGCAAAAAGGGAGAATGAGAAAGCAGATGTTGTGTAGTGTTTTCAAGTGTTTTTGATTTTTCACTGCAGGACAGTTCTACACCACCCTCAGGGCAGGTTTCATTGCAGCACCAATTCCCATTGTCACCAACCAACCCTCTCAGGCTTCCCCCCATCACGAAATTAGGTGGAAGTGTCACCTCCCCTCTCAGCCAGATGAAATATCATTTCAGGACTCCTGTGCTGTGTGCCTCGGATCTGATTTCCACAATATTTCCTAATTTCTCAGGCACCACTCTGCAAGTATCTCATTTTTCAAGCCATTTGAATAAATCAGTTCTTGGGAGAGCTCCCTTGATTTCAGTTCAGTTGCACCTTTCAGGTTCAAACTTGTCAATGTTATTCTAAAAGCTTTGAGGAATAAAGCACAGTTCTTCCATCAGAAATCCCCTGAGGCCATAATGTTTCCTCGTGGACCCTACTGACTAATTTCATTTATTAAAATAAGTTTCCTATATCGGATACCTTACCCTGCTACTGTTCAGATCTTCAGAAATCAAACCACCACCACAATAAGGCGGAGAAGCACCACTGCAAATCTACAGAGGAGAAAATAGACACAGACATTAAATGATTTGCCTGGGACAACTGAAGAAGAATGTATCAGGGCTGGGAAATGAAGTGATGCCCCTTGGCTCTCCACTCAGTGCTGTATTTGTGGGAGCAGTCTAATCCTTCTCAGCTTCAACAGCCTGGAAAGACAACATTTAAGTGCCTTGGGTGATGTCATCTTCTTTCACTCAGCCCTGCAGCTCCTGCAGCAGTGACAAGCTCAGAGAGCAGGAGTCCCTTCACAGACAAAGCAAGTCTCTGCTCTCAAGGAGGACACTTGCCTCGGTAATAAGTTTTAGTCTCACTAACTTTGAATTCTTTGAGTTATTCTTTGAGTTTTCCCTTTTATCCACGGTGCTGTGAAACAAATCTGTTGTCAAACTCATGATGCCAAAACACCAAACTGCTACAATAATTGGGTCATTTGGTATTTACCCTGAAAGAGAAAGACCTTACAGGAAATATCCAGCATGGAACTCCCATCTGTATTAAAAATATCAATATAGTTTAGACTCTTAGTATATGGATTTAGACTGAACTGGTCTTTGCTCCATTTCTTTACCCAGAAATCCCTGGGGAAGTTGTACAGAAGTAGGAGATGGACCTGCTGGAGAGAGGAATCACAGGTCACTATACCTGTCTGTCATCCCTGCTTCCCTAAAGGGCTGTAAACACACACAGTCTGTGCTGCTGATATCCCACTCTAAATGCAGGAGCATGTCCCCGCTTTCTTTCCCCCACTTATTTGTTTACAGGCACCTCTCACCTGCCAGAGATGGACAAACACTTCCCCTGTTGTACTTAACTAAGTGGAAAGAGAGTGTCTGCCATCCACCCTGAGCAGAGAGCTGAAACCCAGAGTTCCCATTTTCACCTCTTTCCTCTCATTTCTGCACTGTCTCCTCCGAGCCATCACACATCTGCTGTGAATTTTCTTCTATACACCTGCCTGAGCTTTCTCATTTTTTTCTGGAATATTTTGCTGCATTCAGGGCTGTGCTTGGATCATATCCTCCTGCTTCTGTCATCTCATCGTGAACATTAAGGACAGATGCAATGCAAATGCTTGCAAACATCAGCTGCCACTGCTGAGAATACTAAATCAGATGGAAAAACAGCTCTTGATAGATTTTCACCCCTTGTCTGTGCTTTCCCCTCACTGACTCACAGATCTATATCAAGATACTTCTATTTAAAGATAAATCTCCCCAATTCCTGCTACAGTTATCCCCCAAGACACAAGTTCTCTTTCCTTCATGCTGTATTTGTGCTCATTTTCAGTGTGCTGAACTCTCTGCTGTGGAGGACTTTCAGCCAGGCCTGGCTTCAGCGTGGACAGGAGGATGTCCCCAGTGTCCCCATTCCAGCCTCACATCACCCCTGCAGCTGATGCCAGGATGATTTTTGCCTTTTCTTTTATACCCCTGTTACACCTTTTTACAATTTCTGTGTTCTTGGTGCTTTTTGCCTCCATTCTGGGGCTTGTTTGTCAGGCTGGGACACTGAACATTTCAGCAGCTTCACAGTGAGGGATCAGTGTGCCCAGAGCCCAAGGGCCTCTCCAGAACACATTTTGTAACCTGAGACAGAACCAGCCAGGGGAAGGTTCCTTGGGGAGGGGGCTCACTGGAGCCTCTCATTGGGGAATCTTTGATAGATGTGCTAATTAGTAACACCTACAATGTGATACCAGATCTATTGTGGGGTGCAGGGAGGTGCATTCCACCTGGACATGGTGCACCTGAGGATCCTTAAAATAAATCCCAAGGGAAAATCCCTTTTTCCCTTCTAACAGTGTTTAACTCTTTGATTTTAAGACCAGGAAAAGGCATCACAGCCACTGCACAGGCAGGCAAAGGCCTCTTCCACAGAAGGAGCACATCCCTCCAGTGGGAATGCAGGACATCAGCTGCCAGCACTGTCCTTTCCTGAGCCTGCATTCAGAGCCTCACCTGCCTTTAAAAAAGGAGAGGCACTGAGGGCTGTGCTTTTCCCACAGTGGGCATTTCCGTGGGAGCCCCTAAGCATTCTCAGCATGTGTGACCAAACTGAATTATCTGGAAGCTGGGGGGAGCTGAATTCTGCATTAAATGCTGCCTTGATGAGTTTACTGGGAGCTCACCCCTGCCTTTGCTGAGAGTGTGAGGACCTGGGCGGTCCCTGCAGGGTCAGAGTCAGTTTATCTGATCTGAGCTGGCTGTGGGGGCTGAGCCCCCCATCCCCAGTGCCCTCAGAGATGCAGGGGAGCTCCCAGAGTGCAATCAGGCACTCTCTGGGCATGGCATCATCACCTTCTGCACTGTCTTCCCTTTTGCCAGACCCAGCCTGAAGAAGACACCTGAGGACAAGTGAGGCCAGCTGAAGGGCTCCACCCTTCCCTCTCAGAGCATCCAAAGAAGAGCTCACACCTTTCTGCAGTGCTGAACGTGATCCTGGGCAGGGACATGGGATAAAGACCTGTTTTTCCAAGGCAGTAATTGAGGTAAAATGCAAACCCGTGTTCTTTGCCTGGGTGTGTCACTGACTGTGTCACCTGTCCCCCTGGGCATGGCCCTTTATTTCCCTCAGCTGGGTTAAAATCCCAAGTGCTCCCCTAAGTGAAAGCAATGAGAGGAAATAGCAGTGCCCAGGGTGAAATTAATGTCTGCAGTCAACAGGAAAGAGGTCTGCAGGTCCCAGGAAAGAGGCAGGACCAAGACAAGGCATCACTTACCTGTGGATTTTTTAAGAGGCAAAGGCTATAATGCATCTTATACCCTCTGACAGGTATCACAGATCCTGATGAAGTCACCCTGGGTTCCAGAACAGTACTTTTCTATAATTATGCAAATTACCCTGGTTACAACCACTGGATGTATTCTCAGAAATGACCCTGATTTTTCAGGAACACTCCTCTTTTTCAAGTGTAATTTCGCATGCACAATAAACTGTGGATTTCAGAGCAGCACTTTAAGCATCTAAATATCAAGCTGCACCTACAAATTGTTTAGACAGACATTTTAATACTGTAATTTGTTAGTGCAATTACTTAAGTGGGGAAGGCTGTGTGCAAGGAGGCAGTAAATAATTAAGACCACCACAGTGGAGCCTAGGGCACCATTTTAAAACCTTTTATCTAATACCTAAATTTGGCAAGCAGAGGGGAAAAAAGATGCTTATGGAGAACACACGGAGCCAATCAGCACGTAAGCCTCCCATTGCACCACACAATCGAGTTGCACTTATTGCTGGAGATTATTTTTGAATGCTCTGATTCTAAAGTTATCAAAATTGGCTATTGTGAGCAGTTGATGCTGCTTGGCTTTTCAGGGCCTCATCAAGGTTTTAAAAACACAGATGGCTGTTCTACAATAAAAGAAGAATCTACCTGCAGTGGTGCATTTACACCGGAATAATCAGGCTGGAACAAGAGCGAGAACAAGCTGTATATTCAATATGGGAATGTTACACCCATGGACTCCAGTGCTGGCAGCATAAACAGGTGCTATGCTGAAAATATAAAGCCTCATTAATGCATCATTTAATAAAATGCCCCATTTTCTTATATTCCAGGTCTCTTTACATCTTCCATAAAGATGCAAATTTCTCATCTCAACTCGGCGGTGTGATCCATCTTGAGTCTCAGAAATGGGTCTGACTACAGGAGCTGACACATAAATACCACACAAAAGAAATACTGAAAACCTTTATGTTCGTGATTAAGGCTGCTCAGAATGCCCCATCCATAGCCCTGAAAATAAAAAGCTGCTCTCTGATTGAAAACGTTGCTCCAGCAGCATTTGAACCCCACGATGTTGCAGAAAAACCAAGAGACAGAAAGCCTTCAAGAACCCCCTCTTGCAGAAAACCCATTAAACACAACGAGTTCCACAATGCCAAATCAGTGGCTTGCAGCAGGTTTTTTTTTTTTTTTTTTTTTTTCTATTTTTTTGTTTTTCAGGCTCAGTATTTGGAGTGGAGAAAGGGTCCAAGCCAGCAGAGCATGGCAGGAAAAACCTCGCGGAATCAAAGCGGGAGAAATCCTGGAGCCACAGAAATGAGAGGCAGCGGGGTGGAGATAAAACCACTGCCTGCAAAGTCATTTCTCTGTGGCCAGCAGAGAAATCCCTTCAGAGGCAGCGAGCCCACAAAGCTCTGTGTGCTCCACCAAGAGGATAAAACAAGGCACTGTGGTCCCTGCCTGTGGGTTGTACTGGAACAGACTCCCAGCCCCTGGACATGAAGGGAAAATAATGACTGGGTTGATCTGAGGCTTTTTCTGGGAAGCAGCTGATCTACCCCATAGAAGTGGTGAATGGCAGTTGTAAAACCTGATTTTTTCCCTCTCTTCCTCAGGTTGAAATAAGCTGCTGAACCGCTGCTGGGTTTCTCAGCTTGAAAAGCTGACACCCTGCAAAGCTCGGGGACTCTGGGTTTTTGAGATGCCAGCATTCCCGAGGATTTCAGGTCTCCAAGCAGGAATTTTCTGCAGTTTCCACAAAAACTTTGTATCAGGATGATCAGTAGTTTTCTGTAAGTACATTTAGATTTCACAAGGTTTGGATTTAATTGCCTGGTAGAACATTCTGGCTTAAATCCTGCTTCCTACGGAGCTGCAATGCCTGAACAGAACCTGCTTTTCAGTCATCTCCTGCTTTGTCTCTCCACATTCCCTTGGTGGGCTGAGCTCCACACAGCCCTGATGCACAACAAAGCTGGGATTCAAGAATTTCTCGTGGTCCTCAGATCCCTTTCTCCACCAAAATCAGAAGCAAATTTCCCCTGATTTCATGTAGGAGTTATATGAAGAACACCTTCAAATTCAGAGAAAGGCAGAAATGACCAAAGTGAGGAAATTGGAATATCTCAGAGATCAATTCAAAACACAGAGCACTTATTTTGGCAAGATAGTGTAGGAAGTCTACAGAGTTAATAGGAATAGTAGATACATGTCACATCTGCATAAAAACAGTCTTTATCTTGTGGCCCACAGGACCTGTCCCTTCATGAGCCTTCATAAATCCCTGCCTTGTGCAGATTCACGGGGGTTTGACAACAAAAGGCAGCACAGAATCCCAGGATGGTTTGGGTGGGAAGGGACCTTAAATCCCATCTCACTGCAGTCCCCTGCCCTGGGCAGGGACACCTCCCACCAGACCAGGCTGGTTTTTTTCTCCCTGTCCAGCTGCCTCCCTTTGCAGAAGCGCTGCCAGAAAATCTCTTTGATGCTCTTCTATCTTCATCAAGTTTCACTGAAGGTAGCTAATAGAATCAAAAGTGATTAGAGGAACAAAGAGACAATGAATTCATAAATCTTGTTTCCTTACAAAACCGAAGGGAAAGCGATAACATGTTGTCTTAGATAAAAAAATGACACCAGAACATGAGAATTTCACCTGTTGACGATAATGATTGATGATAACATGTATTTAAGAAGTGCCTTTCAGTCAATTTCCTTGAGGGCCTTCGTTATCACTGCTCAAAGTTATAATGTTAAGCTGTGGTGTCCCAATAATTTCTTAGAGAGCAGCTTCTAGTTAAATGAGCTGAAAGTCTTTCATTGAAAGGAGGGTAAATAGAGGGATCAAAAAGAAGAAATCTTTTGTTTGAACAGAGATCACAATCATCCAGCAGGTACAGTAGAAATATTCAGGCACTTGTTACAGCCGGGCACAGATTTGTTTGAAGTCACAGCTCCCTCTAGGAAATGAAAATTTCCCTTCTATTAACTCCTTGTGTGCTGCAGCGTTGTAAATAAACAGGGAGTGACGTCTGCAACTCTGTTTTTACTACAAAAATTCTTCAGACTTCTAGAGACAAGCATGATATATTAATATACAATCATACTCATACCCTGACACTCAGTGAAGAGTCAGTGAAACCCCTCTGCATTAACAGGGGTGGGAAGAGCCAGAGTGTTGCCATTTACAGAGATCTTCAGAGCAGATCTGAAATGGTTCTGAGTTCCCACACATTTTGCCAGACAAACCCACGCCCACCCTCTGCTGAACGGAGCTCCCAGGAACATCAGCAGCCTCACTGTGTCAGACTCCCTGCAGGCTGTCAGGCTCTGTGCACCGTGCCTGTCATGTTTCCCCATCCTCAGTGCTCCATTCCCTTTCATCCTCTCATCCCGAGGTAAAAATAAACAGGATACACGTGCCACTCACGTCATCTTTCCTTAGAGCAAGTGTCCTTGGAATGCTAGCACCTCTTGCAGTAACTGATGAAAGTAACTTCAGGCAGTTTGTTTGAGAGGAATTTTTTCCCTCTCTGTGTTTGTGTGGGGTCTTTTTTAGTTCCTTTTGTAGCACAGTTTGGTTTTTTTTTTTTTTTTCAGGGTTATCCCCTTGCTCTCCAAATAAGTCAGGAACGCTGTCCACTGAAATTAGCAAATTTTAATGATAATGAACCAGGACAGATCCCTGCACAGCTTTTCCACCTGCTCCCTTCATTTCCCTAAGGAAGAAGATAAAGGAGCAGGCTTAAGACAGCCCAAGCCCATCCATGTGCTCTGATGTGTCTGAAAACTTGGGATCATGTCACATCACATTAACAAAACTCCAGGAGAGAGCCCTGAGGAGCCTGTGCCGTGTCAGAGGGAGAACAGGAGCAGGAGGGGAAGTGCTCACACTCCAGAGAGACTGATTGTGCTTGAGGGAGGAGGAAACCACATCCTGCAGCAGCTTTAGGGTCCCTGAAGCATTTCTGGGCAATTCTTTGTCACCAGACAACCCATGGATATTGCAGCTGGTGAGGATTGCTTCAGTCTCACAGCCCCAGGAATGCCAAGAGCTCTGCAGGGACATTCTGTGGTGCCACTGCTGGCTGCAAAGGAGAAGAGAGGCAAGGACGTGCTGTGCAGAACTCTCTACTTCAGGGGAAGTTCCAATTCCCCTTCAGTGTGAAACATTCAAAGTTTTTCAACCAGAACAAAGGATGTTTCCTCCAAAACAAAAAGAAAAAAGAAAAAAAAACTGACACAACTTTGACTCAGTGCACGACATTTCTTGGCAAATTTCAGGATGGAGATAATTTGTACATTTTAACTGAGGTGTTTGGAGATGAGGGGAAGTCACTGAAGTGTCATTAACTGATAAACCTTTCAAGCCACAGTGGCATGAGCAGAGCTGCAGGCAGATTTCAGCACAAAGATGGGACCCAGAGCCACATCAGTTCTTGCTAAAAGACAGTCTTTGATAATGGGCATTAAACAGCAAATAAAGCAAAAACAACAGGGAGCAATGGCCCCTTTGCCTGCATTTCCCTGAAGTTTATTCTTTTGTGCAAAAGGTTTAAATCATGCTGAACGCTATTTTTGCTTTCAATATAATGAGGGAGGATGAGAAAATAATATTCTCAAATTGCAATTATGGAAGAAAATACGTAACATTTTAGGTGCTTCATTTAGAGAACACTCCAGGTTAATGATATGATTTTTCTAATGAAGATATTTCCATGAATACTTAGGATTGTTGCATTCGTCTCATTTGGTAATGAATAGATTGATTTCAGCGTTTCATTAAAAGAGCTGCAGAGTAAATGCTGAAACTCATTCAAGTGAATTGAGAATGCTAGTTCCCATTATGCTGCCTCCCAAGTTTAATTAATAAGTTGTATTGTTACAATTAATCATAGTCAGATGGTTATGAAAAGTGAGTTTTTTACAATCCCAACGCTCTCTAAATGCACACTGTGGCACATCTGTGTCACTCAGGTTCATGGGCAGTAAACCCAGAAATATTCACGAGAACATCTCAGTACCTGGCATGATCATGTGTGGGAAACACAGAAAAGGGTAGAAGGGCTTCTAATGGGTGGGAAACAAAAGCAGGTTTTAAGAATAAAGCAGAAAGATTTTAGGAAATAGCTTTGGCTGTGAAAGTATTAAAGAAGAATCAATTATACAGCAGCCCCCCTTTCAGAGGGTTTTGGCTGATCCTTTTTGGGCCCAGTTTGGGCTGGGTGTCCTTGGAGAGCAGCCCCGGAGAGGCTTTGTTGTGTGTGCCCAGCACAGAGAGCAGCACTGAACAGGGAACAGGAAACTCCAGAGTCACACACTGGGCACTGCAGGGCTTGGAAAATAGAAAAGTTAAACCTGAGGCATCACAAGGACACGAGAACAAAGACTCAAGTTTCTAGGCCTAGCTGAGATGGCCTGTAGAGTTGCAAAAAATATGCTTAACAAGAGAGATAAAGTTAAGCTTAATAATGGAATATTATGCACTGTTCTATAAGGTATAAAACAAGCAACTATTGTTTATAATGAATACAGAAGATGGGTTGAAACAGCTGTCTGTAACTCTCAGAATAACTTCTGTTGGCTGAAAAACTGTTAAGAATGCTCTGTAACCAGGAAATCCTCAGTTTCTGCCTGCACAGCACGAGCTTGTGTTATCTCTGATGTCTCTGCTCAGTTTATGAGGTGAATAACAAACAGTAAAAGCTCACAGAGTGCCTGTCCTGGCTCCCTGTCCTGTTTGGCAATCGTGGAGCTCTTTATGCTGAATTAAAGCTGATCTGCTTTATTTAGATGCCCACTTGAATGATGTCACGTGGCACGGTGGGAAGCTGTGTGTGAAACAGGCAGGACTGGGGGCCCAGGCTCCTCTCCTTCCACGAAATAACAAATTGGAGGGACTCAGGGTGGGGAGAAGGATGGGATGGCAATGGTGTTTTTTGTGACAACATCCTCACCAGTGGTGCTGTGGCTCGAGGGGACAGTGATGGGATGTGCACGTGGAGAGTGGGAGAACAGGCTCAGCATCACTCCTGGCTGGGCATGGGCACACAGAGCCCTCATCAGGCAATGCTAAAACCCAGAAATTTCAATCAGCCCTGCTCAGAACAGCTCTGAGTGTTCCCAGGGAGCAGGAGGATATTTGCTGGAGGAAACCAGGAGCTCTCCCCACCTGGGGGTTCTCTCCTGCTGTTCCCTACGTTCAGGAGGGAGCAGGGAATTTGCAGCCTCCTCCCAGCAGCTGCCAAAAATCCTGGCAAACCAAGCCTGGCCATCCCAGGCGCCTCCACAGCTGCTGCTCCTGGACTTCTGTCTTCCTTAAACCCAGCTCTTCTCACAGTTTCTCACCTGCCCTGTTTCTCCCCTCAGCTGAATTTATGTGGCAGCCCTGAGAGTGGTGAAAGCCCTGGGAATGCAGCTCACCCCGACACAGCCATCGCTTTCCGAGGGCTGGAGGAGTAAAAGCCTTGCTGTCACTCTCAATTGAGGGCTTATTTCTTAACTGTAAAACAAGTGACCTTCCTCTGACCTGCTAAAAAAGCATTTGCTTTTCTGCCTTCCCTGGTCGTTCTGCAGCTTTCTAACCCTCCATGCTTTATGGGCCATTCAAGGGAAACCTGCTTTTGACACTGCATCTGAAATTTTAAGATATTTTTGCTGGTAATAAATCAAGGGCCTGATCTAAAAGCCAGAGGTGTCAATAGGAAGAATCCCATTTTTCCTTTTCAGTGGGCTTTAGATCATAATTTAGGTTTACCAGTGGGTTTTCAACCCCTTTCCCTGTGCTCTTTTGTCACAGTTCTGCATCACTGAGGGACCTGCATTCTGAGGAAAGAATAATTACCACAATCAGAAGTCAAACTTTGTTGTTTTCTTTCCTTCAGGAGTTGAAACTTCCTGAGAAATACAATTGAGAGGGAATATTTCAGATTCCCTTCTTTTTTTTATTTCCAAACACAGTCAAGATATTAAATAACACCAAAACTACAGGCTCTTCTCAGAAGATCAGAGATAATTTGCTGTCTTTGGATTCTCATTGGTTGAATTCCAAGTGTCTTAATTTTGCCCAAACCTTTACCTGCAAAGAGCAACACACCAAGGCTTCATTTCTTCACCAGGGTGATACCAGCTTTCCTAATAATGTTCCTTGAACTGATGCAGTTTTGTTTCTCATTTCAAAAGTGCCATAATTTGGGAGCTTCTGGTCTGGTAATTCCTTGAAGGCTGAGCAGTTAACAACGTGTTGTTTTGACAGGTTATTTATTTTAGAGTGGACTTGGAACAGCAAAGATGGCTTGAATAACTAAGCTGAAGTTATTATCTGATAATGATTTATGTTTGAAGTTTAGGCCAGATTAAATTTAACACCACTGTGATTTATTTCTGGATGCTTTTGTGCCAGATGCGCTCATGTTGTTTCTGCTAAATTATTTGGCGATTAAAATAAATATCTAATGTTAATAAATCAAAATATTATGGGTAACTTTTCATTGTGGTCAGAAATTACTTGATAAATATTATTAATTATATTAATAATATAAATATTATTAATTTTTGCCTAAAAACTGACTAATGAAAAAGAAATGGAGACTACAGAAGGGCTCTTGCTTCCATAATTGTGAAATAAACTTAATTAGGAAAAATGCTGTTTCTTTTAGGCAAAACTTTAAAGAGGAGGAAGAAAGAACAAATCCCAGCTTCCCTTTTTGCTGGGTTGCTTCTCCAGCCTTTTAGGAATAAATGTTGGCTTTAAAGTTGCTGGTTTATAATTTAATTTCCCATGATCTGGTTTGCTTCTTGAACACACCTGGGGGTGCCTGGCTTTGGTGTTTCACACAGAGCTGCACTGAGGTCCAAGCTAGAATATCTCAGAACCACTTTAAATCATCCCAAAGATCTGACTGCAAGAGGAGTCCTTGGCTCAAGTGTCCCTACCAGGATTTTCAGTTTCAATCTTCATTCACAGGAGATTTTGGATGGAACTTCAAGGAGGGTTTGAGGAGGCAGAAGACACCACTTCAACAAGGCCTGGGTTTAAACAGCTAAAAATAAAAACTCACCAAACCATGAGGCAGGATCAATAAGCTCTCATGAGAGGTGTCTTTTAAGGCAGCTGGGAAACAATTGTCCTGCAGAAAACACACCAAGCTCAGGTTTGTTTGGGCACACTTTTAGATGCACAGAATATAAATAGTTTGGCAATGTCACAAAC
This sequence comes from Rhipidura dahli, assembly GCA_013399225.1. Classification (NCBI taxonomy): domain Eukaryota; kingdom Metazoa; phylum Chordata; class Aves; order Passeriformes; family Rhipiduridae; genus Rhipidura; species Rhipidura dahli. The sequence continues at coordinate 831,971 of VXAC01008451.1, forward strand.
CAGCTTCAAATATTTGTCACCCACAGGAAGGGAACTTGACAGGTTGATGGTGCTGCCCCATGCCAGAAATATTGCAAACCCAGAGGTCCTTAACAACCACTCCTGTATCTCACAGAGGTGCTGGTGAGCTGGGATGCACAAGGAGTTCCACAAACTCCATCAGGGGCAGGCAGCAGCACCTTGGTCCTGCCCAAACGATATAAACTCAGAATTTACTTTCTACAGCAGCTCCTGTGGGTCATTTATGCTCAATTGCATTCCAAACCATTAGTCCACGAGAGGAGAACTCCACTTCTGGGAAGCTCCATTAAAAAAAAAATAATAAAAAGTGATAGTTTAGTGATGGCTCTCCACGTTAATTGGTTGATATGGGAAAGGATGTGCAATCAAACCACATCACAGCACGATGATTTCTTAATTAAACAATAAATTAACAGTGTGGAGATCAATACCCAATTCCATTTGAAAATGCCAGATGGGTCCAAATTTGGAAAAGGTCACCCACGTCGTAGATTAGCTCTCCTGAAATAACCAGCAGGAGAAGATGCAGCGTGGCTCCTTAATTTGGATCCCATTTTGAAAAATGTGAGTAATTACTCATTTTCAGTGTGAGGAAATTAATACAAAGATTATTGAAAGGCTGCAAATTTTGCAACAGCTTGAAAAATGTGAGCTGAGTGGTGCAAGACTGAGACTAAAGTGAAAGGGAGAATTTAGAGCTGGCTGGGCAGAAGTGGCAGAGGAGTGAGGTGCCTGCACTTTTGTTCTCATCTTTAGAAGAACTAAACTAAATTTTAGAAGAACTGTCCACACCATTTCAAGCCCTGCAGACTTTCTTCCTTTCAGAAATGGACAGCTAAAAAACCAAGTTTGTCTATTCAAACAAAAGCAGAACTGTGTAGGGAGGAAGGAGGAAGATGAGTAAAATTCTAACCAAGCATCACCCACAGGATCACAAGTGATCTGGCTGCCTCACTTTTATAAATATGGAGATGGAGAATGCAATTCTCTGTTTGATACATTGAATTTTACTACAAAAATAGTGGGGAAATCATGGCACAAACATCAGTATTCCCACCTGCCTGTGTGAGCAGCTCACACAGAGCTGAGACCCAAACTAAAGATGATTTTATCCAGGATGGCAAAAGCACTGGGAGGGGATTTATATCAGGTAAGAAATGCCTCAGGTGCCTGCTGACCATGGAAATGGTGTGGTTTTGTGCACTTTGGGTGGGGTTTTTGGTTGCTATTGCACAGCTGAGGCTGTCTCTTCCTGAAACAGGCCAAGCCATCCCAATCCCTGCAGGAATCCCTTTGGGAGGGGAGGATCAGCTGCAGCAGAAGGCAGGGGCAGCATTCAGTGCTGCTACATCCATCCCATGGCAAACCTACAGACAGGAATTTTACCCCTGTTCCACAGCCAGCTCAACATTATTGCTCTTTTCTTCAAAATCCTGAGCAAATCAGTTGCTCTCCTGAAGTGGAAAAAAGGTTGAGACTCAAAACACCCACCCCAAGTTCCCAAGGCTGGATTCCAGTTCCGTGGAAGAGAGGGAGGTTCCTCTATCAGGCATTTCTGAGCTTAACTTCAGAGCTCTGGTCCCTATTTATCACATTAGCAGATTAATTTCTCTAAGCTTCTACAATATATTACTAAAATTAGGCAGCACTAATCCCCGTGCCTTTCCCCATTCTCCCCACTTTTCCCTGCTCAGGTCTCGTGTTACTCGAGCCTCGTGGATTACAGAGAAGGAAGAGGCTCTCATCCCACTGAAAAGTTCCCAAGCAGAACTGACAGAAGAAGAGATCCCTAATTATTTTAGGCAGCTGGATTAATGGGAGCCCACTCCAGGGTGCTGGCAGACTTCTGAAGCTCGGGCTAACCTGGGAGGTCTTTAATTCCCTCCTGTTCAGGACCTAGCTCAGAATTCCGAGCACAGCTCAGCTTTGTTACTTCAGATTCCTCCTGCTGTTGATGAAGAAGATATTGTATTATTCAACAGAGATTAGCAAAGGGAAAAATTGGAAATGAAAAACCTTGTAGAGGAGTTCTTGCATTCCATCAAGCCAGAAGCACACCTTCCACCGCTCACCTGTCCTCTCAAAATGAGGATGAAAATGCAATAGTCGAAAAGCAGACAATTAGGGAAGCTTCAGGCTGGAATCATTCCTCAGAATGAATGACTGACTTAGCAATGACTCCATCATTAATGCCCTGGCAGCTGCATGTCCTAATTAATCTCATATTTTGTAGTCTATTAAGTATCTGATGCAGTGTTGGAAGAAGAGCGCCCAGGAGGACGCTGAGCAAACCCAACCATGGAGCATCTCGTAGGAGAGGGGTTTTTTTCCCTTCCTCTTTACAAAGCAAGCTCTGTCCTACAGCAGACAGGAAGATTGATTTCACACAGCAGCTGATGCCCTGGGTTTGTTTCTCTTTTTCTTTTCTTTTCAAATAGAAAGTGCTATTTGACCGAGAAGGAGGTGCCAGTCAGTCTGACACCTTTGGCAGAGGAAGCACTCCTGTTCTCTCCTGTTCTCTTTAATGGCCTGGAAGGAGAACACAGCTCTCAGCTGGGAGAAAACTAGAAGGGAGGTACATGCAACTCACCCAAAGGGAACAGATTTCAGCTGAAAAAACAAGTGTCATGAGCTGAAATCCCACAGTGAATAATGTCCTCTGGATGGGAGCAGGGAGATGGATTCTGACTCTTGATTTTAAGACCAGGAAAAGACATCACCATAACTCCTAAAAACAGAGAGAGTCGAACAGGGTCAGAAGGGATAAAGGGATTTTACCTTGGTGTTTATTTTAAGGAAACTTAGGTGCACCACGTCCAGGTGGGATGCCCCTCCCTGCTCCCCACAGTGCCCACCCCACACTAGATCTGGGATCACATTAGAGGTGTCACTAATTAGCCCATCTATCAAAGATTCCCCAATGAGAGGCTCCAGTGAGCCCCCCTCCCCAAGGAACCTTCCCCTGGATGGTTCTGTCTCAGGTTCCAAAATGTGTTCTGGAGAGGCCCTTGGGCTCTGGGCACACTGATCCCTCACTGCGAAGCTGCTGAAATGTTCAGTCTCCCAGCCTGACAAACAAGTCCCAGAATGGAGGCAAAAAGCACCAAGAACACAGAAATTGTAAAAAGGTATAAGAGGGGTATAAAAGAAAAGACAAAAATCAACAAGTGGCATCAACAGCACACTATGTTTCTGCTATTACCGACACCTTTTTAGCTTAAAATGAAAATAACCAACACAAAGAGCTACAATTCAGCCAGGAGGGAGTGTCAGGAGGCATCACAGCCAGTGGTTGCTTTCATTTCAGCACCCTCAGAAAGCTCTCTAATTGTTCAGGACAAGGCAGTTTCTCTGCCACTCAACTCTGCTGCTTGGATGATGAGTTCTGGGTGACAGCAGCAGCGTTTGATTATTCTAATCCCTAAAACTTTGTGTCTATATATATATATATATTATAATCAGTATGTTAAATTAGAGGCCACTTTCTGCTGAAACTGTGGAATTTTGTACTTCTTTCTTTCCTCTCTTCCCTTGCTCAGCTCTGCTCTGGCTGCTGTTACAGGAATGCCATTATGTCTATTGCCCTTTCATCTTTTTTTTTCCTTAAAATGGATCCATTTTTATACCCATTTTATGACACACCACCCTAATGTGTCATTTCTACCCCTCCCACTTCAGTTTCAGGCTTTGTCCAAGACTCCAAAGCTGCATCTTAGAGCCAAGCAAAGTAATCCCATTTCCCTCACGCTGGAGCAACCCACTTAACTTTGAAATGTAAATAATTCTTAGTGTTGGAGAAATGGGGGAGAAATTGCCTCACACAGATTTTGCTATTTAACACCTTACAAAAGAGAGTTGTCCCCTGCTGCCACTGAGCACTAAAAATTCTGGCTGCAGCTCAGCAGGAGGGATAACACACACTTAAATCCTGCTGATCAATAAGGGACTCATGTGCTTTGTCACATCGAGATCCATGCAAATATAAATAAGTTATTGGTGCTTCACGTAAAAGGAAATGTAATTCCAACCCACAGACAAGCACAAACCTAAGTACCACACAGACAGGCCTGGGACAGATATGAAATCATTCACATGAGACAATATTTTGTGGATTGGTGTGGGTTTATTTTGTTTTGTAGCTACTGCAGGGCATCCCAGAGCAGTAAGTGTCCTCAGAGCTTCTGCTTTATCCTTGGGGAGCAGTGGAAGCCCCAGATGACCTCAATTAAACCAGCATCAGGTCAGGAGAGTCCAAATTAATCCAGGCTGTCAGTGGAGATGGCATTTAGTCATTTGGACACAGGTAATGCATTGATAAAACTCCCAACAATCTCTCTCCAGGCCATAATTTAATAGAATTTCAGAACAAAGTTTTTGGTTTGTTTTTGTTTTTTTGTTTTTTTTTTTTTTTGCAAAGGAAAGTCCCTGTATTAATTCTTAAAGCACAGTTTTAATTGCAGGCAGAAAATCACCAGTTTGAGCTGATTCCAACGTGGTGGGAAAAGCCATTCAAGTGCAAAGGTGTTGATAAAACCAATGCTACAAATTGTGGTTATTCTGCAAACCCCACAGAGTGCTCTGGGGAGCACTTGTTCACCCACAACATATTTGTGCTTTTAGTCCCAATGCCTCTTCCCAGTCACAGGCACTGGGCTGTGGAAATTCAAGCCTGGCCCAGATGATTCTACAGAAACATCAGTTATTTCTACAGAAATATCAGATTAGTTATTTATCCAGGCTGGCCCCCACTTCTGTGTTAGGTTTATAATTCAGGCAGAAAATGCCTTCACTCTAAAGCAAATGGAATGTTCTTTAGAATCTTCAAAATCAAGTCAGACTCTTGGCTGGAAAGGTTTTGTTATTGCTCCTTCACCGGAAAATATTGCAAAGTTTTTATTGCTTTTTCAACAGCTGAAGAAGACCCTGTTCCCTCTGCACTTCCTGGTGTGTGGCTTTCCAGGCTTTATGAGGCATTTCGTTATGTGAATTATGGGGGGGGTAGATCTGACCTTGTTGCAATTTAAATTGACCAGTCATGGGTCAACATTTGCAAAAAATGCTGAGTGCTTGAAGTTTATATAAATTTTTGAAGCGAGTTATAAAATAATAAAATTAGTCAAGAACAGCAGCGTTTTTTAATTCTGGTTGAAAGAAAGATGAAGTGGGAAATAAATCAGGATTGATGCAGCTGAACCTAATAAAATTTTAATTTTTTTTCTCTCCACACGCATCACCTTTTGTTTAACTTTGAATCAATTGCCAAATTCATGCAAAACTACCTGCTCTAAAAGTGCTCAAAGATTATTACAGGTGGGGAAAATCAACAAATTTGGAACTGCTCTGTACAAAACCCCCCAAAACAATGTCAATTTAGATTTTATCCAAAGTCAAGTATGGTCCAGAACTTGTTGTAACTGAGCTCTGACATTTTTGATTAAACCCCATTAATTCATTTATTCCTCCACCTGTATAAGGATGTATCTGCCACATTTTATAGAAAGGGGGTTACCCCAGTGAAAGGCCCCAAGGACCTTTCAAATAATGAATTTTCCTTCTACTGATCCCACTCACAGCTCTTTTGTTAATTATTGCTCTAGAGCAGAAAACACCTTCCTTGGTAGAGGTAAGGGATTAATTTATTTTCTTTTTTAATACGCCATGATTAATTGATTCAGCAGGATCTGCTGGAGAACATCAATGCTATAAACCTCTAAACTCATATCAGGGGCTGCCCTGGCACCCAATAAAACCCTGTCTGAACCAACTCATGCTCCCAAGCTCATTACGCAATCCAGAGCAGAGAAGGTGTGTAGATGCTGAAAGGGCTTTAGCAGTGAATTTCTTCAGCGGTCTAGCATTTTGTGAGAGCTCTGTCTTTCCCATGCAAGCTATCTAAAGCAAAGTTACCAGTTTTTATCAATATCCACACCTGCACTTGTTTTTCCTGGATTGTTGTGGCTTCAACTAGAAAAACACTTGGGAACGGACGTGTTAGAGTTGGGCCAACCCCCTCCAGGGGTGGATGGCCAGAGAACCAATTACTTTATGCCATTTAACTCACTTTTTGTGAACTAACATATAAAAACCTCGGGCAAAAAGCCATTAAAGGGCCTTGCCTCCATTTCTACTGACCCTGGACTTCGTGTGTTTTTTCTCCATGTCCACGTTGTGACAGCGACAAAGGCAAACCCTCCTGGAGCCACCAGCACCAAGTACATCCCTGGGGACTAAACAAAAGACTTTTTCCACCTCACTACCTCTGGCAAAGATGGGATGTGATCCCAACTCCCAGCAAGACAAATCCTCAGGACAGGAGAAGCCAAAAGCCACCCTGGCCATTTCTGAAGGTTGATTTACACCACGGATAAGTGAAAACCCAGGGAGACATTTATCACATGGAACTATCACCCAGGCCAACTGCAACATCAAAGGAAATTATTCTTACAACATATGACATAATTATTTCTACCTGGATTTTATTAACATTGAAGTGGAGCACAAGGTCAGGGCAGGTTTTGTCTCTGCTGCCTGATTTCAGCACTGTCTGAGCTCTCTCCCCCAAACAAACCCAGTCCTTTCTGGCTCACTCTACTGTCCCTCTGTCAAATTCAGCTTTCAAAGCTTTTTATGCAATGCCAAATCAAAAAATGCAATAAACTTTTCACTTCTGAAAGCCCCAAGTATTTGCTCTCAGTACAGCGAGTATTGAGGAAGGATCTTCATTTTACAGCAGATATTTATTTTTTCTATTCTCTATTTTAGTTTAATATTCTTTCTATTTCATCTTTTATTTATTTATTTATTCATTAATATTTTTTCATCACTGCAATAATACAGAGAATCAATTTTTCCAAAATGCTGTTGACAGTGATGTTTCCAGTCCAGAAGAAAACCAACACTTCCAGAATTATTCTCTGATCACCAAACAATATCTTTGCATGGAAAGTGAAGAAATACTGTAAATGAGTATTGCTCCTCCAGGTAAAGCAGGAAATAGTGCTCAAAGCACTTTGATGCCACCATCAGTACAGAAGTTTTCCTCTGAACTTTATTTTAATGTGCATAGCAGAAGGTTAACTACAGAAAAATGCCTGCTTAAAAGATAAAGCAATTATTAGAACAACAGCACAAATCTGTAGGTTGTTTCTACTTTTCTTAAATAAAACTGTGAGGGTTTTTTTTTTTTTTTATTAAAGTATAGAAGCCCTGGAGAACCCTGGGGAGCTGGATGCAGGAAATGCTTAATCATTTTTCAATATAGAACACGTTTAATGTGATTATTATGCTGAATCACAGCGGGTGGACAGACATTTAGAACCTTGAGCCAGTCAGATGCAAGTTTGTGAAATTACCTCTGAACTTTATAATCACACAAACAGGAACAAAAAATACTGCAGACACAGGTCACCCGATTAGCACTGAGCGTTCTCCTCAGGAAGGATTTCTTTGGTTTCAGCAGGGCAGCCTCAGCTCCCTCAGTGGGACTCTGGCACTGACTTGGCAGCTGCAAGGACTCGTTTTTCTGGTTCCCCAAGCAGTGGGGGAGGCAGCTTCTCATCCTGGACTGGTCCAGGATCAAACACCCCAATCCTCCTCCAGGATCCTTAGGCTGGGCTGGGCACTCTGCCTCGAGCCACCGGGGATGTGGAGTGCAGGTAGTGACTTATCCCCACCTCTGGGACTCAGCCACATGTGCCAAACTCATGGAATCCTGACTGTGACCTCACTCTCCATGTAATAACCTGATGGGAAGAGAATATGGGATGGAGTTTGGAAGTTACAGAGTGGGAGTATGGATACAACAAAGCTTGGGGGAATCCATGGGGACGAAGGAATTTGAAAGGTTTTCCCATTCCTTGAGGCCATTAGGGTTAAGCTCCAAAACAGTTCAAAAAATTATTGTTAGCAGAAATAAAGCACTGGCACATTCAGGTGAGGGCAGATGGAAAATTCCATCATATTTGAGGGGAGGTGGGACAGAAGAAAGGAAACTGCCTCCGTCTTAAAGCTGGAGAAATTTAACAGCTAGGGAGGAAGAAAAACTGGCAGGTTAAGTAAAAAAACTAGTTTAGATTTGCTCATTGGGAGCTCTGCGAGGCCAGGACCTTGTCAGACCTGCCTTTCTTCTTTAAATGTGTGAGGACACAGCCACAGAATGAGGAGGCTCAGATTTGTTGGGTCAGTTTTGTCTTTTGTAGTGTCTTCCATCATTTAAGGAAGTCACAATGCTCTTTGGTTCCTTGTAACCAAACCCCCTCTAAACAAGGCCCCCAGATTTGGAAGGGAGGAAAAGAAAAAAGTTCTATATATGAAGGAAATGGCATTTCTGAAAGGAAGGAGAAAGCCAAACTGCTTTCAGTGTCAGGCATTAGGAATGCCAAAGCATTTGGGACCGAACCTCAATTACAAGGTTTCATAGAAATATGAAGCACAGGAAAAGCTTTCATCAGGATCTCAGTGCCATGTGCATCCTGGGAGATGTATCCCTCAGAAAAGGTCTCCAAAGTGCAGCTGGAGTGAGATCAAGGAGAGAAACTCTTTCCCTCCAAACCAAAGGAGTCACGTGCAGCAGAAGAGCCAAGGGCAAATATTAAACCAACTTTGCTCCTTCTTGGGGCTGTTTAGCTTTTATCCCTGTCCACTGCCGGGCCTGCAACACCCAGCAGAGAAGTTTAGGAGTAGATAAAAGTGAGTAAATGGCCACTTCCCAGCCTCAACGAGGGTGTAGGAGTGATCTAGGGCCTCACATATCAGAGTTTTGCCAAATAAACACAAGCGGGTAAAGTACGAAGGGCTGACTGTGCCCAAGTCAGAACTGGGCATTAACAACAGAGCTCTTCCTGCTGTAAACAAACAGCTTGAGAAAGTGATGGATATCCAGCTGATCCAGGGTCAAAAACATTCCTTTGTGTTCTTCATTATAATTCTGGGGTGAAAAACCAAAAAAATTGCTGAACCAAAAAAATTGCTAAGCCAAACCTTTGTCTGTATTGAGTTTCCAAGAACTCGTCTGACTCATGTCTGTCAGATTTGATATTGATTTAATGCAACAACCTTTATTTAATTTGAAAAAAAAAGTGGCAGAAGCAGTCCCTTTACAGCTGTGAAACAATAAATAAAGGATCTCAAATTGGAAAGCCTCTGCTTTGGTTCCTGTCTGTGAAAATAACTTGGGGTTGAACACCTACGGCATAATAACTTGTTCCAGGGAAGAAATCCAAAACAAATAGATGGAGGTGGGATGTTGTCCACAGGGTAAGCATTTAAAGTAATTCATTAATCTGGGGATCAGCCCAGACATTAATTGTAAGTGGCACAGAAGGAACATTATGAAACAGATGGAAATATGTGAGGGGTAAATCTGTGATGAGGAGCAGCCTTGAAAGCAGCTCACTGTGCCTCAGTGAGGCTGCAGGCTGACAGAAGCCAGGCCTCACAGGGGAAACTGGCAACTTTTCACTTTAAAAACCCAAGATCCTCCATTGAGATAAGGAAACACTTTTCTTATTTCCCTTACTAACACATTGAATGGTGTCTCTGGAGTGCTCTGAGTTCAGTGAGCTGCAGTTTATCTCCCCAAACACCGTGCAAATATCTTTGTAAAACTCTCTCAGAAGTTTATTTGGTAAAATAGAAAATAGCAGCCACTTGTACTATGACACAGATATTTCCATCCTTGGTGCAAGACCTGTAGAGGTTGATGAGCAAGACCTTCGAGTGCACACTTCCTTATTTTGCTTTTTGTTTATCTGTTTATTTGTATAACCTCTAAAAGGACAAAGAACATGTTGGACTTGATGATCTTGGAGGTCTTTTCAAACCTTAATGATTCTGTGATTATATGTCTTAAATACAGATTAGGAATATTACAGCTGAATTGGGTAATTCTTCTCCAATTCACCTTTTGCAGTGATTTTACGGAGTTTAGCCCAAAACACACCTTGGTGCTATTTGATTTTTTTACCATATCCTCACCAGCATTTCTGAATTCAAGTCAAGCTCCTCAAAGAAAACTTTCCACTCTTTTTAAGATGCCTCACAACCCAAATCACATCAAAAGAAGGAGCGCTGCATTCACAGAAAACTGGGAAAAGGGATTCTTGTGTTCAGGTGATGCAGTCAAACATTGAATTGTGTTTGGAAATAAACTGATTGCGAGGCATCACATCACTCATCTCCTCAATGATAATGAGAGAAGAAAGTGTTTACAGAGGACTCCTCCAGGTTTAAATCAGCAGCCCCAGATTCACTAACCTGGCAGTGAACTCTGGTATTTAGGGGTAATTGCTTGGTGAAAAAAAAAAATCAAAGCATATTTGCATCGATCGTGGGGGCTGTGTGGGGAACACAATTCATTTCAAGAGATAACAGCAAGAAGCTGCAAAGGAGAATTTTAGTCTGCTCCAGTGGAAAAAGAACAAATAACTACAAATAGTCAAGTAATGGAGGAAGCAATTTGCAAATGCCTTTATGATAAAATGTTGCAAAGTAGTTCTTTCTATACTTACATTTGTAATGTCTGTTTAAATATTTTCTAGTAGATACTGGTTTGACTGAAAACATTTATGAACCCTGAAGCTGAAAGAATGGTATTTAATTTAAATACATTTTGAAAATGAGCTTTTTAACTTTCCGTTCTCTCTAAAAAGACTCAATAAGCCAAAATGTAAAATGAAGACCTTTTGAACTCAGTTACCAACCACACAGAAATGTCTGGGTTTTGCCAAAATTCATACTTTGGGTATTTATCTACAAATGCTGTCAATTAATGAGAAATATCAATTAATGCTTTCATATTCCCCCCTCCTTATGGATGAGAGCATGGCAGACTCACAAGATAAATGACTAAATTCACAATTATTTTATTAAGCATCATGATCTTTACTCATCTTGCTCTGAAACAGGTGAAGTCCTCAAGGTCCTTATACAGCAAACATTGCAGAACCCTCTCAGTGACTGGAGAAAAACGCCTTTGAGCAGCAGGAACAGAGCCAAGGAGACAATTTATGGAATTACAGCAGCTTGACCTGAAATCACCGTGGACACATTGCTCCCACAGGCTGGGAATAATTCCTAATTCCAAAGCCAGCCAGTGAGGCTCCCGCAGTCCATTTCCCTGCAGCACAAACCAGCACTGCAACCCCTGTCCCCTCCCTCAGAGGGGTTCAGACCACCAGCAGGAAACTGGAGATTTGGCTGTCCTGGAATGAAAACATTCCCAGACCTTGACCCAGCACCTCCAGCACAGTCTCAGGGTGGGAGTGCTCAAGCTTCTGATCCACAGCCAAACCACTGGCCCCAAATCCAGCTTTATTTGCAAATGAGCCACTGAGCAATGTGGAACTGGGAGGCAGGGATTTCCTCTGGCTCCTGTTCCTCAGTTTGCTGTTTGCTTGGCAGGAGGATTCCATGTTATTTCTCTTTTTTTCCCCCATCCTGAAGCCCTCTGATGTCAGCACCAACCAAGTGCTTCTCCAGGAGCTGGCTGGAACATTTACCCACGTCAGCTTTCTGCTGTCCCAGCTGATAATAATAATAATAATAANTAATAATAATAATAATAATAATAATAATAATAATAATAATAATAATAATAATAATAATGATAATAATAATAATAATAATAATAATAATAATAATAATAATAGTTTATATTCTCTAAAACAGCCTTTCAGTCACTTGCAGACACTGAACCAACCATTAAGGGCACAGAAAGCAGGAACACTGACCTACCAACTACACCCCAAGTCAAGGAACAGCAGCACATCCTTTATTTGATGCAATTACCATGGAAGTGTGTGGGGTTTTTCTCCCTAACAGCCGGAATGGTTTTGATTAAATGACATTTACTAACGAAGCACTTTCTCACTGGATTGTGGCAGGTTTTCAGTGCTGCCACATCTGTGGAATGGTTTCGAGTTATTCTCTTAAGTAAACATAAGACTATAAAGTGTAAACATAAACAGAAACAGTTCTATAACAGTAAAAGCATAATTTGGATAGATGGGGAAGCTAATGAAGCACCATTACATGTAAAGACTATCATCTCCCTCTATGTGCTAAGCACCAATCTCCCAACTGCAAATTCACAAGCAAAAGACTTCATTTGCCTTTGATTTTTATGTGAGTCACAAAAAAAAAATGTGCTCCCACACATTAGCCAAAGCTACCTTGCAGTTCTGTAGCTGTTATCACCTTTCCAGCCTTGAGCCACCAACTGAGGGCTGAGACAGGAAGTGAATTGTTTATTGTGAAAATTAATCAGGACAGTGGAAACAAAAATCTCTAACCCAAACTGCAATACCAGAATATTATAAGGTATCACCTGGATCTCCAGCACTGTCCAGCCTGTCAGGGACAGGGCAGAATTTACAAGAATATAAAAACAATCAAGCAATAGACAGAGAATCATTGGATTGTTAATGCTGGAAAGGATCATCAAACCCAACCATCAACCAGCACCATGTTCACCATCAACCCTGTGCTCAAGTGCCACCTCCACACATTTTCTGAACATTTCCAGGGGTGCTGACTCCACCACATCCCCACACAGCCCATTCCAATGCTTGGCAGCTCCTTCCATGAAAATACCTTTCCTTAATATCTAAACTAAACCTTCCCTGGCAAGACTTGAGGGCATTTCCTTTCATCCAGTCACTTGTTACCTGGGACAAGAGGCTTATGTGCCCCACTCATAAAAACCACAGCCACGTACACATCATTTTTTAAATAAGTAACCATTTAGATTTCCTAATGCATTTGGATCAATACCCAGGTGGATTTGAGTGCAGCAGTTCCATTGGCCCGTCCTTTAACCCATAAAGAACAACTTTAATGTTGAGTCAAGATTACTTTTGAACCTTCCTCTGTTAATAAATAAAAGTTCAGTGTTCTCTATTATATATTTAAGCCTTTGGTTCAGGTTGCCAGTTACAAGCAGATCTGAAAAGTGACATCTACAAACCCACAGAGGGTTATACATTCTCTCTCTGATACTTCTGTTGCTTCAAGGTATGGATGCTTCTGTTTATATTTTCCCAGATGGAAAACATGAAACCACAAAGTGTAAGGAAAGTGCATGTGAATGTTCTCCTTACATTTCTTCACAAGAAATTCGGAATAGTGTGGAAAGAGAGAGCATCAGAAGAACAAGACACCTCACACTGTTATGAAACTTTCAGGATTCTGTGTTACCATGTTTCAATTTTGCTTATAAAGCAAAGTGGTAGAAATCCACTGTTATGGGGACATTTGGGGGGAAAAAAAAGGCATAAACCTGCTACTTTCAGTTAGAGAAAGTAATTTAAACCCGTGGAAATAATGAGATACGAAGCACTAAATACAACTGTTCCTATTGTTTTGATAGCTTTTATCACAGAGATAAATTTGCAGAGAGGTAAGTGTGCTCAAACGGGGTTTTTAAGTGTAACTGCGGATTGTCAATTAAAGAAGAGATTATATTGTCAACAAAAGACAAGTGAATGCTTTAAGTGGCAGTTTGCATATGTTTACCCCGAGTGCTGAAGAATCCGAGTGCTGGATTCTCCTCATTTGGGTGCTTTACTGTTCCACCAGAATGTAAATTCTAATATGTACTTACCACTGCTTTGCCTGTTCTTTCCCTGCTTCAGTCTCCAGTCAGAACCGTTCCCTGCTCGTCCCTTTGCTTCCTTTTTCCCTGTTTGGGTAATTCCACTCCCCCTCTAAGCACACACACACACCTAAGGAAAACCTCAGGAAAGGAAAATGTGTTGTGCAGCCTGCAGCCATCCATCACACAAACCCTGTTAAACCTATTGCTCTACAAGGCAATAAATGCAGCTTTGCTTTACAAAGTAACAACACAGAAAAAACAGGAACTATAAAAAAAAAAAAAGTGGGATCTTTGGGACCTCGTTGTCTTGGCAGCCTTGGTGCTTTAAGACAAATTTAGTGACACTGCTTTATTACTGAATTCTCAAATATGAAATGTTTGCTGTGTAAAACAGGGGAAGGACCTTAACCTGATGAAAACCAGAACAAATCAAAGGCAGGAATGACCACCTGCTCCCCGAGACACCAAAATCTTCCCAATGCAAAGAGCTTTTGCAGAAGTTAAAATGCTGACAGGCAGCGCTGCGCTGGAAATCCGAATTCCTCAGCTCAGCTGCCGGGATTTCGGGGGGCAGAGCCAGAATCTGCACCTGCAGTGAGGTTCTGACACCCAGCTACAGCCCCTGGGCTTCCAGGGCTACTCCAGAGCCACAGAAATCCTGTTGAGAAAGCAGAAGAGGATTCGAGCACGGATGCCGAGGAGGGGCTGCCGCAGGGAGGAGGCAGATTTGGGGGCAGCCACTTCTTCAGGCAGGGAGAGAGCAGAATTCCTGCCCTTGGGAGCTGCTCTGTCTCCTCAAGACAGGCCAGGAATAGCCTGGCTTACAGACAGATTAAGGAGAAAGTACAAACTGAGCAGAAGCTCAAAACTGTTCCTCTTCTCTCTCTGTTTGGTTAGAAAGGTTTTCCCCACGACAGGAGGTTTCCATTCCAAATAAGATACTGGCCTCAATGTAGCTGTCATTTTTTAAAAAAATGTTATTTTCAAAAAAACTTTGTTTTTGAAGAGTTCTGAATATTTGTGCAGAGGAAAAGCTGTGGTCAAGGCAATACTGGCTCTTGGACTTCCCCCTGGCTGGGAAGCATGGAAATCTGTGAGAGTGCTAGCTCTGTTTTTTGTAGGAATACAATTACTATAACAGTTGTTTCTCCTTTTTTTTCTGCTTAGGTGAAAAAAGTGGATTATTTAGGGTGGTTTTTTGGTTTTTTTTTGCTAGCTTAGTGCCACTCCTTCTACCCATTATATCTTCTTCTGCTGTGAGATTACCACCTCAGGGGAGACAAATTATAACTCCCTTGCTCTGGTACTAAAACACTTTATGTAAATTGAATACAAGGCAGCTTTTTTATAAGGTATAGCACTTTCTACAAAATTAGAGCAATCATGAGGTAAAGCCTTTCATAACTCACTTGGCTTCACTTCCCTGGCTCTCTCAGGAATATTCTTATTTTCATTTCTTTTTTAAACTCTATGCCCATTGAGGCAACTGCTCTCAAACCTCTAAGCCCTTCTGGAGAAAGGTCTTGTGAATTTTGCAAATTCTTCTAAAGAGGGATGGTTTATGCCCACCAAACCCACACCTCCACAGGAAAATTAAATGTATCTGCATTTCCAGTACTTGCTCCTCCTGAATTTTAAAGCCTCGCTCCACTTGAGCTGGCAGTGGAGATGTGATTTTCAGCTGTGATTTTAAGATGTGTCTTAAGGAAATTTCACTTTTCCCAGCAGAGGTCACCTAAGCCTCACCTGGCAAACCTTGTCCTTTACTCACAGGGACTCAACACCTTGCTCTTCCCTCTACCAGGAGCAGCTCCTGGGTCCCAGCAGAGCATCCAGGGGATGATTGTGTTTAAAGGAGCTCGCTCAGCTGTGGTTTTCTCCTGGAAGTCTTGAACTGGAGTTTGTTCTTTCTGTGCAGCCAGGATGAAACTGAATTAACAGGCAATGATCAGGTGGGACCCAAAACAAAACTCCACAAGTTCTCCTTCAGAAATGTTTTGACATTTCCTGAAATCACTCGTTTAGACTTCTCTTTCATAACTCCATTTTTTCCTGAAGTGGGTATGGACTCATGGAAAGTTTCTATTCTGGCAAAACTGGGTTTTTGTTTTGTGAGAAAATGTTCTTGGAAAGGTTTCAGGTACTGACAATTGCACTGTACTTGCCACTTTTTTCTTCTGCTCCTCCAGGTCCCTAATTTGGAATCCCAGCTCCAAAGCTCGCTCGGTTTTGTAACTGAATAACCCCAAAACTCACTGATGATCCAAAACCCATGCTGGATAAATAAATGCCCATTTAATAATAAAAATTGGCCAATGATATGGGCATGAAACCAGCTCAAAAGTGATTATTTTAGTGGAATTTACATTAAAGGGCCCTAAAGAAAACCAGATTATGGGGGTAGAAAAACAGGCATTGTGCAAATCCAGAGCAATAAGTTCTTTCCCCAAAGTAACATATGAAATAAAACTGCTCAAAGGGACACATCCATCCATAATTTTGCTGAAACACTACATCCCCAGCTTCATCCTTTTATTTCAAATAAAAGTGATTAAAGCTGGTGCTTTTTCAAGCTTAAATATTTCAGTGTTTGAGGCATTTGAATTTTTTAAAAGTACTTAACTAGAAGCATTAGTTTTAAAAACTGCCAAATGACTTCTGAGTTATCATGTCTCTAGAAGAATAACCTATAGAAAATATGCTGTATTTGTTACATGCTGTTGATAAATATCATTAATACAATTAGCAAGGGAGCTGGCCTTCTGCTTGAAAGGAATAATATCCCAGGATTACAACATGAATAAACAAAAAGCCAGAGGTTGTCTGCTCCATTGTCTCCTCTGCAAACACAAAGTTTTTCCTTTTATAAATCAACAGTTTGTCTCAATCTAATAGAGAAATGCCTATGGATAAATGTGTTTATCACATCACATAAATATCACATTGCCTGCCATGTACTGCACTATCTCTGAACTCCCAAATGCCAACGCGCAATAAATAGCAAACATTGTTACAGGAATTAATGTCTGCCACAGCCAGAAGGATTTTACACCAGATTTATATTTTTCAGAAGGTTTCTTTCATGCAGCCGTGCAGAGAAGCCTCTTATTTTATATCCTTGTAAGAAGCTCTTAACTGGAGGAGCCATGTGTTCCCCCAGACACGATATCAGCAGGGTTAAAGTGCAGGAGAAGAGCTTTGGGAGGCTGCTGAACCCAGAGAGGGCAAAACCCCCAAACCGTGGGGCAACAGGGAACCTGTCAGTCCCAGCAAGAGCCACAGCAGCATCCTCACAGCCCTCTGGCCCCACTGCTCTGACTTCACTGCCTTGGTCAGCAGAATCTCTGACCTGCCCTGGGACTGGGGTGAAATGTCCCCAGCAGTTTGTGCCACTACGGCCACGGGGTGTTGCTTTTTAGGACTTTAGCATCATCCCATGGAATAATCACACCATGCCAGCCACAAAAGCAACAGGAGAATCTCTCTCAGCTTTTGCTTCCCGTGCTTTTCAACACCCCACAGTCTCTTCACTGCTGGTTTGTGATTCCAGATGCAACTCCAACATAAACTCATTTTAGGATAACGTTGTAGCACCACATATTCAGAGTTCTTTCAGAGAGTTTGGGTTTCCTCTCGCCCAGCACAGCCTGCAGAACGTCCAGACCCCTTTCACTCACCTGTGTGCACCTACTGCACATTCTGAATGACTGATGGTGATTTCAAATTAATTTCCACAGGTCTTTCATCTCTGAAAGAGCCCTTGGCCTCTTTTCTTTCTGCTCTCTTTGGACAAGGGATGAAGTCAGAATCTTCTGTTTCTTCTTTGATTGGCCTTGAACTGGAATAATTTTAGGTTTTGACAAGAAAGGGGAAGAAAAAAATGCCCTTTCAAGTAATAATTTTCTACTTCATAAGGATCAAATTCTTAAGATTCCTGCCTTAAAAGAGAGGAACACCACAGGAAAGAACGGAGGTAATGAACATTTCTGTCACTCACCTCACAAACTCATTTTTCTTCCACATTTTATTAGATGTTGCCTTGCTCTCCTCCTTAAACACAAATGACAGATTATATTGGATGCATAAATTATATGGATTATATTTCTGTCACCAGCAAATTAGCTGTTAAATTTAGTTTGCATGCTGCTATTGACAGGTCTCTGATTTAGGAACGTTTTTTCTTTTCAGCAACTTTCTTTCACCTTTTCTTCTTTTCTCTTTTGTCAAGTTCTCCATCACAGTTTGGAAGAAACCAGCAGAAGTTTCTGATGTGTGTCACAGAGCTACAAGGACACAGAGGCTGTGTTTCTCTTAGAAAGATGGGGAAATGAAGGCTTGTGAGAAAATATTTAAGCTCAGAGAATCTGTGGACTCCCCATCCCTGGCAGTGTCCAAGGCCAGGTTGGATGGGGCTTGGAGCACCCTGGGATAGGGGAAGGTGTCCCAGGCCAGAGGGTTGGAAAGAGGTGATCTTTAAGGTCCCTTCAACCCAAACCACTTTTTGATTCTGTGATTCTATAAAGTAAATAAACATGGCACAACCACGCTGGCCAATAAATGCAGCTCTCAGTGCAGTTCCATGGTTTAGTACACTTATTTTCTTACTTTTTGTCCAAAATTTTCCCAAGCCTAAGGAGTGTTTCTGTCCCAAGTAGGAACCAGATGCCTGATACACCTGAAGACTTGTGGAGGTTTACACTTTGTTGCTGGTTCCTCCATTCAATTTTGTTTCCAGACCTCAGGGAACAAACCCTCTGCTAAGAAACCATTTCCGCAGATGGTGAGCAGCTGAAGAGTTAAAGCACAGCTCATCCAAGCTCCAAAGTTCTGCCACGTCAGGTGCAAGTCCCGCCTGCTTCAGGTCTGATTCAGAGGGGCTTTTCCTGGGGCTTGGACTTGCAGAGCCAACCCATCCATACCCATCACCACCCATGGTCAAATGTCCCAAACGCTGCTCATATTTGTGTGATTTGTGTAACTCCTTCCTGTGGATGCTGAAAAAGCTCCAGCAGTGAATTTCTTGAGCTCTCTGTAGCATGTTGTGAGAGCTCTGTCTTTCCCATGCAAGCTAACTAAAACAAAGTTACCAGTGGTTATCAATATCTACACCTGCACTTGTTTTTCCTGGATTGTTGTGGCTTCAAATAGAAAAACACTTGGGAACGGACGTGTTAGAGTTGGGCCAGCCCCCTCGAGGGGTGGATGGCCAGAGAACCAATTACTTTATGCCATTTAACTCACTTTTTGTGAACTAACATATAAAAACCTTGGGGGAAAAGCCATTAAAGGGCCTTGCCTCCATTTCTACTGACCCTGGACTTGGTGTGGTTTTTCTGACCATCCACATTGCGACAGCGACATCTTCCAGTTCGTGGTGGTTTGGGAAGTACTTTCTGAAGAGAACAGCCAGAATGTCCCACCCAGAACTCCACAGGCACAGTTCTGTCCCTATCCCAGCCCAGCTGGACAACAGCCAAGCCCCAAGCTGCTATTTCAGTAAGTTCTCAGGGAGTAGGCAAGCTCTGACACAAGAGATGCGACGCCAGATGTGCTTGAATAAGCAGTTTGCTCAAGTTCAGCAGCTTGGAAAAGCAGATTCTTCAAAATTTGACAGATTCAGCTCACTCTGCACTCAGGTGTTTTCACGCCAAATCTTCAAATCACCTCCCCTTTAATTAAATTGTTGTGGAATCCCCAGGAAGTTATTGACACAATCAAGCTTTGCTGATGTTATTATATTTGCAATCCAGTGGAGTTCCTAGAGACACAAAATTATAACCAAAAGATCAGTTTTGAAGACGAATAGTTTTTCCCGGGGTTCTCTTTATCAAAAGCCCTAAGTATTCCATCACAGGAATTAACAAACAGATATTTCATGCAGCTCTTTCTTCACTTGCACAGAAATATTTATTCTCCCTGGGCTTTCCACAAACTATTGCATAGCCCTGGGGTAACTGTGATTTACAGAGGCCATGAATAAATAGATGTTTTAATGTCTGGGCTGCACTCTGCTCCAACATGCAATAACAATCCCAAGGCACTTTATGCTACCCAGAGTTCCTACTCATGGAAACAGCCACATATTCTCAAAAAATTTGACAGCGCTGGTATTCCTGAGCAACAAGAGCTGTCAGCTGCTCGTGGGATTCCTTGGTGATACTTGGAACTATTAATGTTGCTTCTGGTTTTCCTGAGAAGGGAAATTCTGTGGCACAGCAGCGAAACAGCCACGGAATGCCCTTGGTACCAAGAGGTAAAATTGGGACTTTGGGCATCATGATGGAGGAACTGGGCTCCAGGGCTCTTTGTGCAAGGACAGGCAAAAATGCATCCAATTCCTGGAGCAGTTCACAGGAATAAGCACTGGAGGCTGAGAAGGAGTCTGGTTTGAAGGTTTTAAATGAACCCATCAAGGAATCTCCTCTAAAGGTTTGCTCAAGAAGTATTCACCACAAATCCTTTTCAAGTTGGAACCCTGAATGTGGTTTTAGCATGAAGCAAGTTTGCTCAAGAAGTATTCACCACAAATCCTTTTCAAGTTGGAACCCTGAATGTGGTTTTAGCATGAAGCAAGTTTGCTCAAGAAGTATTCACCACAAATCCTTTTCAAGTTGGAACCCTGAATGTGGTTTTAGCATGAAGCAAGTTTGCTCAAGAAGTATTCACCACAAATCCTTTTCAAGTTGGAACCCTGAATGTGGTTTTAGCATGAAGCAAGTGCAATAAAATTTTAAAACAAAGCAGCCCAAGTACTGTTCTGTTAATGCTTTCACAAATATCCTACAGATATTTGTCAGGTTCAACTGTATAACAATCATTTCTGTGCTCTTTTTAGCTTTTATGTTTAATTTTTATCAGGAGGTTTGCTTGAACTCTGAACCAGAATACAGACTCTTTTGTTCGTGCACAGAAAAACAGGGGCAAACCAGCAGGAACAAGTGCTGATCAAGTCTCTCACCTCACTTAGATCACCTTCCTGATCCTTCACAGTGTTTTACTGGATAAATAGAAACCAACCCCTGCCATCACCACCCACAGAATCACTGGTGTTTAACCCCTGCAGTTCAACAACAACAATCATCTCACTAATCACACACATCCCTTGCAGGGGGTTGGATTTTTTAGGACTACTCAGATTTTGTTTGGAAGTGATGCCATGATGAATGTTTGCCTTTTCTTTTATACCTCTTTTATACCTTTTTATAATTTTTGTATTCTTGGTGCTTTTTGCCCACATTCTTGTCCAGCTGGGAGACTGAACATCTCAGCAGCTTCTCAGTGAGGGATCAGTGTGCCCAGAGCCCAAGGGCCTCTCCAGAACACATTTTGTAACCTGAGACAGAACCAGCCAGGGGAAGGGCCAGGGGAAGGGTCCTTGGGGAGGGGGCTCACTGGAGCCTCTCCTTGGGGAATCTTTGATAGATGTGCTAATTAGTGACACCTACAATGTGATCCCAGATCTATTGTGGGTGGGCACTGCGGGGTGCAGGGAGGTGCATTTGACCTGGACATGGTGCACCTGAGGATCCTTAAAATAAATCTCAAGGTAAAATCCCTTTTTCCCTTCTAACTGTGTTTGACTCTTGATTTTAAGACCAGAAAAAGGCATCAGAAGCAGTTTGGCAGCAGAATCCAACTGTACTTGACACAGAGCCAACTAAAATTATCAAGGCAGACATATAGACAGACATTTCTTAAACCCCTCAAATTTCCACATCGACTCTAATCTTCTCTCAGCAGCAATTTATAGGAAGGTTAAAAATAAAGCATAACTACGAATTTTGAGCCAGGCTCAAGGTTTTGCATTCCCCTTCCATGCAAACATGGATTCCAAGGGGGGTATAAGAAAGGAAGCTTTGAAGAGTTTGGCCCTCACAGCTGATTTGAAGCACCACAAATTAAAAAGGAAAGCTGAAAGAGAAGAAAAAAATATGCACTTCTTGTGTGCCCACGTGGCTTGCTGTGGACAAGACAAGCTTAAAAGACAGTGTTTCAATTTGCTGCAATTCATGAGAGATACCCCTACATCCCCACTTCCTGGCCCTCTTAAAAATGCTCATCTTTTAG
The DNA here is from genome assembly GCA_013399225.1 of Rhipidura dahli. Taxonomy (NCBI): domain Eukaryota; kingdom Metazoa; phylum Chordata; class Aves; order Passeriformes; family Rhipiduridae; genus Rhipidura; species Rhipidura dahli. Next base: position 853,653 of record VXAC01008451.1, read on the forward strand.
GATTTAAAAAGTAAGTTTTAATCCCGGCTCTGCCAATAATCTTCTGAATGACCTTGAGCAAATCACTTTGCCTCTGTTCTTTCAGGCCGGCTGTAAAGCTGGATTAATTCTCACCCACTCGTGGTGGTGTAAAATAAGGATTGTCAGGCACAATTCTGAAGCACCACAACATGCGAGAGATAAGCAGGACAGACACCAGGCTTTGCATGAACTTTGCAAAGATAAGCTCAGCCACTGCTGTCTGTGAGGTTTGAAGGGAAAACATCAATATTCTCCCTCAAAAATAGGGTTGCATTTTACATTCCAAACAACTCCTAGCTGGAACTCACCCCAGTCTTATTAAGATTTAAGACAGTATGTACACCTTTGATTTGTGCCAACAGGAATAAAAAAAAAATTACCTTTTTTCGTATTTTATTTCCTTCCTTTCATGACATAAAGCTCTAGACATCACTAGAAGTAAGAAAGCATTGAAATAGCTCAATTTTGCAAAACTGGCCATGCAAAGTGAGCACCTGTAGCATGGCAGGACACCAAATGGTGCAGGAGGATGGCACAAACACCCACTCATCTCAGTCATTTTTCTAGCCAGCAAGCAATTAATTTATGTTTTGAAACACAGTCGCACATTTGTTTTGCAAAATATTCCTATTAAATGCAGAGCTATATTACCTAGTGTTTCCAATAAGAATTTTAATTAAACTGTCAGCTTTTTGAAGGCAGAATTATCTAAAGCCTGCTCTTCCTACTGGTCTCATTACAGCTGGATTTTGTTTTCATTAGTTCCTTTCTTGTGGTGGCTTTATTCTCTGCTCTCATTACAGTGAAGATTCATAGATCAAAATGACACTTTTTGCAGGAAACCCCCAATTCAGCCAAGGAGGTGGTTGCTTATCAAAGATACAAACCTGCTTATCGGGACCTCATTGAATGAACACAGGAGCATCACAGTGACCTGCAGCAGCAGGGGAACCATCAAACATCACTCTTTGCATGGGCAGAGCCTTGTCCCTCGGATTCTTATCCAAGGGGAACAATGCCCATTCCCACACAGGAATTTTCATGCCTTTAAGGTGATCATCTTCTTACTTGGCTGCTGTTTGTGTCTAACTAAGGAAGCAGCCACAATAAACACCTGAAAACCAAGCCCAAATTCCCTACACACCGTGGGTCGTAATGGATTATGAAACACAGAGTTTCTCAGCACACAGAACTGACAGAGATTCCAGTTCTGGTCATCAAGGGACTGTCCTTGCATTAAAAAAAATCCTCTCTCAGCTACACTTCGTTATCATTGATTGGCTCTACTTTGATATCTGTTCTCAAACCTCATGGATGGGTTATCCATGGCAGGACTCTGCACACAGCCAGGGTACAGCTGTGAGAGTTTACTGAAGGAAAGGAAAGAAAACTTCTGTAAGGTGAAGAGCTTCAATCATCAGGCTGTATAACAAGGGCATCAAAAGGCCTTAAAACTACCACAGTGACTGAGAAAGATCTCCTCAGTCCCTAAATTAATACAGCTTTTATTTAGAGGTTCCTTAACCTGATCTTTTCTGTACAAGCCCTTGGGAGTAACAGAACACAGCACTGAAATCCTGTGCAGCTTCAGGTTCTACTTGAAAGTGTTTTAAAATCTCAAGCATCAGTGTCTCAAGGGGACAGGGCAGAGCCAGCAGTGGAATTACTCTTCTGGCTGCTCCTGAGCTGAGTTTACTGATGAATTTACTGACCTCAGCATCAATCCCTCCCTTCCTTCCTCTCTCCCCACCTCCCTTCCTGCCAAGTGTTACTTTCTTCTCACAACTGCTGATAGTTGTCCTTGAGTGATTGCCTTCCATCATGGTAAACATGATTTTTCTTCTCTTGAAATAGAAACTATTTTCCATTTCAACCACCTGTTGTTCACTTTGAACAACAACATAAAAAAATGCAATGGAGTTTTAAAATTATGGTATTAAATAAAAAGTTAAAGAAGGGTCAATAATTACACATTAAGGTGCAAAGTTTAAAGTTTTGGGGGCTGAGAGATACAACAGCTCTGTTTTTAGATATCCTTTGGACTGCAAATTCCAACATTTTTGCAGAGATGAGACTCAGCCATGCTTTCCATGTGGACACACTTCAGAGGCAGCAATAACTGGAACAATTCATCCCTGAAAGGAGTAAAGTCAGAGGGATATTTAGTGTGGAATTCATAATTTTCCAGATGAGGTAATCAGTCTTTTTTCCCCTCCTCTGTGTTTGTACTTGGATTCTGTAGAAGACAACCAACAAGAGGACGTTTGAAGTTCAAAAAGGTTGCAAACATCTAAAGAGCAACTTTGGAAACCTCATTATTGCAGAATCTTGGGGGAAGGAGGCGATTTCAAAAGGCATCAAATGAGAGGAAGATAAAAGGTTATTGACTTGCTTGTTCAGAGAGCAAACAGAGCCCTGCTCTGGTTAATTAATGGACACAAGAACGTGTCCCGGGCTAATTCTTGGCCACAGCCTGACGTGGGGACAAGGCTCAGACAATGAGTGAAATGCTGAGCTGGGATTTAGGGGTGCTCTGCTTTCAGCTGTCTGAAGTTCAACTGTGCTTTCAATTCAGGGGCATTTCTAAAGCACTGCTGCCACTCGGGGTCAGGGGCAGGAAAACCGGGAAAGTCGCTGGGAATCTCCGTTCGCCATCAGTGCACGTGGCCTCTTGCAAGCTGCTTAAACTAAGCCCTCTGTTCACAAAAGAGCCATTAACTTTCCATTTAAAGCTTATCTGTGCTGAGCTGCTGAAGACAATGACACTTGGTGGTGATCATTAATGTCTGGAAATGTTTCCACCCGAATTTAGCGCATTTTGAGGTAAACGCTTCAGGAAGAGAACCACCACCCAACTTTATGGCGCAAAGGCGGGCGATAATCCCTAAGCAACGTCCTAGGGGAGCTCAAAAGTATGAAAAATGTATTTTTGACATCCTGTGTGCATAGCTGCTTTTATGGTGGCCCTCGAGTGCAGGCACCGTAAACCACTGAACACCTCACAAATAATTTATAGCCAATAAAGGGCTGTGTTGACCTGAACTGCAGCACAAACTTACACGGTGTCCAAGCCTGCTTGCCCAAGAGTGCTCAAAGTGGTCAAAAAAAAAAAAAATATAAAACAGCTGGTTTCACAAGCACCATAGGAGGGACCCTATATTTTTCTGTTATATGAGCTTGCTTTGAAGAAAAACCCATGGTTTCTTCTCTATTTTTTTTAGCTGTGTCCTTGGGCTTGAGCAAAAATAGTCTGCGTGTCAGTGAGTTACCACAATGCCCTCATTTTTTTATATTAATGCAGTTAATGGTGCCTGGCATTGTAAAAAGAATAAAAAATGGTGCACATTTACAGATCGTTCTCTCCTGTGCAGCATCCAGACCATCCTCACACATTTCAGCCAGGGCCACTCCAGAGCTCTCCTTGAGGCCACTTTCCATAGTAACCACCCCAAGTGCTGAGGAAAATTACCCATCAGGGTCTGAGTGAAAGAAACCCTTCTGCTGTTGTTACCGTGCCCTGATACACAGCTGGGATGAACATCAACACTCATAAAATATTTAACAGCCTGGATTTCACCTGGCTGGCCATAGGGTGCAGTGAAGCTTTTGACTTGATTAAATATCCCACTTGCAGTGTGGGATGCAGCTTTAGCAGGTTTTAATTCTTCCCCAGAGCAACATGCCAGGTTGGCTCGTAATTAAGTGGGTACATCCAGGCTGTTTACAACTGGCATCCCTGATGGGACTGTTGTCTGAAAACTTTATGTTCTTCTCAAAACTACATAGAGGCTGTTGAGTTCCTTAATAATTTCCCTTGTAGTGGCTGTTCCAGAAGGAGTTTGAAGCGATTTATGATTAAGGAAGCCAAATAGGGGATTCTCTCCTCTCCTTTTTAATTTTTGTTTCTACTTTCTTATTTTGTTCTCTGCCATGGGTTAATGGGTCTTAATTACAGGAGTAATTGAGAAAAAGCTGAAACAGAGCTAGCTTAATTTGAGGCATAGAAATGAGTCCATTTTCAATATATTAATCCATGGAATAATTAAAAAGCAAAGGAGAAAACTTTAGTTCACGACTGACAGAGCTACAGCGAAGAAAATTAAGTTTGAGACATTAAAAAGCCACTAAATCTGAACCACTGCCACCAAAATACCTGTGACTGCGAGGAAATAATCTAATAGCATATGAAACAGTTCTCTCTCTTTTTTTTTCTCCCTCACAAATTTAATAAGATGGAACAGCTCCTTTATTTACAGGTCTCCACGTTTTAGCAGTCTGCTATCCCCCTGTCACATCTCGTTAGGATGCAAGCAAGAAAATCAAATGGGAAAGGGGTTTCAAATAAATATTTCATTAAGGAGAGCACGGCAGTAATTGAGGGAGGAAGTCTGTACACAGAGCAAGCCCTGCACTTAGGAAAAAAGGGATGTTACTGCCCACATTGTCTCTGTTCTGTGACACAGCCAACCCTGCCAGGTGACATGAAGTGAATTTGTCTGCTCCCACACCTCTTCCTCAGCAGCCATGAGGAAACACAGCGACCGTGGAATAAATTGCACTTCAATTGCAGGTGATGAATTCACAGCTGAGGAGAGGAAAGCAGAGCAGAATGCAACAAACCCTTCCAACAAGCAGCAACAAAGCATCCACGAGAGGATCACAGCACTGAGCCTTCTCCCTTCCTTTGTGCCACACAAATAATTACACACTCAGAATGCCATTCCCAGAGAGCTCCAGCGATTCCAGAGACACACTGCTTCCCAACAAGGGTCCTACATTTCCACCTGCTGATCCCAGAATATCATGCAGGTGTCAGAATCAGCTGCTCTTCCTACAACCCATCTATAGTGTAGGCATTGGCTTATTGAGTATTTTGAAGATTAAAAAGTGCAATTCCATTAATTTTAAAAAGATCATATAATTCATTGTTATCCTGCTACTTAATCTTTTAAGTGTTTTCTTGTCCTGAACGAACATTATAAAAGGTACTACTCTTCATATTTTCTTCAAACTTCTGTACTAATCTTTGCTAATCCATCCAAACTCAAACTGCTGATAAAAGCTTCTACTTTGAAGGAAACATCAAATAGAACAGCAATTAGTATGTAAAACAAGATTATTTCAGTGGATCAGCCTCTAGCTCCTATCCCATAAATCACTCCTAACCAGAGCATATGGGCACATTGATCCATGCACATCAAAGGTGGATGTAAATATTCCACAGGCAGGAAGGAGATCACTGGGGTATCAGTGGAAGTTCCTGAGCTCGGTGAACACCCCCTGTTACCCTGGCCTCACTGGGGACACGTGCAGCATTGCCCTCTGGAAAGCTGAGAAGTCAAAATCCTGCACTGTGGCTGCAGAGAAACCCCAAAAATCCATCAGCCCCAGCCTCTGACCCCTGGAAAAAGTAAGGGCAGGACAACTGCACATCCCCAGGACCACTGCACATCCTCAGGACCACACTCAATTACAGGGGTAGAGACACACACACCAAGACACAAAAAATCAGTGCCTTCCAAAGAGTTCCATTCCCCAAAAAACCCTTCCATTTCTAATTTTGGCTGCTGTAAATTGAGGTTGTGGCCCTCACTCATTTTGCTCCATCCTTCAGAGATTTCACCAGCCACAAGTACAGGATTTGCAAAAAGCCATCTGCAGCACCAGAAAAGTCTCCTGAAGATGCTTCTCCCTCTGCAATAACTGTATTTGTATCACATTAAATGAAATACAAATCTGCACAGTAGAGATTTTTGTGTCCCAGTCTGTGGGTAATTTCTTTGGGGTCAATAATCAATAAAAGCTTAAATGAAAACAATGAACTCTACTCCAGCAGCATTTAGATCTCCAAGCAGTGGCAGAGCAGCACTTTCATGGCCATTAATTTAAAGTTCAGAAAATATTCCTTCTTTCCCCACATCCCAGGGCTGCTCAATGCCAGGCTGCTCCTAAACTCTGCTCCCTGTGAAGCCCAGAGTGCAGGGCTCAAGGGGAAAAATGTTCTGGCAACTGGGGACAAGATCTGCTGCTCTGAGCTGCTGGGGGTGCTCCTGGGATGGGGAAAAACTGGCTCCAGCCTGACAGCAAATTACTGACAACTCTTGGAAGCTGGCACACTCCAGCACTTCCAATGTCCAAGATGCATTTTATGAGTACATAAACTAGGATGAGATCCGCTGTTAGCAGGGGGAACAAATCTGCTAATTAAGAAAGATGCAAAGGTTTGGTAATAATTATTTCAGCACCCACTGGGCCCTGGATGATGGATGAGGGCTCACACCTCCAGAACTGCTCGAGTTCAGCAACTTTCCCAGGCTTCCTGCCACAGCCTCCTCTGGAGCTGAGGGAGAGCTCTGCCCGCTGGCCAGGAGCCCTGCCTGTGTCCCGCTCATGACAATGACGGGTTTCACACAAAATCCCTGCCCTCAGCTGAAGGTGTGAGGGAAGTTTGCTTGGACAGCCCTGACTGCAGGCAGCAGCACCTTCCTACAGTCCTGGGGAGAGAGGAACACATTTTGTGACCTTCTGGAAGAACCTCTTTACTACCACCAGCTGCAGAAATAAACCCAGAGAGATCCAGAGAGATGGATGTATTCCCCATCCACCAGGAACAGCTCCTCTGCAAAGATCATTTTGACAGGTTACATTAACTGGCTGACAGAGCATTGATTCAGGTTGTTTGTTTTTATTTTTTTTTTAATTCCACAGTTGTAAAAATGTTAAGAAACTAAACAAATGTAGCATGTAGCAAATGCACAGAAACAATAGAAATGACCAAAATAAGCACCACCTTTCCTCACTGTGATTCAGTCTTGCAGAGCTGTGGGGATAACGTGGAGACACCTTAGTGGTAATTGATCTTTTAGAGGCCTTTAGAGTTGGTGACAGATTAATAGGTTGGTCTCATAAATTCTGACATCCTGGCAATTTCTGTATTCCTGGATTTACACAGAAACTGAGCACTGTAAACACTTCAGTGCCTCGGCTGCAGCGTGACACATGTGTTAAGAGCACTGGTAACTTTATGAAATAACACAGAACAAGTCAGCATTCAGCAATTAAACTGAGTCCAGGCACCACAACGATTCCAACAGATAATTTTCCAAAGTAATTGCCTCAAGGAAACTCTGGCAACACTAAAAATCAGGTCTGTTGAAGACAACAGTGTAAAAGCAGTGTTTTCATTGCCAGTAGTATAAACACAAGAGATTTTAAAGGAGTTTGCTGCCTGATTATTAAGTTCCATGCTGTGTAAAGCAATTATTACAGCTCTCAATTTCCCAATCTTTGTGTTTATTAAAACTAATGAACGCTTTTAGCATACAAGAGACTAAATAAATTTGCATAGGATTATAACAGTCAGCCTATACTCATCCCTGTAGGCTTAAACACCAACTGTAAAAGAAACATTTACCCAGTAAATAAGCAAGCTGAAACCTGAAGCCCTGCTCCTTTAACTCAGTCAATGCCTGCAGTTGGACTGGAGTGGGCTGCAGAAATACTCTGAACACAGAGGGACTGGTGATCCAGAGCAACGCCAGTGTCACTCAGGGACAATCCAATGCTTCCCACATGATGAACTGACAAGAAATCAGTCCTTAAAATCAATAAAATCCCTGGATTGTCAGTGCTTCAGGTCAGTTATTTCCCCAAGCAGAGCCCAGCTCAGCCTTCTCCCTCTGCAATGAGCTGCTCATCCACCCCTTTGTGATGGAGAAGGTAAAAAAGAGAGAGCAATGACAAGTGGAAAGCTCATGTGGGGTTCTGTATTGTTCACAGCCTGAGGCACAGCCCAGGGGAGTCCAGCCCCACAACAGATGGAAAGTGATGTCCTTCCCCAAAGGATCACAAATCTTTTGGTGAATTTCTCATCAACTTCAGTGAGATTCCCCCCAGATTTGAGTCCTGCAGCTTCCTCTTCCTGGTGGCCTCTGTTCCAGGGTGTTTAAAAATCTAATTCTTACTGCAAGCTAGCGAACAGCTTCTCACTCTTACCCCCAGCCTTCTTCCTGTTCCTGCAGGTTTAGAAGGGAATTGAATTCAGAACTTAGAATCTACTTTGATGCCCCAATTCACACAAGTGTAAAAACCTGTCTCAGCAATGAAGAAGCACAATTACAAACATCAGTTTAGGAATAAATGTTATAAAGAAGAATTGGCTACTACACTGAATGGTTTGTGCTATAAGCATAAAAGTTTCATGCAGGAGAGAGTAGCTTAATATTCTGCCCTCTTAGATCCTGTCCATCTTCTATTAGAGCCAGACATAAATTAAAAGTACCTGCTTAAATTTTTAGCCTCATTTTCCTCTTATGTGCCATCTAAGCCTGAACAGGAATTAATATCAAGGTGCTGAATGAGCTGGTAAATGTTAACAGAAGATTTATCTAGGAACTGAATCACCAATGAAGATTTTTTCAAGTGAGGAAATTACAAAAGAAGGGGAAAATGAGAGGGATATTTATAAAGGGGTGGTGGGGATACAACTCTGGCTAACGTTTACCTTTTCTGTTTCATACTAAAAGAGAAATTAGGGAGGGTTTTGCCCTTTTTTATGATACCAACAAAAGCAGTGGGGGAAAGAGTGGCTTGAAGCCTCTGGGAGTAATCTGTGATAACTACAAGGATTCTGTGGTAACAAGGGTGAAGTACACTGACATATAAATTCAAGCACTGTATTCCATTTTTATTTACTTTCAACTCTGCAAGAGCAAAATTGAGTATCAGACAATAAAGCAAATAAATTCAATGTTCATATGAATAGTGGCATCTTAAAATCTCCAAGAGGTTTGGGTTTCCTTAAAAAAAAAATTTAAAAAGATAAAATATTTGATAAAACATCAGAAATAGTCTCAGTCCACTGTCAGTTACAAATATTCCCAACTTTGGTAGAAAAAAAGGCATAGAAACCAGTTTTATCATAAAAGTTCTGATTCTACAGAGCCCTAAATAAAAACCCTCAGGTTCATAACCACAATTTCAGAGATCTGCTCAAAAGAAAGAGATGAATCACTTGAAACAAATATTCCCATGATCTGATCTCAAAGACAGACACCTCTGCTGCTCAGTACCTGCAGAACAACTCACTGCAGGCAAATTAAACGAGAAAAACTCAAAGAGCTGAAGAATCAGGAAGGAAACCCTGAACCTAGGTAGCAGAACTTCAAGCAGAACTCTAAAGAAAAGCGTGCAGCTGAGAGCTCAGAGCTGATTCTGCAGGCTCTGAGTGCAAGCCTCCTGTTCTTAAAGCCAGACAATTCTATAAAACAACGCTGTATTTATCTGAAATGAAGATTAAAGCTAAACACTGGCTACAGCTCTGACAGTGGAACGTTGCTATCTCAGCTGAAACACCCAGCTTTGGAACAAAACCGCCCTCAGAACTGCCTGTTTGGAGGGGCTGAATAATTGAAGAGCAGTGCAAAAAGCTGAAAAGAACCTGCTTTTCACTAAGTAACTACAGCGAGTTTGCTCTCCCCAGCATCTTACGAGATTTACAAACTCTTCAAAATGGGATAGGCTCTCATTTAAAGTAATTTTACAAGCTCTGTTCCAAAATGTGTTCCAAACTCTGTTACAAAATGTGTTCAGAGCTTGCAGCACAGCTTTCCACTCCTCTCTCCCACTGCAAGCACTGCTCATCCACCAACCCTGAAAGGAAAACAGGGGAAAAGACCTTTTATTTCCTCTTACCAGCCTGAAAAGGGCTGTTTTTCAGTTGATCACATAGATATTGTTAATATTTTCTAGTAGATATTTTTTTAAAATCTTTAGTGTGAGACCTTAGAAACAAGAAATCTGTGTGTAAAGCCTGTTATTACAGGAATAAGCCATCTTTGGGATAGGTGGGGAGTGATGTTGCCTGATAAATCTGCCTTGGATGAACACTTTGCAGGCACAAACACAGATTTATTGGAAATCATTGGATCCATCTTGTTTCCTTTGAAGTGAACTGAAGCTCTGCTATTCTCTTGAATAATAGCACAGTCAGTTTCTCAGCTCAGACTCTTGTCCTACTTCCATTTATGTGGCACTCTGCATGTAAGAGCAAATACAAAAAAGAAACAAAACAAACCCCAAGCCACAGGACCACCTTCATTTCCATCATAAATCAGTTTGTCTTCGCTATAGTGGAATTATTGAGAATCCAGGGCTTGTATTTTATTTTTACCTAACATTTGAACAGATTAAAGAGAGAGGGAAAAAAAAGAGATTTTCAGATTGACTGGGATCAGACTGACTTTCCATCTTTTATTAGCTTCTCTTTTTGCTTGGAGACAAAATTTACAATTACTGAAGTGCAATTAGGCTCTTTCAATCTCCAGTTCTCTAATAAAAACATTCAGTTTTCAAGAATAAATGTTTTCAACACTAAACGTCCATGGAGGCAAGGCAGATCCAGGGAAGAGGGTCTGGAATTTGGGATGAGGGACCCCTGCAGCCCAAAGTGCAGAAGGGACTCAAACCCCCAGGCTGAGCTGAAATGGGGCTCCTGGGCCCAGCAAGAAGGTCCCAGGTGAGGCTGGGCAGGGCCACTGATGTCTCTTGGTGCCCTCAGGTCCTGACAGACAGAGATGAGTTTTCATTTTCCAAGCAGCAGCTGAAGCAGATAATAAATTTCCCCTGAAGGGGGGAAAAAAAGAAGCAGTAGAAGATTTCAAAAGAAATGTCTTACTTGACAAAGCCTTACAAGCTGCACCACAGAGGCTTCTGTGGGTAAACAACACTGGTAGCTGGTTTTTATGGCCGTGGGTGATGCAAGAGAGCTCTGCTGCTGCAGGAATCCTACCCAAGGCCAACCCAAGAGTGCTGTGAAAATGGAAAGAACAGAAGCATTTCTGTATAGGATTTTAAAAAGGAATTGATCCTGAGGGATGCTGACCATTTTCTAGCAGTTGGAAGCCTTCATCTTCCATCAGCACTCTCCCCGTGCTGACATCTCTATCTCGGGCTTCTTGAAATTTCCAGGAAGGTCTGAACCAGAAACTGAGCTGGTCCATAAGGTTTACAATGAATAAAAAGACTATAAATAAAAATATAATAAAAAGAAAGGTTCATGTGCTGGTAACACAGTTTTTAGGCTTATGTCAACCAATCTGCATCAGACTGCAAAGAAGTTTATTACAGAATCACACATCAAACAAACAGAGTGGATTTAAGATCATTATTAAACACATAAAAGGAAAAGTTCAATTTCTAGCTACCCCTTACTGAGAAAAACAAGTCTGTCTACCTCTTGTTATGAAGCATGGCTAAAACTGTTTTAGTTTAGTTTTCAAATGGAAAAAAATGGTACTTGTCAAATGGATCCCTATTTAAAACTGCAGAATTGCTATAATGAGTGCATATGGAAATGTCATCAAGATTTTTGGTGAAAGCTCTCACCTACTCCTGTGTCTCCAAAGACATTATTCTGGGAATCTGACACAGGCAGAGGCTCTCTTTGGCAGCCCCTTTCCTGGGGAGGTGAAGCAAAAGGACCAACCAGCCAACTTTGAAGGCTTTTTATTTAGCTGAAAATGAAGTTCTAAAGGTGGAAGGGATTTTCTGAATCTTAATTCATTGGCAGTGTGATTAAAATGAGGTTTTTTTAAGTCTTTTTCATATATTTTAATGCTTCTGAGTCATGTTTTCCTTCTCTTTAAGGGTATATTAGCTTATCTTATGACCCTAAGTTACCTCAGTTACTTCTCACATGGGCTTTTTTTCTTTTGTCCCCTTCCTTGGGCATCTCTAACATATTGTTCTAAAATCTTTAATTAGGCAGGGCTCTCTTTTTGTCTCTTCACTGACAAAGAGAGCTTGATTTTTTCCTCAGTTCTCATTTCAAACGCTGAGAATCACAATTCCCTGGGCTTTTAAGGACAATTGCTGCTCAGTTCTGATCTCACTGACATCAATGTGACCTATGTGTTTTGCTGGTTTAATGTCTAAAGGAGGCAAATACACCTTTGTAAGCCTGAGCTGGAGATGTTTAACTTCATTCACAAAAGGTCCTGACACGCTTGAGAGGACTTTGGGCTCCTGACGAGTTTTTTGCTACAGGGCCCAAAGGACAGGCTACATTCAGGTCTGTGAACCTCAAAATTGCACAACCAAATTCATGTGGTTTCCTGCAGTTATTTCAGAGAAAAAGCTGCAGCAGGGCTGGCTGGGGCTGGAATCCCCTGTCCCTTGGTGCCAGCCGGGTTTCCAGGAGCCACAGCTTCCTCAGGACACTGGGATGCTGCCCAGGAAATCGGAACAGTTCCCTGCTGTCCCATTAACGACACACTCGAGACACACAATTATTTCAGATTTATTTCAGATGTTTTCAGATGTATTCAGATATATTCAAATATATTTATTTCAGAATTGTGGAAGACTGGGTTCCAAAAATCCAGCACACCCCACCAGGAAATACGGGAGCCATGAGGGAGAAAGATCCAGGGGACAGTGTAAGGTTGTAAACTGAGACAGCGGAGATTCAATTTAGATATTTGAAAAAGTTCTTTCATTGGTTGGGTGGTCAGGTTGCCCAGGGAGGTGGTGGAGTCCCCATCCTGGAGATGCTTAGGAGCTGTCTGGATCTGGCATTTGTTGCCGTGGTTTAAGGGATACCGTGTGAACACCTGGACTGCATGATCCTAAAGGTCTCTTCCCATCTTGATGATTCACAGAACCACAGCATCAATTAGGCTGGAAAAGACCTCCACGATCATCAAGTTCAGCTTGTGACCAAACACCGACTTGTCAACCAGACCATAGCACCGAGTGCCGTCGCCATGGACGGTGACTCCACCGCCTCCCTGGGCAGCCCAATGCTTAACCACCTTTTCTGTGAAGAAACTCCTCCCAGCGTCCAACCTGAACCTCCCCTGGCGCAGCTTGGCGCCGTGTCCAGCATGACTCCAAGGTTCTAAAGCGCAGCACAGTGAGCTCCGAGGGCAGCGCGGTGACGGGGCCGCTCCGGGCCATGAGGAGCGCCGGCCCCGCCCGGGGAGGGGCGGCCGGTGACCTCTGCGCGCCACACTCAACATGGCGGCCGACACACCCACAGCCCCGCCGCGCTCTCCTCGCTTCCCATTGGCGGGGCGCGCTGTCAGTCTGCGGCCGCAGCCAATCAGCGCGCGCGGAGCGGCGCGGCGGGCGGTGCCGCGGCCTGCGGCGGTGTGCGGGATGAGCCGGCTGTGCCCGCGCCTGGCCCCGCGCTCGCTGCTCTGGGCCGCCCGGGGCCCGCGCCGCCTCTCTTCGGGCGCTGCTCCGGGCATGGAGGAGCTGCTGCGCCGCTCGGTGCCGCCGCTGCCGCCCTACGAGACCAAGGAGAAGGCGCCGCCGCCCGCCGAGCTCCGCGGCGCGGAGTTCGTGCGGTTCTACCGCGCTCTGCAGCCCGGGCCGCCCCGCGCCGAGCTCCTCACCCGCCTGGCCCGCGACTTCGGCGTGGAGCACGGGCGGGTGGCCGAGGCTGCCGCCAAGGTGCTGCAGGCCCGAGAGCAGCGCAGGGAGCCCGGGGCGCTGCTGCAGGCCGAGGACCGGCTCCGGTACTACCTGAACCCCCAGTACCGCGGGCTCTTCCAGCACCTGGGCCGCCTCGAGGGCGGGCTGCGCTTCCTCGTGGAGCTCAGGGCCGACCTGATAGAGGGGCTGGCGAGCAAGGCGGTGGATGGGGCCCACGTCAAGGTGAGGGCTGGCGTGGGTGGCTCTAAGGGAGCGTGGGGGGAATGTGGAATGGGGCTTCCTGCTCGTGGTGCTACTCCTGGAGCCACGTTGGGCTGGGAAGTGCCCCGTGAACCCAGTTCGTTGTCGGGGTCTCTTTGGGTCCCTCAGTTCAGGGAGGGAATGTCAAGAAGGACATTGAAGTGCTGGAGTGAGTCCAGGGAAGGGGAAGGGTCTAGAGGCCAAGTCTGATGAAGAGAGGCTGGGGCGGCTCAGCCTGGAGCAAAGGAGGCTCAGGGGGGACCTTGTGGGTCTGCACAGCTCCCTGACAGGAGGGGACAGCCGGGGGGATCGGGCTCTGCTCCCAGGGAACAGGGACAGGAGGACGGGAACGGTCTCGAGCTGTGCCAGGAGAGGTTCAGGTTGGACACCGGGAAGAATTTTGCCGCAGGAAGGATGATTAAACATTGGAACAGACCCAGAGAGGTGGTGGAGTCCCCATCCTTGGAGGTATTCAAGAAACGACTGCATGTGGCACTCAGTGCCATGGTCTGGTTGACGAGGTGGTGATGGGTCAGCGATTGGACTCGAGGATCCCAGATGTCTTTTCCGACATAAACGATTCCATGATTCTCGACAGGGACACGAGTGAACACTTTTCCCCAGGCCATGGCACCAGTGGGAGCTGACACTCAGGAAGGAAGTGGCCCCTGGTGTGAAGCAATGGCATTTCCAGAGTGGCAGTGGGAAGTGCTGGCACATGACAAATTGTTTTAAAAGTTAACTTACAGTTATGCTGGGCTTGATTATTTTTCATGATGGTATTTCAGTTTTTGTCATCTCTGTATTATGTTCTTTTCATGTGTTCTGTTCCTTCTTTTCACCACAGGACCGCTGATTTTCCTCTGTCCTTATAAACAGTTGAATTTCTGATAAGCCCTTGCAGTGCACAGAGTGCAATTTGCTGAAAATCTGTTTCATGGGTGCAGTTCTTCCTCTTGCTGTTCAGAACCCTCTCACCTGCAACACTTGACTTTTTCTGTGCCACCATTTTCCTCTTGAGATTTGTTACATTTTGCTTGCTTACTTGTATTTCAGCCCTTGAAATACAAGTCTAGTGAAAAATTTACAACATTATGATTTCAGGTAGCAAATCATCCAGCGATTGCTTTTAAAATATTCTTCATCTTTACATATGATTTAAAAAAAGTCAGTGAAAAGTTCAAGTTGCTGGCAAAAGATAATGAAAAAGAGAGCATTTTTGTCAAATTGATTTATATACAAACCTGCTTCTGTAATTAAATTGGAGTGAATTTGTAATCTTGGTCTTGTGTTGGTCTGCTGGAAAAAAAGAAGCACCATCATTGTTTAAAAGTTTTTCTATAAGAAAAGTGTTTGTTATTTGCCTATCAAAAGTCCTGTGTAGCCATTTCATTAGTGCAGAGTTGATTTCAATTCTAACATGAAGACAAATGTGCAACGAGAGTTTTATAACCTCTGTATATTTGTGTCTGCACTGACAAGGAAATGTGGAAATAAAATTAAATGGATCTCCTTGATGCTGGTGGAGAGTTACAGAATGCATTATGTGGCCTACTGGGATTTTGGGTTTGCTCAAACTGTCGAAAATATTTCTTAGACAGTCTTTAGTTTTTACTTTGTAATTTGAAAGACCTATTAAAACAAGGATTGCCCGTTGTTGTGTTGTAAATATGAAATTTACAACAGCACTATCAGCATAAAAGCAGCTTGGACTGCTCACATATTGGGTGATGAAGGATTTCTATTTTGTGTTTGTTCAGCAGATTGCAGTAAAATATCATATTTAAGTGATTAAGTCACTGAAAAGTGCTCGGAGCAGACTTTATTCGTTGTCCAAATGAGCAGAAATGGTGGTGGGGGGGGGAAGAAATAATGATTTTAATTTTAAGAACAAAATGTCCAATAATATAAACCACAAGAGGCAGGAGAGTTTTCAGCACTGCCATTATCACTGCAGTAATTACTATTAGCAATAAAAAAACAGAAACCAGTCCCCTTTAATCTGTGTCACTATTGAATGCTGTTTTGCTGGTGGGGATATTTTTGCAGTATCTCACCAGGGGTAGTCTCTGTATAGATTCTGGAGGTAATTTGTAGGATAAAAAAAAACCCCAACAAATAAAAACTCCCCAAAATGCCCCCCAAAAAAAACAAACCCTGTCACCCCCCCATGCCCCACAGACACCTTCAACCACTTGGCAATATCAGAATAGATCTGTAAGTCCCAAATGAAGTAAATCAGGTTAAAAACTTCAAACATTCCAAAACCATGGGGAAACTCAACTCTTGTGAGGGGTCTGTTATTCAGTAGTTTGAGAGAGAAAGTGAAATAGTTCCCTCATCAGAGAGGCAGTTCTTGGTAATAAAAAAAATTATTTGGAGTTTTTCATAAGAGTTTTCCCATTTGTTGCTCAAGAAATAGGTACTTGATGTGAAGATTAAAAAGCTTCTAATTTGCTGTCTCATAGCAAGAACACGGAACAAGAGAAAAATAATCACAATTTATTAGACTTGGCTAATAGAAATTGAAGTAGAGCTGGTAATACTAATCTGAGTACGTCTTGTTGCTCAAATTTAAGACTGGGATGCTGAATAGTGAATGTGTTTGCTTTTCTTTTTAATGAAGTGTTGCAGATGTAATTTTTATGACTAAAAAGACCTCTGAAATGAAAATTACCACTAAATTTACAAAATAAGAGACCCTGCCACTAAATCTACAAAATAAGAGCCCCAAACTCGAGCCTGTCCTTGTTGGAGTGAAGCTTTTTGGTAATGTCCTGTACATTCAGTTATTAAACACAAGTCAGAATCTTGTTAAGATGACTAGATTTAAACACAGTTTTGGATGGTGAAAACATTAATGTCTTTCTGCACTAAAAAGTTTTGTCAGCACAGAATTCATGGAATCCCAGACTGGTTTGGGTTGGAAAGGACCTTAAAGCCCATCCCATCCCACCCACTGCCATGGCAGGGACACCCTCAAATATCCCAGTGTGCTCCAAGCCCTGTCCAGCGTGGCCTTGGACACTTCAAGGATGGGGTATCCACAAGTTCTCTAGAGAACCTGTGCCAGGGCCTCAGAAAAAGAGGAAAGGAAAGAATTTCTCCCTCAGCTCCACTGTGAAGTTGCCCTCCTCCAGCTCAAGGCCATCCCCCCATGTCCTGTTGCTCCAGGCCCAGTTGGGCTTGGATTGATGATGGTGGCAGGTCCCTTCCACAAGGAGCCATTGGAATTCCTGCACAGTGCCCTGTTGTTTTACAAAATTTCATTTTTTGCAACTGACAAGTTGGTTGAGTTGCAATTCCCCATAAACTGCGTTCCTCTCTCCCCAAATCCTTCCTGAAAGCATCCTGCTTCACTTTGTTCTTGGGTTACAACTGCATGGCTTTTCTCCTGGGGCTGCAGTAGCCCTGTCTGAAAACAGCCCTCGGTTCCACTGGTGTCCCTGTGGAGCACATTTGCTGAACCTTCAAAGGAGCAACACACCAATGCTGCCCACTCCTCCATTTTCCATGCGGGATAACTGGCTCTCTCCCATGTCAGTGTGCTGTCTGAGCCTTGTTGCTGCCAGGAGATGCAGAGCAGAGTGTCAAAATGCTGCCAGCAGCAGTGCAGCCATCCAGTTTCCCCTCTGCTGCTGGGCTGCAGCTGAAATGCTGTTCAAAAAGCACATGGATGACAAGAGAGCCAGAAGAATCTGTTCCTTTGCCCCCACATCTGACAACTCCAGTTCATTTTTCTGGTTTACAGTGTACTCTACAAAAGAAAACAAACCAAACAGTCCTGGAGTGCCTGGGGAGTTTCACTACACCAAGGGATATTTGACCAAAGTGATTTATGGTTATTGTCTAAAAACTTCAGAGCTGTGCTTCAGAAATGGGGATCCACAAGGGACGTTCCTTTAAGTCAGAATAAACAAACCAATCACAATATATTTGTTTAGGAAAAAGGTATTAAAAAAAAATTATGCATGACAGAATTGTTGTATGCAAATGAATGTTTCTTCTGGGTTTGCAAATTTTAGATTTTCTAGTTTGTTAAGGAATACACCCATCCTTTTATTCAGTCTTGGAATACTTGTAGCAGTTACTTTGGCCAGCAGAAACCTTCTTTGATGTGTGTCTTTTGACAAGTGCCTCTGCAGCTTTCATCACGGTTAGCTTATAATAGGAGATATTTTTGCTTTTTATGACCGTCCTGAGACTACATCTGAACTTCATAAAAATGTTTTAGGTTTTCTGATTAGATTTATATATTTTTTCATGTTGTTTTTCTTTAATGTAGCAAGCTGAAGTACATTAGAGCTTAATTTTTTTCTCTTTCATGTGCAGCAATAGCCAATAAAGGTTTGAATATAAGATGAAGAGTTTTTGTTGAAGTAAATGGATATTAAGTTAGTTTCAGGTGAGCCCACGTTTCTGATCAGGATGTTGGTGAGTTGGTGCTGGTATCACGCTGTGTCCTGTGTACAAGGCAAATGGAAGAAAGAAAGACAAGCTCTGGAATCTCTTTTAGGGATGTTCATGCTGTGCTGAGTTCAAGAATACTTGTTAAATTCAAATAAATGTAGACAGGAAATCTTTAATAATACAGGCAGCAGGAAACTGGAAGGGAATAGAAAAATGACTTACAATGAATGTTTCTGAAAGGATTTGACATTACAGTTGGGTTTCATCTCTCATACTGTTCCAAAGCTGGTTTGATTTTTTAGTTCTATTGTCTTATGCTGCTGGGTTTTATTTTACTTTCTCAAAAATTTTCAAATTTTTAGAGAAGAAAAATTCTGGAAAGCCTCTGGTTCTGTCTGTATCTCATTGAAAAATGTTTCCGTGGTATTTAAATCTGAGCAATTGTGCAACTGCAGCCTTGTGGTCAATCAAGGTTCTCTTTACTCCCACTGCCGTGTTCTACCTTGGTTGTGTAGCAGCTGATTCCATGGTTGTTCTGTTTGCAGGAAATGAATGGAGTTCTCAAGAACATGCTCTCAGAGTGGTTCTCCACAGGATTCCTCAACCTGGAACGGGTCACGTGGCAATCACCTTGTGAAGTACTCCAGAAAATTAGTGAGTAAGTGCAAAAGGCTGGAAGGAGTCCTTGATGAGGAGGTGATGAAGTGCTTGGGACTGCAGAGATCCACTGTTTTCAAGACTCTGCTTTTCTGAAGGCAAAGTATAATTATGAAATATTCGTATAAACGTGCTGTAGAGCCCAATTTTAAAAACTGATTGGGGTAAACAGTAAAGGAGATCCTTTGGGCCATAATTTGATCCTGCAGCTCCCACACTGCACTGGTAGACTGGTCTTTTCTTTCAACTTTCTCAGTCACTTTTCCCACATTCCCAGTTGTTTTGCCTGGAACTGGTGAGGTGCACAGGGTCTCTTGTAAATTACATGTGAAGAGAGCACCTTGGTTTTTGTACAGTGTGCTCTACAGCACTGATTTCTGAATCTGCAACACTAATTTCTGAATCTGCAACATCGATTTCTGAATTTCTGTCAAACAGTCAAAGTTGTGATGAAGGTGAAAATGATGGAAAGTGAGTTATGTTGTGGGCCACCTTGTTGTATGAAATCTTGACGAAAAATAATCTCTAAAATGTTCTGAAAGTACGTGACTTAAGTGTTGATGAGGCAAAGAGATTTTGTTCAAGCTAAATTTTCAAAATAAAAAGAATTACTAGTATTTAATTAATCTTCAAGGTAATTTGGCAAGCGCACTAGTGAGTGGGTGTGCAATGTTCCTTTACAATCCACTTTGTCACAGCTTGCTGACAATTTTAAGTTACTCACTTAGAGCCTGATTCTCCTTTTCTGATTGGGAAGTTTTGTCACTGACATCAGTGGGAAAAAGGCTGAGTTTGTAGGGCAGCTGGCCTCTATTTTTAAATGTAATAATAACAAAACCAATAACAATAACAAAACATCAATAATAATAACAATAAGATGAAATATAATAATAATAATAACAATAATAACAACAACAATAACAATAATAATAATAATAATAATAATAATAATAATAATAATAATAATAATAATAATTATTATTATTATTATTTTTCTCTTTGAGTTCTGAAGCTGTGCACCCTGTCAGAAACTGGGTTGATATGAAGCGTCGAGTGGGAGCCTACAGGAGATGCTACTTCTTTTCTCACTGTGCAATCCCAGGAGAGCCACTGATTGTCCTGCACGTGGCACTGACCAGTGACATCTCCAGCAGCATCCAGGTACAGCCACTGATGCATTTAGTACACAGCAACGTGCTCAGATTGCAGTGTGCTTATTTAAAAATCCACAATTCCATATGATCTGGCAATATTTGCTTTTTTATCTTTTAAGAGATGAGAGAACTGGCATGTAAAAATTACAGGGATATTTTGTCTATTTTGTGTATTATGTAAATTGAAATTCTGAGGGGTTGCTCAAGAGCAAGAATAAGAAAAGGTTAGAAATAAAAGAAAATAGAGCAAATGAGATAAACATTTCAAAGTAGTTGAAATTAAATCTGAAAATTTTAAACCACGTTATAATTCTTTACCTGCACATACTAATGTCTAGGCAGCTCTTTCTACTTCTTCATTAGATTTTTATTGTTAATGAATATAACAGGTGGGAAAAGTGTTAATACAGTTAGAAGTTAAAAAGAAAGACCTCCTCCCCGTAATGGTGATAATAACTAAGATTAACTTTTTAATATTAACTTTTTTTCCCCAGACCATAGTGAAAGAAGTGCCACCTTTAGAGACAGAAGAAGCAGACAAAATCACTACAGCAATTTTCTACTCCATCAGTTTGACCCAGCAGGGCCTGCAGGGGGTGGAACTCGGGACTCACCTCATCAAAAGAGTTGTCAAAGAGCTGCAGGTGGGTGTGGCAGGGGGGCCTCAGGGTCTGTTTGCCCAGCATGATTTAGTTCCCAACTGGTGGCACTGCTCAGGCCAGGAGCTGCTGGGGCTTCCCCTACACCTGGAGCTTCTTCCCAGAGCATCCTTTGGAGGTGTGGAGAGTTGGAAGAACATTTCCTGCTCTTGGTTGATGTCTGCCAGATGTAGGTTCTGTTCCAGAGGTGAACATAATCCATGTGAGTTCCTTGTGTTTGCCTAATCCTGTGTGCGTTGCCTGAAGTGAAATGAGATTTCTGTTGAAGGTGGCTTTGACACAGCTGGATTCTGCAGTGTGGGCTCTGATGTGATTCACTGTTGCCTGATCAACATAGTCTCTTCAAAGTGCCTGACAGTGCCTTTTCCAAAATCTTACAGCTGCTCCAGGAACAGAAATATTTCCTGTTCATTAATTAGTTCATTATTTTGTTTGTTATATTGAATTGCCCCTAGTTATTTATGCAGTGTGCATGCATGCCCTGAATACCTCTATTTAGAAAAATAAAAAGGAGAGAGATTTCTTTGCCCAGGCATGGCTTGCAGTATAGTAAAGAAAGTGTCTTAAAAGATAAAAGAATCTTTTACTTTCTGCCAGTCAGTTCTCTGAATTTAGATAATATCATTGCACGCTAAGGGATTATTTTTAATAGCTTTAGTACTTGTAGAAACTTCTTCCAAGCAACTGGAGAAAGGACTGAAAATTCATTTACAGAGTGGTGTGAAAGAGACAGGCACATTCCTGCACTGAGCACATTATTTTATTTAATAGTCTTTACTACTTAAATTGCTGACAAAGCTACCTCTTAAAAGTAATGATCCCTACTTGTGTTTATATTCATTGTTTCACATCTGGATTAGTAATGATGTCTGGAAAACTAACTGTGATTTAGAACTTCAGTTCTACTCACAAAAATAACTTAAAATTGGATGCTCCAAACTTCTACTGCCAGAAAGTGATAGATTACTTAATTGCTGAATCATAGCTGGCTGCCCTGAAGTTTTTTTATTATATTTTATTTTTAATGGATATTTTGGCTGAGTTTTGTTGCTTCTTGCTTTTGGAATGGCTTTTAGATTAATTGTTGAAAGTGCAGTAGTCCAGGTATAATTAGGCTCTGCCATCTGTCTGATCTTGACTGAGGGGAAATTGGAATAAATTCATGCAGTTATCTGCTTTTGCATCTGAAAAATAATTTCTGGATAATTGAGTTGCTCTCATAAAATAACCCTATTGACATTGTATCTGTCCATCACTAATTGCTTGCAAAACCAGCAAAGTTGTGAGTTATAAAGGCAAACAGACCCATTGTATTTAGATAACCCAATCCAAGATTTAAAATTTGGTATATCCAACAGAAGGGTGTGTTTTGTATTTATACTTATGACAGAATTTTTACATTTCAGTGTTGTAAAATCCAGCTCCTCTTCTATGTTTATCATAGGAAATCCTTTGCTGAGATGCCTTTAAATACATTTTAATCACAAAAGTAATGCCTCAATCTTAAACAACTTCTTTAATATTGAAAACTGAGTGCTTTCCATGCAATGCCAACGGTGGAGACCTTCCTCCCTACTCAGATTTCCTACACTGCTTAAAGGTGTTGTGAAAAACGTTCTGGTAGGAAATTCTGATGTGGGAGCTGGACATGGACTGAGGTGTTTATGTACAGTCTGGATCTAAGGGTACAACAACCTCCATGCATTGCCTCTACACCATTCCTGTGTGGAGTAGAGCCACTGTAGGGCTAAAGAAGAAAGGATAATCCAGGAATATTTCTCCATTGTGGATGTGGCTGGCTAATAGTTTTTTCTTCACTCTTCAATGTTAATATTTTTCTCTCTCCTGTTCCTCCCACTCATTCATGCTTTCTCCACATTCATTCCAAAGTATTGTCCTTGAATTTGTTGTCTTGAATGGTGCAAGAGCCATCTCCATTGCATATTTTACATCTATGAAGTGACCCTAAATCATTATGCTGTTGTTCCCAGAATTATTTGATGCACTTCTGCAAGGCCTCCTCGTTCAGCTTCAACTGCAAACGTTGTGCCTCCCATCTCAGGGGACTTCACCCCTCAGAGAGAAGCTCTCTATAGCTTCAAAATATTTCCACTCTGGAATTTTTCAAAGTCAGGATTGTTCAGGGCAGAGGCAGGGCATGCAGTGAGTAAGTACTCTTGGCAGCCTGTTTTGCCTGGCTCCCAAAATTCTGGAAGTCCTTATTCTGTGGATTAATTGCACACATGTGCTCTCTTTCTCTCTGGTCAGGTGGAAGCAGAGGACTTCCCAAGGTTGTCTCTGTTCAGGCTGGACATAATTCTTTGGAGCAGGAGGGACAAATGGTGCAGCAGGAGTGCTGAGTGGACTTGGTGACAGCAGCTGAAACAATTCAGCCTCAGCAAAAAAAGTCCTGGGTCAAAAATTACATCTCATTAAGCCAGCATACAGCAGCCTTTGTAAAAATAGATGGGTGAGGTCTCTAATAGGAAGAGGATTTTTTATATCACCTTTGCATGGCTTTGCAATAAACAAATCTTTTTTTCACATTCTGCTAAACAACCAAGTGTTCCAGGTTCCAGAAGTTGAGACTCTCTTTAATTTAACTGATAATAAAATGCCTTGGGAAGAGGAGAGCATTTGAAAGGGTTGAGGATTTTGTTTTTCATTTTATTTAAATTGATGATAAGGACACTTTTATAACTTGCCATTTGAGTTAACTTTTGTGGACATCTGTTTGATCTGCAGAATTCTGTTTGATTCATGTTTTTCCAAGGTGCTGCAAACTCTTAAAACTTCTTTTATCCTCCAGTAAAAATCCTCTACCTGACTTTTACCTTAGAGTAACCTGCTCTGACACTTCTACTTGTAAGTGCCACTGTATCCTCCAGACTGAAATCCCAGCTGTCATTCTTCATGAGGAAAACTCCAAATTGGACCTGTCATGAATGTGTATCATTAGGTCAGGAAAAGACATGCACAAAGTTGGGAGTGTGCTGAAAACCCCTCTGCACTGAAGCCTTTGTCTGACAGTATTTCAAAAAGCTGTACTGAAACCTTGATCTAGCAGGTATCTAAACTCAAAAATGATGGCTATGAATTCAGTTAGTCCCATACTCCTTAAAATCTCATTAATGCACCATTAAAATAGAATTTAATTTTTTAGAAATCTTCTTTTTTAGCAAATTTTTAGCACATTTTTGCTAATTTCAGAGCAAAGAACTGGTCACATATTCTGCTAAACATGAGCCTGTGTAGGGCAGCATCTCTTTTTTCACTGATTCCCTCCTGAAAGCATTCCCTGCAAAAATGGGTTTTTCTTAGGATGTTGGGGAAACTGGTGAGGGTTTCACACACCAGTGCTGAGCACTGTTCCTTAGAGACACTGTGTGCAAATTGATGGCCAGTGCTTTGGGATCTCACTAATTTAAGCAGATGGAGAATGGATAAAATTGAGGCACAGAAATGGATCCTCAGTTTCCTCTCTTTCTATGTGCCCACTTTGCAGTTGGAATCCTTAATCTTTACCTGGACATTAAGATTTGGTATTTGCCACAGGAATCGTTCTGTACAATTGGGTAAAGGGGGGGGATATTCTGGAAATCAAAATTGGACCTGGTGTCACCTACAGAGGGCATTCTGGGAGAAATTGTGCTGCTCTCAGGAGCAGATTTTTCCTTTTTTTTGGCACTTTCTTGACAAAAGTTTGCTACACAGATAATATAGAAGGGTTTTGTGTACAGGCCTCTGCTGATATCTGAGTATATCCTGTTGGGATTATTTTGGGATGAATTCATTAGGCCACTGATACCACTTTGATCCCAGTTCTCCCTGTACAAATCTGGGAATAGGCTGTGTGGGCATTCCGTGCAGTCTCTTGTTTATATTAATGTATATAAAGCAGGGAGCAGGCAACACAAATGATCTCTTGTATTTCTGAAATGCAGGCTTGTGTTATTCCCAGAAATGAATTGGATTTGGAAACTATTTCAGACAACTACAGAAAACCAAACAAACCCCAAACTGAGTGCAGGCAGATCATTTCTAGCAAGCTGCTAGGTGCTGGTGAACGAGGAGGTGGATGGATATCTCATTAGCCAGCCATATAATTCACAATGTGTTTATAGCCACTCTAAACAGTCTGGAGCTCTGCAGAAGGTACATCATGGCAATTCAGTCAGCAGATGACTGACACAGATAACTGTGGTGAAGCCTTGGAGAAAACTGCTTAGGATTTTATAGCCTGTGGCATTTGAGGGAGAAAACTGATAGCTGCTGTGTGACTCAATAGAAAGCTCAACAATTGGTGGCAGATTTTAGCTTTCTGCTTGGGCTGTTGATAATTGCTACCTTAATTTGATCTGGGTGACCTGGGGAGATGATAATTTCCAAAACAGGCTTTGATTTCATTGATGAAAAATGTGACCTTGCACTGCAGCTTTCAAGAGTGCAAGACAGTTTCGGATGAGATACGGGTAATGGGAGAAATCTGTGCTCTTCTGCAAGGAAAGAAAAAAGAAAGCAGCAACAAAAAGCAACAACCAAACACAGAAATCTACCCCAAACAAAAGTTAGCAGCTGTTTCTTAATGGTGTGTGGGTTTCTGACAGGAAAGTAAACATTAATGGATCTTCACCAATAGCCCTAGAAACCAGCACATCAGTTTAGCAAAACATAAATGTGCTCACTCGACTGCATTTACTTATTTTTCCACGAGAAATGGCTGCCTCAGATAAGCTTCTAAATAAAGCTTTTATCAGATATGTAGTAGTTTGTACTGTAGCTTCAAAATGGGATCATTTCCTCATGTCTTATCTGTCCTAAGATGTAAAAAAGCCCACAATATCCTATCTTGTGTTTTTATTAGAGTAAGAGCTACTGACCTCCTGTGAAATATTTGGGGCTGTCTTGGTGAACAGGTCACTCCTGAAAGTGGTGATAAACAAGGAGCAGTCAACATTCTTAGGAATCAGTGTCATTTAATTAGGAATTGGTTCTTATTACCACATGGAGAGGGGAAGAAATAATTCATTCTCACTTTTGTCATGGTGGGTGGTGCACAGGTGCCCTCGGGCTCTGCAAGCTGGGAGATGAGATTGGAATTGTTACCCTGTGGAAGCAATAGACACAGCTCAGCTCCTGTGTGCAAACCTTGTTAGCTCTGTTCAGGAGCAAAACAGAATTTTCAAACACTGCTTCCTTGGCAGAGATGGTGCAGAAGAATTCCAGACTTGACTTGGTGCTAAACAGCTTTTTCCCTTTCACCTGAAAGAATTTCTGCTGCTCAAATTTCAGCGCCATCTTCCTTCTTCCCCTCTCAGCTTTTAACCCTAAATAGCTGTGAAGAAATCATGAATGAGACCTAAGCAGTGTGTTCTCAAAGGCACTGTCTTTCATAGGAATAGTAATACAGTTAATAAAAAAAAAAGGAAAACCTTTAAGGAGTGTAATCCCACTTTAGGGTCAAAAAGGAACACATTCTGTATTCCTTGAATCCTTGCCTAGAGGAAATAGCCTCTAAAAACTTCTTTTTTTCCTTTTCTCTTTTCATCCACATAGCACAACAGTAACATCTTTACTCCCTCCAGGAGCACTTGGAGGATTTCTTCTGATAGGTCATTAATTTGAAAACTTTTCCCCATTTCTTGTGCTCTCTGTGTTAAAGAGGAACTTTAAATCACAACAGAAATGAAGACCCAGAAGAATGCACCCCCATTTTGAGTTGCAGGCTGTTTGAGGGGAGCTGGCTGCTGCTGCAGGATGTGACATGGGGAGGGCACTTCTCATTACAGCGATGGCTTTGTGTTTCTGTGCCTCAAGGTGCATCTGCAGGCCCCTTCCAGCCCAGACTCTTGCTGAGTTCTCATCCATCATTACTGTGTGGACAGGCAGGAGGGTCCTGGGTCACTGAATCTTCAGGAGGGAGCTGTGGCCTCCCTTGAGGGCAGAGATTCCTGCAGCACAGCACGAGCTGACATGCGGAAGGTCCCATTATGTGTTGGCAGCTGAGCCGTGTGCAGGCGCAGCAGAGCTCTGCGCTGCTGGGGGACTGGAGGTGGAAGTGATGCTGCTCTCACCCACTGGCAGAACTGGAAACCACCAGCTTTTTGCCCAGGATCAAACACCTTGAAATGTTTTTCGGGTGGCTTTGAGAAATTCACTTCTGTGCCATCTTTTTCCCTCCTCCTTGTGCAGCAGATCCCTGGGTCTGTGGCAGCAGTGCTGAGCCAAGGGCAGTGGAGCTGACAAGGGGGCACCTGAGCACAGTCCTCCTCCTCCTCTGCTGCACTAATTAAGATGCTGCTGCTTTAAAGAGAAGCAGATTCCAGATGTGCTGATTAGATGAGCTGCTTGATTGAGAAACATGATGAGGAGGTGGATGAGATGTGACCAAGGGAAGATTTACTGAGTGTGTTTGACTCTGTATTCAAATTTTATAAAGTTATTTTGAATTGATTTCTGGATAAATAATCCTTATGTCCATGGGGAAGTATTCAGTGTGGGATTGGGAAGGAAAGGTGTTTGAAATCTGTGGAATTGCTTTGTCCTGTTCTCATTTTTCCCTTTCTTTCCCTCCAGTTATATTTTTTTCTAATTTACTTTGTCATTGTTCATTTTCAAAAGCAAGGGGAAAACTTTTCTAAAAAGTCTCAACTGTCTACTCCAGAAAACATTCTTTTAATTAAAACTTCCTTTCTGTATCTTTGCCTCTTGTAGCCATGGTCTGCATAAGAGCACAACCCTAAGAAGGTATTTTGTTTTATAAAAGTATTCCCTGAAATTACAAAGAGGTGAAAGAGATGTCTGTAAAGGAACGTTTTTATTTCATGAAATGCACACGCAAGGAAACCTCATAGTTGGATTTCACAGATGATGTTAAAGACATCAGCTTTGGAATTACTCTTAAGAATAAAATATCATCATGTCCTTCAGTGGAAACTTGGAAAAAGTTTCTACTTTCCTAGTTCCTACTACTTTACTGGAATTTCACTGAGTGTAGTTGTTGTAGCAGTTGTGAGCATGACCCCGTCAGCATCTCCTGGGACCTCTGATTATAAAAATGGTGTTTCGTTCAATAAGACACAGAAATGAGTATTTTTTAGGAAGTAATTTGCTTTGTTTTCTTTTTCTGGTTCTCTAAGGACATGAAATGAGGCGTTTCTTTGTAACTTGATCTGCTTTTCCTGTCCCTGCCTGGTCCCAAAAGAATTCTTTGGCTGCCACCTCTGAGTAACACTCAGAGAACTTCAGCTCAGCGCAGCCAGTGATTTTCTGCAGGTGATCCAGCTGTGAGTCTGCAGAGCCAGCTGTGTGCCACAGCGCTGGAGGGCACAGGGCAGCCGGGACGTGCTTGGGGAGCTCCTGTGGGAAGGGAAAATGCCTTGTGGATATTTGAGACGGAGCTTGGCTCCAACCTGGAGCTCCATTCCCTGGCCCTGCACGCTCCCGGAGCAGGCTGCAGATGGCAGCTGTGCCAGAGCTCCTCTCGCAACCTGGCAGCACCGTCGGAGCCCTGATGGCTTTTTAATGGTTACCTCGGTAATCCTCGAGCTACAAAAAGGGCCGTTTGTAGTCATTTAAAGACAATTTGCTGCTGACATTAAGATGCCTCTGTAATGTTGATGAATGTCTTGGTTCTTACCACTTCTTCTGTTGGAGCAGTAATTAAACCAGCGCTGGGGTGGGCTCAGCTCAGCTCTGCCTTCCCTCTGCTCCTTTGCTCCCCACTCCTCCAGCAGGGTTGCCTGACGGATTTTGTGTTAATTCCAAGTGAGTTTAATTCTTCACACTGGTGTGCCCCAAAACTAAGACACAGTTTTCCTTGTGTATGTTTTGCTTTACATGGTTTCATAGTTAGCAGCGTTTAATCTGAAATTAGTAGGAGTAGAGAAGAAATGTTCCTTGGTTAAAACAAGTGTTACGCTTGCAGTAAAAAAAATATTCACACTCTCTGTATTTCTTGCTGGTTTAGGGAATATCATGTAAGGTAGCTGGCCCTTGTAAAGAACTTCATTCAAAACGTTCAGGAAATATTCCTTTCCATAAAAATCTACAAATAGTACCTCATGATTTTACAATAGACTGAAATAATAAACTGTCCTCGATTTAACAAAAATAGGTAGTTATACATGAAAAATAAATAGTGTTTAAATGGTTTTCAAAACTTGTATGTCTATTTTAAGAAAATATTCCCTTCAGAATCACTTCTTTATGTCCTGTGATTCTATTTGTTTATTTCTGCCTATAAAAGGGTAACACTAGGGGTAAGCACTGCTTAAGTACTTTTATAGAGACTGTGTGTGATGAATGTCATTCAGTCAGTCTTAAAATTTTCTGGGTGCTCCCAGTGCCTTCTCATCACTAACCTGTTCCTGCCAGGGTGATATTTCACCCTTTTTTTCTATCCATGTGTTTCAGTTCCTTCTCAGAATCCCTGGTCCCCTGTGCCATAAAGCAAAGGCCATCAGTTGCCCTTGCACTCAAACTTCTCTGTGTCAGTCATGACCAAGCTAATAATTTTTTTCTTTCCTTTTGTCTGCAGAAAGAACTTCCTCAGATACAAGCTTTTTCCACACTTTCACCTATCCCAGGATTCACAAAATGGCTCGTTGGTCTCCTCTCCTCCCAGACAAAAGAACAGGGAAGGAATGAACTTTTCACAGAATCCGAATGGCAGGAAATCTGTGAGATCACAGGAGACTCCACCACGGAAACTCTAAAGAAACTCTTGAACACCAACGAGTGGGTGAGGTCAGAGAAGCTGATTCAGGTGCTGCATCCCCCCCTGATGAGACTCTGTGCCTGGTACCTGTATGGGGAGAAGCACCGAGGCTACGCCCTCAACCCCGTGGCCAATTTCCACCTGCAGAACGGCTCGGTGCTGTGGAGGATAAACTGGATGGGGGACACGAGCCCCCGGGGCATCGGGGCCTCCTGTGGCATGATGGTGAACTACAGGTACTTCCTGGAGGAGACAGCCTCCAACAGCGCCCTGTACCTGGGCTCCAAGCAGGTCCGAGCCTCCGAGCAGGTGCTGGCCTTGGTGTCCCAGTTCCAGCAGAACAGCAAGCTGTGATGAGATAGTGTGGACATGAGCAATGAGTGTTCCTCACTGCAAAGAGCTGTAAATCACCTGCAGTGGCTGTACTCAGATCAGAATGTACCTTGCAAAACAAATGGGCTCGGAGTTCCCTGGGTTACCGGGGTCTCCCTCGGTGGCCGTGCACTTAAAACCTCATTGAGCCACCTCTGGCTGGAGGTTTGTGTTAAAGGGAGAATAAAATCTTAAATCAGTTACAGCCCAGGGCTAACTTGAATGGGAGATACCTGAGCCAACATTATTCTGTTGGTAATAAATAAGCTGTCTTTGAAAGGAGCTGCACTTCTCTGTCATAATGCTGCTATAGATATTGTTCAGAACCAAAGTACCTGGAATAAAGGTAAATTTGGGGTCAAATATATGATCAAAACCTTAATCTGCAGTTTTATTTCTACAATAGCTGTCTTTTGCAGCCTCAGAAAAATCTCCTGTAAAACTTCCTGTCATTTTCCTTTTTTAATTACACTAAAACTCACTGAATCCTTGCTTTGCTGGAGCATGGAAAAGCCTTGCATTCATGTTGGAAAATCAGGATCTCAGTACAGCAGGTATGTTATGTTATATTTACGTTTGTTGGCTGCTAAAATATAATGAGCAGTAAGGAAGTGTTCAAATAGGAGAGGAGAACAAGCCAGACTGTTACTTGGGAATCAGCTGAGAAGTTTCTAAATATATATATATCTTATATTTTGGCTCTGGTAATGTTTTAAGTTGATAAAGAGCTTTTTCAATAAAGAGGTAGGTGTGATTTGTAAACCAATAAAACAAACTTTCTCAATAAATTGTGGCTTGTGGATTTCAGCATCTCTCCTCCTTCATTTAGTGACCCTGCTTGAGAACAGTTTCACCACACAAATGACTACAGGACACTCCTGTTTTTAACAGTGGTCAGGGGATGGCTCCATTCTCTTGTTGGGCTTTCTAATCTTTCTGAACTGCCTTAGAATTCAGGTTTCAAGGTGAAGTTTAGCTTCTTGTATAAACACGTACAAGCCATTCTTGGCTGACAAGGAATACAGCAGCACAACTTTGTTAAGCTCTTCAAGTTTGAGGAAACCAGGTCACTTAATTCAAGTGAAAGAGTTCTGGAAATGCAATGGTTTTGAAAGATGGTTTTATTTTGAAGCAGGAGGAGCTGTGAGGGCAATTAAATGTGCATCCTCCTGGCCATAGTTCAAAAAGAGCTAATGCTGCTGCTGTATTGCAGATGGAAATACAACATAATCCCATATTCTTAACAGCTGGACTCGAAGGATAATGAGTTTTTTCCACTTGGAGCCCCAGACAATTGTATGAGAATTGGTTCAGTGACATGAAGTGATAGTAGCTTATGAGGAGGGAAAAGCAAAGCTGCTAATGCTTCGTTACCACTTCAGTTATTTCCCAGCCCTCTGCCTGTGCAGATCTCACACAGCAGCACAGCTCTGCTCTCAGCTCACAGGAAGCAGGCTTCTCTCTTTCTTTATTCCTACCAAGCTTCAAACCAGGAACATTTGAACAAATAATTTTTTTTGCCATTGGGGCATGGCAAACAAATTCCCACCTGCACCCCGTGGTTCCGGGACTGGTTTCTCACACTGAGAAATGGGTGGAGAAATGACACAGAGTCCAGGCTCAGGGATCAGTGGAAGCAATTTAATTATTTTTCCAAAGGCTTTTTATATGTTAGTTCACAGAAGTGTGTTAAATGGCATAAGGTAATTGGTCCTCTAGCCATCCACCCCTTGAGGGGATTGGTGAAGTTCTAGGACACCCATTCCTAAATATTTTTCTAGCTAGAACCATAACAAGCCTGCAAAAACAACCTGCAGGTGCAAGGAGTTCACAAAACTGTAACATTGTTTTAAATAATTTGCATGGGAAAGACAGAGCTCTCACAAAATGCTGCAGAGGGCCGAAGAAATTCCCTGCTGAAGCTTTTTCAGTGTCCATATCTCAGCTGCTGACCCGTGTGCTTTGGCGTGTCACGATCAGCTCTGTCCCTGTCCCCTCGTGCAGGTGCCACGTGTCTCTGGATGTCGAATCACCCAGTCCCCCCTTCATTAGCAGCCAGAGTAATTTCCAGTGTTCCCAGGAGCTGTGAAGTGGGGCTGAGAAGGAGATTGCAGACAAAGCTGTAGCAGCCTCCTCCTGGAGCTCCTGTGGACGGGTCCATTTGTTACGTGACATCTGCTCTCCATCAGAGCCGCAGCACCTGCAGAGTTGTTTCCTTTGCAGCAGTTGCTCTGGTTGTGGTTATTGGTTGTGTTGTGCTTTCTGAGGTCACATCATCTGTTATATTGATAAGTTAGCAATGTGAGGCCAGGACTCCTGCAGCGAGTTCTGTGTCAGAATCACAGCACCAGCGCGAGTGCAGAAGGATCATTTGAAGATGAAGGTGGGACAGGCTGCCCATAAAAGCCTTCAGCTGTTAAGTGCTATTAGTTTTCTTTCACTGGCCATTGATTTTTGTCTTTCTGTTGGATTTTCTTGCTACTAAAGAGAGATTTTAGCATGAAAGATGCTGAGGAGAAAAAAAAAAAAAGAAATATTCACCATCTGCGCTACTTACCGGGACAATAACTGTCCCTGGAGAGGATTGTACTCTGTCAGAGGGAGCCTTCACAACACAGAAAGAAGAGAGAAGGCCAGTTCCTTTCTGTCTGTCTCAGGGAGTGCCACTGCAGTGCCATTTCTGAGGGGCACAGAACGTGAAAGAACACCCTCGGTGACCGTGTGCCGAGAAGGAAGAGGGAGGCTGCTTTCAGCAGCTCTCGCCTCAGCGAGCAGTGGGAGCTGCTCTGCTGGAAGGGGCTGCGCAGAAAAGCATCTCAGTTTCACAGCTGCATCCTGCTTTTGAAAGCAAATCAATAGAAATTATGTTACTTTGTCACTTGGGCTTGTTTATGATCAACTCAGGCCGTTTTTGCTGCCGCAGGAGCAGGGCCTCCCTTCGTGCTGGTTGTAGGGGGCTGAGTGGGGTCTGTGCTCTGGGACGAGCCCTGCCTGAGCAATGGGAGGCAAAACAGGGCCTGGCTGGGGGATGCTCAGTTTTCAGTTTGTTTGTAGGTGCTGAGCCTACAGGAGTGAACTACAAAGGAAAATTAAAGTAACTCATTTACTTAAACGGATTTGTGAAATTCTCTGCTAAATGTGACTTTTAAACCAGACAGCTCATTAACCCAACTACTGGGGATTAGACTGGAGTTATTTACTGAATCTTCACCAGAGTCAGAATTTGGGAGTGTTGAAGGGAGTGGTGGAGAAAGGGAAAATTGAGAATCAAAATGACACGTTTCTTTTGCTTAATTACAAAGGAAAAGGAAATGATGCCAGAACTTTAAATAGGGAAAAAAACATTACGTTATTACAGTCTGTATCTAAGAATATATTTAGCTAGACTTCATGTTCCCGAATGGTATTTAAAATGCAATATAAATATTTAAAGTATGTTTGCTTAAATTTTTAAAATAAATGTTGTTGTGGGATTTTTTTCAGAGAATATTCTCCTGACAAGATGGCCTTGAAATTTCATATTTTTACTGCAAGTAACATTCTCCTAACGAGTTATGTTAGAGTTAAGAGGATGACTTCAGGCAAAAGATAAAGTTTTAATTGGATTTTTGAATAATCATCTTCTGAGCCCTACCCAAACTTCAGATCGTGTTTGAAGCACAGTTTGCACTGCAGATCTTTGATGCCATACTAGAAACGTGCAGCTCTCTGCTGTGTTTATGGCACAGCCTCCCTGCAGTTGGAGAGTGATGGATTTTGTTGGGAGGGACCTTAAAAATCACCTGTTGCACCCCTGCCATGTAAAGGACACCTCCCACTGTCCCAGGCTGCTCCAAGCCCTGTCCAGCCTGGCCTTGGACACTTCCAGGGAATCCAGGGGCAGCCACAGCTTCTCTGAGCAATAAATAATCCCATTTTTGCCCAGCTGTTTGTTCTGTGTTTATGCACCCCAGGGTGGGACACACCAGACTCTCTGATCCTCCTGCACACCCAGATCCCTTCCTGTAGGGCTGCTCCCCGGCTTCTCTTATCCCAGTCTTTATACCCCAGTAAAATTCTTCATCAGATCTGTGATTTCCAGCTCCTGTTGCTGATTTTACATCACCACTCTCCTTTTGCTGCTTTCCTCTGGTTTGGCTCCCACTGCCTCATGTCCCCTTTTGTTCTCTCGGTGACCAGCAGCAGGACTGGAGTCACAGGGGACAGTTTGCTGCTGTCCAGCTGAAGTTCCCAGAGCTTTACCCTGCTCTGGGTGTCAGGGACACAGCTGCAGAGGGAATTCTTGCTCAGACCCTGCCAGCCAAGCAATGGAGCATGCTGGGGACAGCTAAATGCTTCAAAGAATTTGGCTGTCTGATTGCATTTCCCCTGAGCCTGTGCAAGCAAAGACTTTCAGAGGCTTAAAATCAGGGTGGATTTGTCTAGCTTTCCCAGGAACCTGCTTATCTCCCAGGTTCATCAGCAGAGCTCTGAGGGGAGAGGGTGCTCAAGCATCTTTGTGAAGCAGCAAGAACACATACCTGAGCACAGTGATACCTGCTCCTCCTTATTTTGGTCTCAAAGAAATACTGAAGGTTTTTCTCCCTGCTGAAAATGGACTAAATTTTAAAATAATACCAGTCCTGCCTAATTAGGGACAGCTGTCCCCTGCTCCTTTCCCACCTTTTCCCAAGCAGCCTGTGGACGGGTGCTTGGCAGATCCATGGTGGAAAAATATGAGAGGGAACTGTCCTGTGAGGCAGAGCAGCACAGGTGGGTTTCTCTGTTTCTCAACATGCATCTGATTTAGATAAGATCACTCAGAGAAACCATAAACCCAATAAGATGTGGGGCTTTAAACTCCAGC
Organism: Rhipidura dahli; assembly: GCA_013399225.1. NCBI lineage: Eukaryota > Metazoa > Chordata > Aves > Passeriformes > Rhipiduridae > Rhipidura > Rhipidura dahli. The sequence goes on from VXAC01008451.1 coordinate 888,168, forward strand.
TGGATCAGGAGCCTGCACAGTGCTCGGTGAGAGGGAGCCTTAACAGAGTGAAGGATGTGGGAGTGAGAGCTTTTAAAACAGAACAAGGCTCTTCTCGCTGCTGCAAAGATTTATCATTTCTTTCCCAGAAGGAAATAATTCTGAGGGTTTGAGTCTATTCAGTCTGACACAAGTGGCTGAGAAAGGGAGCATTGAAAGAGCAGGTTTTTGATATAAAATATATTGAAGCAAGATACGTGAGCACTTTTTCCCTGTAGTGCTCACTCCTACTCTTAGGCCATTGTTAATGTGATAAAATTTATTAATTAAGAGGAATTTATTCACTATGTTGGCATCTCATTTGCTGTTTCTCTTCCTCCCTGGGGCAGAGTGTGTCTCTAGCAGTCTGTATTCCATGGGCTTTGTTGCATACATAAAAGTAGGAGCTAAGGAAACATTCATGTTGTGGTGTGTATAAAAACATTCTCAGTGAGAATAGGCCAATGTTCGAGGCAAATACGTGTTTGATTCTGTTCCATGAAGTAATCAGGCCCTTTTCTTTCTTTAGCCCATACTAAATTCCAGGTTACAGGCTTGTAGAAGGAAAATAAATATTAGAAAAGAGAATGAATGAAATCTGAACTATTACCACATTCCACTTCTTCTTTTTTTTTTTTTCTCAGTGAATTTATTTATTGCCATATCAGTGAGTGTAATTCCCCATAACCAAGTCCATAAAGTGAGGGAGAAAAGAACACTAATTAGATAATCTCTGAGTTTTATAGGATTAAAACCTTCCTGCCCACAGATAGACAGCTGAAATAGTGGCTGTGTTGAAATCATCCCTGGAACTCCTAGTGGCTTTCGTGGAGGCCCTGGTGATTTGTCTGCCTGTTTGCTCATTTGGACTATCTTGATTTATCTCTGGTTTGCTCTTCCCGTGTGTGTTTATTGCTCTTGATGCAGCCTATCAAGCCATGCAGCCCCCTGTGATAGCTCTGTGGAGATATATTTAATTTGATTTGCTGCTGTCCCCAGGAGTTTATTCCCTGTCAAAGAGCTGCCTCTTGCGGAGAAACCCCGACGTAGAAGCACATAATGGTTTATGGATGGAGCGTTTAACAACCACCAGTGAATGGCATATGGCTGGAAAATATGTCCCAAACAGCAGAGAGCATTGTTCTGCAGCAGTTCCAGGGATCCATCCACGAGTGCAGCACAATGGAGAATTAGCTGCCAAGTGCATTCAGGAGTTTATAAAGTCTGCTGTTTGAGAGCCTCTGCGCTGTGCATTTCAGTCCATTACTCCTGAGCAGGTTCTCTGTAGAAGGAGAAGGTCCTCTGGCATTTACTCCTGTGCTTTGTTACTCTGCCATTCCTCATCTCTCCCTGTCAGGGCTTGTTTCTCCCTCTTTCCACTCCTCCCAAAGGAAAAGAAAAAAAAAAGGGCTGCTAAAATGTCTACTGGGCATGGCCAAAAAAAAAAAAAAAAATCTGTGTTACCAGGGAATTAACTGAGGTTGGTAAAACAAGAGATGCAGCAAGGCACATCATTTGCATGTGTTAATGGGAGTGAGGGAACGAAGAAATGGGAAGTGCCTGTGCTCCATCACTGCCAGGGCAGTCACTTGGAGCCACCCTGACACTGATCTACTGCCGCTGGCTCTGGGCCACAGTACATCCAGTAAGTGAAGCCCTGCCCTTGGTGATGCTGCTTGCATATTAATTCCAAAGGGCCTGGGTTTTAGGTGCTTCTTTCAGCTGAGTGACGAATTTCTGTTATTCCAGTTTGTGTGTGGCTTCTCACATCCTCTCAGGGTCATGCAAATGAGCAGAAAAACTGAAATGGACACTCTGGAATGCCAGGTGAGAATGACATTTGCCACTGGGGTTGAAAATGTTACCTTAAACCCTGATGAGGTTCCACAGGAGCTGGATGCCCCGTTCCCCAAGAACTGCCCTGCCTACTCTCTTTCCTTGAGGTGCCATCCACCCATTCCACAACTTCCAGCAGTTCCTTCCCCCTGCGGCTCTCCAGGAATATTCACACACTTATTTCAGGGCTCTGAGGACCTCTCTGACATTCAAACTCTTTGAGCCAGACCAGTTCATTGTGAGGAAATATCTCAGCCGATGTGTCAGGAGGGCTCCAAGCTCCAGTGTGAGAGGGATGGAAAGGTTCAGGTAGCCACTGGAATGGGAAAAGTTTGGGTGAAGAAGCCCTTACTATTGTCCTCTGAAAATCCTGACCCCCTGGATCAAATCCTGGCATCACTTGGAGCAAAGGACATGGTCCATGTCTGCAAGGACACCTTGGAAATGAAGTTGAGCTTTGGGGACAGTTATTCTTCAATGGTTTTTGGTGAATTCCAGTCCCCAAAAGGCCAGAATTCTAACAAGTACTCTTGGAAAAACCCCAAACCCCGAAACAACAGCAACAAAACCAAAATGGTTTCTTTTCAAAGAGATATTTGCCATCAGAATTTCGTTGGGGTGAGGAAGAAAAACTCACACTTCCTCGTGGGCTGCCAATCAAGTGACTGACACATCTTCCAGTCTCTTCACATGAAACTGTGTCCTGTTACTGTAAACTCCCAGGGAATTGCCCTTTTTAAGGAGAAAAAAGAAAGGACAAATGGCATTTGCCTTCTCTCAGCAGGGTCTGTGTGTACACAGCCAGCACATTTCATGAGCCTGACCTGGGAGTGACTGAACATCCTGGAGTGGCCACACGAGCTCTGGCAATGAGAGGCATCGAGGCGTTTTGGGGGGAAAAATCTTCAGAGAAATGAATCCAAGCAAATCAGAAAATAGCCATAATCAGTAATAGGATTAAAGTCCTGATCCAGATCTTCTTTTCTTCATAATTCTTCATAATTTCTGTAGGCAAAGCTGCTGCATCAGCAGTGTGGTGAATACCCACGTGTGAATCAGGAGCAGAGGAATAACTATAAAGAATAACAACAACATTTTAAGTTAGTTTCATTTTTAATTTTTTTAAGCTGTGTGAAAACATCATCTGTCGAGCTTTCTCGTGTCTCCTGGGGTTGTCTTAGCCTGCTGACCATGTGCAGGTTTTGAAAATGCATTTTTAACATTTTTGGAGCCCTGACGAGCTGCGAATCTGAGTGCCACGAACAGAGGCTGTTCTGAGACCTGCTGTGTGCTCCTCGTGGTGCTTCCACGTGCTGAAATTCCCATTTGTTCTCCAGTCACACCGAGATTCACCTTTCCTTTGCAGAACTCTTTGGTTCTAGCCCAGATCTCACAGAGCTCCCTCAGCTGAAGCCCCCAGAAGATGTCTGTAGATCATTACAGAGTTTGCAGTCCATGGCAGCCCTTAAAATTCTCTCAGATGTGTAGATTTTTGCTGTGCACTGTGAAATAATGCTTTGCTACTCTTTGGTCATTGTTCCAGGCAGCAAATTCTCCTGTAAATTCCCTCTGTGTAACAATAATTCAGTGTCATCTTCTGGAAAATTGCTGCCTGTGTTTTAGTTTTGTGGGATGTAGGTGCCCCCCGAAACAATGGGGCTGTGGTTTGTGTGTTTCCAGTTGTGTTTGGTGCCTTTGCTGCTTCTTGGAGAGCACAGAAACTTCAGGGTATGGCAAAGAGGTCTCAGAAACATTTCAAAATACAAACCGAGTTATTGACAGGGAATAATAAGCAGTAGGTGATTGCAGGAGAAAACTGGATTAAAGTGAAATTATCACAGGCCTCCCTTCTGCTGGGTCAGTACCAGCCTGCCCTGGATCTTCTGGTGTCCTTGAAGTTTTTTTTCTTGAGGAATTTGAAATGTTGTTTTTTCTGTGCTCAAACAAGAAATGTACTTATGTATTTTTAAACAAGGTGTGTTCTGTCTGGGCTCATTGTTCTGAGGAGAATGTTGCTGTGCATTTCCAATGGGCAAAGAATCCAATTAGAGAAGCATGAGGAGGTCTGATAAACACAGAATCCTGCTTGAAGTGGGAAATGAAAAATGTCTGGAGGCACCGACCAAGCATTCTTTTGAATGCTAACAAAAAAGGACATTTACTGCTTTGTGGTAAACCCATCCATGTATCCCAGATGCTGGAGAGGATGTGAATACATGCTCAGGTTTTATATGTTTGTTGCAGCTCATTATAGGAGTGACCTGGGTTGTATTTTGAAGCCTTTCTTATGAGTAGAGAGGTGCAGAAGAATGTAATAGGTTTAGTTTAGTAGTAATAATTAGTAAAAATACCAGCTGTAGAGTGAAAATCAGCAGAACCTTTAGAGGAATTAACACCTTTTACATTCAGTGGGACTTCTCCAGCTTGACCTGGATCTGGGATATAACCCCCTGAGTGTAAAACCCACGTCACAGCACGGGGAGATATGAAGTAAAGCAGCACAGAGATGGTTTCTGCAATCCCTCTCTAAGTGACTGGGGGTTACTGTTCTATAACAGAGGAGTTTATCTTGGAACTTGTCCCAAGGGATGGGGAGCAGCTGAGCATGGAAATCACCACAAGGGAACAAGTAGGGCTTAAAATTCCTCACTTCTGTTCTCCTCACCAGCTTCCCCATCAGGAACCCAAGGAAGTCTGCTTCTCCTCTCACTTCTGCACCAGAGCAGCATTTAGGGCAGCTGTGTACACTAAAACATCCACATTATTTGTTTGTAGGGGTTTGTTTTATCCAGTGGTGTCTGTAGTTCTTCCTGATCTCCTTAAGGGATTTAACCAGAGCAGCAGCATGGGTGAGAAGGTGTAATGCTGTTATTCTGCCATGGAATATCAGGAATATCCTTCCATGAGGGTGATGTCTGTGCTTCCATCCCTCAGCTTTGCTGCCCTGTACCATTTCCTGCCTCTCTGCTCTTTGGTTTCACTTTGGAATTGTGTCAGTTCTCTCCATCCCTGTTTGTCTGCATGATCAATAATCCAACACGGGCTATTCCCCAAGCAAACCCCTGAGAGAGGCCCAGGTGGGACTCACCACGCTGCCAGGGGACGTCTCAGAATCTGCATTTCCTCAGCTGCAGTGCCCTGAGGCACATGGGGGTGTGCAGAGCCTTAATCCTGGGGGTGGTCCCATTTCTTTGCCTTAATTACTGGTGTACCCTAATGAATTATGGCAATGAACTGGCAATGATCACCCCAGTGCAGCATCAGGCTGCTGACAAACTGGGACGCTTCCAGACTGGTCAGCACTAAGGGCTGGCTAAACCCCCTTCAGAGGCAGAAAACACTTTTTTTTTTTTGCTTCTTTTCAACGCCTCTGCAAAAGATTCGCTGTTGTCCTTGTTTGTAGGAGACAAACATGGTCAAAGGTGCCAAGGTTTGGTTTCCCACTGGAAGTGACAAACCCAGGAGCACCATCCCTGCGTGCCCCACCGAGCACTGAACGGCAGCGCCATTCCAGCTGTGCCGTGGCTGGGGCTGCCCCTCTCCCAGCAGCTCTGCTCACCCCACTGATGCCTTAAGAGACCACCTAAAAACAGAGCCCAGACAGGAATAATGGGAATAAAGGTGAGGATTTATTGGAAAGGCCTCCAAAGGTACCCCTGGGGAGCCAGAGGTGCTGCCCAGATGGGCCCCGAGATGAACCCTGAGAGGCCACGAGTTCTTCCCACTTTGATGGGGTTGGTTCATTTGCATCTCAGGGTTCATTCTCCAATTAAAGCTGCAGTTAATGATGGCATTGCCCTCAGCTTGCCCCCCTCTCAGAGGCTCTTTGGTTGATACTTTTTGGGCCCAGTTTGGGCTGGGTGTCCTTGGAGAGCAGCCCCGGAGAGGCTTTGCTGTGTGTGCCCAGCACAGAGAGCAGCACTGAACAGGCCACAAGAAACCTCAGAGTTACACACAAAGCAGTACAGCATTTTGAAAAATAGAAAAGTTCAAACCTAAGGCATCACCACATCCTCCCTGTTCCCAGCAGCCTTTCCTCTGTTTATACTCAGTATTTACACTTCAGTGCCTCCTGTTTGGAGAGGTGTTTGATGCTCTGCTCCCTGGGATGGTACCTTTGATCTCGTGCCTGCTCTCGCCCCAAATGCCACCAGTCGTCATTCTCAGCTTCCCACTCTTTGATATTCCTGAACGTCTTTTAAAATTGACACCTTTCCTTAATGGCACTCCCTCCCCTGCCCCTCTGCTTTGGGAAACTTCTGTTCTCATTAGGGCAGCCTGTTTTCCTGTCTGCTCACCTTCCTTTGAGCTCCCAGCCTGTCCTGTGCCCATCTGGACCCAGTCTGGGTTGGTGTTGTTGCCCCCCTGTGACCCAGCTGATATTTAAAAAGCCTTTGTGTTCAGCTTTCCCCAGATAAAAACAAGAATCAGCTTGCATGGGTATTTCACTACTCCTTGACTAAGCAGTTCTTTCATGTATTTGGACAGAATTAGAAAAAGTATAAATGTGCTGTTGAGTGGTTCTGGTGTAGCAGTGTAAGTGTGGGTGCAAGTGTACTGCTAAATATATACACATAAATAATCCTTGCTCTCTCTCTTCTTCCAGGCAACATATTTTTCCTTTATAACTCATCCCTGGAGAAAGGTTCATGAGCAAAAAATCATTGCTAACTTCATTTTTTGCCTTCACTGTGAATTTCTTTCCTGGAGCAATGATAAGAAATAATGGATGCAACGTTTTCCTTCAGAATCCATACTGTGCAACAAATTGTCTGGTTTATTTGTTGTTGCCATATTTAATTTAAGTGTAATAATTCTTCTCCTTGGCTTATCTATTACATTTTAAGTTCAAAGGCTCTTCCAAACCATTTTAGGAGACAGATCAGTTTTGTAGTTAGATTTGGAAAGTCAGATCCAGGTCTCAAGTCTCCCACTTCCTCCCTGGATTGTAAAGCAAGATCAATCAGAAGCTATGGCTTAAACTGGCATAAAAAGAGAGATGTTTCCTTGGTGTCCCCAAAAATCAGGCCAGCTGAGCCACAGGAATTCAGTGTTTGTTGGTCTTTATCCCTGTGTGTCTCAATTTACCATATTTACCATATCCAGTTCCCAGGGGGAGGAATGTTCAGCCTATTTAAAGCTGCCAAGCCTTGCCCAGCTCCAAGGGGATTGCACCTGATGGGTGCTGGGTTAAACTTCTGTCATTGTGACATGGTTCTGCTCAGAGGAGATTTGGAGAAAGCGCCTGGCTGGGCAGATTCTTTTGTCACATCTGAGCAAATTTAGCAAATCCGAGGACAAAAGAATTTCCTTGGTTGCATCTCAGTGCCCCTGATTTCTTCATTAGTCAGAAGAGCAGAGATTTGTAAGAGCACAGGGCGTGAGTAATAACCTCGTGTTCACCTCTTGGTTTGTGGGTCCCATTTAATTCTGGCAGGTGAGGAGTCTCATTAATTAAGGATGGGGAAGGGGAGATAAGGGAATATTAAATCTGCCCTGCCTGGGTCAGGCTTGCTGGCCCCGCTCTGGGCTGATAATTGGGCAGGAGGCTGGGGACAGAGGGAACCCGGGTGGGTGAGGCTGTCACGTAACTCCAGCCATCCTCACCTGGGGGTAAAGGGGTGATGCCTTGAGAGGCCTCCNCACTGGGGTGTGACACTGACCCTTGCTCTGTGTCAGTGGCACAGGACACCCCTCAGTGCCCTTTATCTCCAGCTGGACACCCAAACCCATCCATGCTGCTGGCACCTAGGCTTACCTGCTGCTCAGCAAACATCAAAACACAGAGCAGATCTTTTATGTGTGTTAAAAAAGCCAGGTCTGCAGCAATACCAATTACCCTTTGAGAGCTCTCTCAGAGCTCTTAAGAGCAAAAAAAAAAAAAAAGTAAATAACATGAAAATGTTGGTTTAAATAGTCTTTCCAGTATCTCTTTAGATCTGAAGAGCATCTATCTGTTGTCATTTTCTATTCTGCTCCTTTGGGTTTTTGAAAGTAGGCAGCTGCTAGCTCAGCAGAGCTCAGGGATTTGAGGGCAGGCTTTCCTGGTTGTGCTGCAAACAGCTGAGGGCCCTTCTCCCCCTGGTGCTGTGAAAGGTTCAGCCTGGCAGAACCTCTGTGAGTCCAGAATCACTGCCTGGCCATTCCACCCAGCACAGGGGAGCTCCCATTTCATGGCCATTTTGAGCAGTGAAATGCAGTTTTTGGTGACTGCTGAGCTCCTCTGTTTCCAGGCTCAGCTTGGCAGCGGGGTTTGTTCCTCAATTCTCCCTGCCCAATATTTGCTGAGTGATTTTTTCAGGCAGTGTTTGCTCTCTTTTGGCTGCTTTGCAAAAAGGGAAGGGTTCTGCTCCCTGGGATGCTGGGACCAAACCTCAAACCATCGGGGGTTCAGCTGAAAGGGAGGCAGCACCGTGAGGTGGGGATGGTGCTGGAGATGGAGACTGAGACTCTGCACAGGAGTTTTGCTCTGATGTCCCAGACCTACACGACTTGTTCAAGCCCCAGTGGATTGTTCCAAAACTGACAATATTCCAGTGTCTCAATCCAAGCAGTTCTGAACAAAGCAGGAGGATTTGAGGTCTTCATCTGCAGCCTGGTGTTTAGTACAGATAATATTTTATTTCTTCTTCTGTAACTCCCATCCCGGATGGGAAGGCTCTGCCTTGCCAGCTTGCTTTGCCTCTCCAGGTACTTCTCACATTGCATTTTTGATGGTGGTAATTGTAGTTTATACTAAATGAGATTGCTGTTATAGTCTGCAATCTCTTTAATTTCTAAATATCTTCTTACAGCTGCAAATCACAAAGACTCTGTCTCTCTTTTCTTGGGGGGATTTGAACATGTGTTTTACTGTATTGTTATTAAATGCCACTTGTGTTACTCCACTTGCAGTAGGCAAAGAAGGAAGCCTTTTAAAAATAAAAACAGAAACAAAAATAAAAATCAAAAATATAATAATAATAANCTTACCCTTGCATCCTACATAGATGTAATCTTTATTTATTGCAAAAATATTTGCAATAACCTTTAAAAAATTTACAGATCCCCCACTTTTTTCCCTGTCAACTCTAGGTATTTACACTACTTTGGGGCATCCAAAGCAACATGTCTCAGGCCAGCAAGCTCCCAGCTGTTCAGAGCAGGCTTGAACTGATGTTCCTGGCCTGTAGCTAGCAAGGTGCTTCTCTTGCACAACAGGAACAGTAAATAAAAGGCAAAGAAATAACCTGGGAATACAATCAGGAGAGAAGGAAAGCACCTCCCTTAACAAAAAGGAGATTGCATTTCACAGCCGTGCCTCCAAGTGCCATTAGGATGCTGGATCTCCATTATCTGTAACTCCCAAAATATTTAATTTGCAGCTGTGAGCAATCTTTAACACACAAAGAGGCAGGGCCCGTGCAAAAGTAATTCCAAAGGAGCTAAATGCTCCAACTTCCAGCCTCTCTCTCTTGCCTGAGATAGGACTGCTGTACTTCAGAATGTATTTTTCACACTGGCACGTTCCTTATTTGCCTTGCTGTGTAATTTTGTCTTTTTTCCCTCTCCTTTTTTTTTGTTTTTAGGTCTGTAACAATCCAGAGCTGCCATGAAGGGAAAGGCTGCAGTGCCACAAGGAAACCCCTGTGAACCAGGGGCTGTCCCAGGGCAGTAATGAGAGGGTTGGGTGTGAAATCAGGAGGTCCAAATCAACGAACCCATTTCACCAGAGGAATATTGTGTGGGATTTTGCACCCAGCCTTTCAGGTGCACAGCCACGAGGAGCTGATGGGGGCTGAAGAGCTTCATTCAGTTCCCACCTGTGGCATCAGTGGGCACCTCTTGCTGTGCAAGACACAGCTCGGGACAGCAAAACATTCCCACAGGGACCTGGGATTCCTGAGGTGCTGCAGTGATCCAGATTGGACAAGCTTGAGTAAAAGTGGAGCTGGGCACCCTTTGCAGGAGGGAGCAGGGACTTGTGTGGGGGAAATGAAGGATTTGCTGCTGCAGCTCAGGCTGGGCTGCATGGTTTGATGTTTGTGGTGGGGACCTGCAGGGTGCCCAGACTGAGGGATTGTGCCTCACTGCTGCTGATGGCACCCAAATTACTGTGGATTACTCAAACTGGGGATCAGATCCTACAACTTGGGGGAAAAATTATTCCCCTTTGGTGGCTTAGAGTCAGACCAGAACTGTGACAGTGAGAAGCTGAATCAGTCAGAGGTGATGATTCTGGCCTGAAGCTCTGCTGGGGGATAGGGAAGAGGCTCCCTAAATCCAGGGAAACACACAAGTCCTCATGCAAGTTGTGCTGCTGGAAATAAAGCTGTGCTGGGGGTGTTGTGTGCTTTTCATGGGCAGTTAAAATCAGTTCTCACTGATGTGAGAAAGCAGGGAGGGTGAAAATGTGGAAGTGTGCCTGTCAGAAACCTCGGTCAGCCCGTGAGGTTGCAATGTGAAAATAGACTGTGGGCTGGGGGTTTATGGGGCAGCTCTTAGGAGAGAGCCACGACTTATTTTTTTTAAATAACTGATAGTTAAGTCAGAGGAGAACAAGTCATAAAGAAAATTGCATAGAGATAATTTTCTCCTGCTAAAAAGGACTTTAGCAAATGGAATGTTTCAGCCTCCATCAGGCAGCCCCTGAGTCTGTACATATTTATTCATCTGCTTAACCTTGAGGCTCTGAGTTGTTCCACTGAGAGCCCCCCTGGTACCCTGCTTCAATATCAGTGAGTTAAACTGAGTAACAGCGAGAAACCCTGGAGAGAGATCAGGATGCTGCTGCACAGAATGCTGCACAGACACGCTGTAAAAAAGACAGACTCTGCCCCAAAATGGCCCAGGTAAAGCCAAGAGAAAACAGATGGGTATGGGAAGCAGGCTCAGAGGAAGTGCCAGAATGTTATGATCAGCCTGAAAGTCAAAAGTCCACGCAGGCCTGGCTTTTGGCAAGCTGGAGCTCACAGAAGGGTTCAGAGGATGAGGAATAAGAAGGGTGCATGGCTTGGGGGTGAAGCAGTGAGAAGAGAAATGCAGGTTCCCCCTGGAAAACTCATCTTTGCAAGACTGGTGCCCATGTGTTCAGGGGGATTTTTCATATGTTTCTCCTTCTGTGTTTGGATTAGGTAGTCAAATCTTATATTCTTGTGTGTGGGAAAATAATTAAAGATTAATGCACATGTTCAGCACAAGAAAATTCTAATTATGAATAGGCTGAGTTCTTCAGCTTGGAAAAATGTTGAGAACAATGTGGGAATAATTTCTGTGAGATTGGTATTGCTTAAAGGCAAATATAACTTTCACTGTTTATGACTCTTCTGTCAGATGGTTGGTCTGGGTTTTTTTTGCTTTTCTTGGGATTTTTTTAACAGTATTTCCTAATTTCTTTCCTTTCCTTCCTATTCTCTCTATGCCATGGTTGAGGAATTGCCACCATTAATATCTCCTGACCTGCAGAGCATGTGCTAAAACCATGGAGATGTAGAAACAAATCACTTTTTTTGGTGTTAATGCAATGCTGTGTGGTTCTCAAGGCTGTGCAAAGAAGGGATGAGGCTTTAGTGGGGGAGAAAAAGGGGCAGTAAAAATGTGTCTGGCAAAGCACACTGAGAGTTTTTAAACAGTTTAAACAGCTTTATTACATCCTGTAGTGACTTATTAACAGTGCCTTCAACCTTTATATATTCCAATAACAACCTGATGTCTTCATCTTATCTTATGGAACTATAATTGGCTGAATCCAGGTACCAGTGCCTGGAGGCCACACAGCCTTATAGACTTTAATGGCTCATTAGGTATTTATTCACTTTACCTTAAACAGCTCAGCCATTTGTGGAAAATGAGCCCTTAAAATAGAATTAAGGTAGTGGATTTTTTCTTTTCTTCTTCACCTAAATGTAGTGTATGACTTGAACTGCCACTGAGTTTAAATTTCCAGATCTGCCAGTTTAATTTGGCTTTGCTCTCTTCCCTTTTCAAAATGGGTTGTGGCTTTGTAATAACTTATGCTGAAGAGCTATGCTGGTGGTACTGAGCTCTGCTTGAATGAAACAGAATGCTTCCTTTAGTCAAAAACCAAGCCAGCCCCCAATATAATGTCTTTTGATAACTCACACTGACAGGTGTCATCTCTGCAGGCTCTTTCAAGCCGTTAATCATCAGAAAACAGAGACTGGAGGGGTCCTAATTAATCTGAATTTTAGCCAGGGTGGTGGGTGGTTCTACTTGGCTGTGCAAAGTAGCACAAGCCTGGTGCTACACACATGGTGCACCTTGGGTGGTGTCCAAAACCAGGAGGCTGGGAGAGGAAAAGGCTGGCAAAGGTAACAGAGGGTGGGGAGGCTGCGGTGGTGAGTTCCTCAGTGGCTCCAGCTGAAGCCTCTCTTGGTGTGCTGAACAGACAAACCCAGTTCTCATTTAACTCACTGATCTGGAAGGCCCAGCACAGACCAAAATGTGTTTTTTTCCTGAAAAAACCAATATACAAAATACAGGTACATCAATGAAAATGTGCCATAACCAGGATGTTGTTGAATGGTTTTGTTGCAGATTGCTCTGCGAGGAGAATTCCTCTTGGGCTCGAAGGAAGAACATTCCTGTACCAGGGTGGAGCATTTCTTGGTGTGGCAGGGTCTCAGTGCCTGCAAGTTTTGCCCAGTTTTACTCTTGTCCTTCCCTGCCCAGCAGTGCCACCTGAGGTGGGCGTGGGCTGGTGAAAAAGAGGGAATTGTGTGCAGGATGCCACGGAATTCATGGCTGCGTTTGGCTTCTTGGGTCACCAGGGCCTCTGTGGGAAGAGAGATTTCCTGCTCCTTGGGATGCTGGCTCTGGTGGATTGGTGATAATGAGAGGTGAACATTCTGTTCTGGAGCCAAGCTGCACAATTTTCCCAATTTTCCACCCTAATAGCTCTATTTCCTTCCCACATCATTAGGCTCAGGCTCCACAGCCTAAAAGAAGTTTTATTTCATGACTGCGTAAAAAAAAAAAAAAAAAAAAAAATCTGGAAATTGCTTTTAAGCTGCAGTGTTTTTTCATGTTTCCTTTGTTCTTTTCCATTATTTGGAATGGTCTGGAAATGTCTGCATTTGCTCTGTTTTGTTGAACACAATACACTGTGTATTTTGCTGGGGGAGGGTGGCTTTGTAAAGGGAAAAATTATAAAGCTCTTAAAATACTTAGGAATAAAAATGGTGCCTTTAATATGAAGTGATGGTGATGGACTCTGAATGCCAGTGGGAGCTGAGGGCTAAAATAAAGCATTGTGAGAGTCGTGGTCTAAAGAGGGAACAGGATGAGGCTGAGCTGGAAAAGCAGGAGCTGCTTGTTCCTCGGTGGAGAATTAAAGGAGCAGTAAAATACTGAAAGGCTCTGTCTGTTCCAGAGGGATCATCAGGGTGAGTTTGTTACTTTAATTCACTTAGAGTGGTGCTTAAGGACAATTTGTTCCTGATTCCCCCTGCCAGCTGAAGCAAATGGTTTTCTTTTCTTTTTCTCCCTTTTCACCCGATGGGAGCACAGGAGGCGTTGTGAGAGGGAATGGCTGGAGACAGGAGCCTGGCTCCTCAGCCAGACCCCCTTTCCATCATCCCCCAGCACAGAACATCCCCCAGCACAGAACATCCCCCAGCACAGAACATCAAACACACAATATCCCACACAGAACATCCCACACAGAACATCCCCCAGCCCAGTCCAGGAACTGGGAATTGCTTCTGGGACAGGCTGGGCATCGCTCAGGGGGTTATGGGCAACTGTAGTGGGCATCCCTTGTTTCTGTAGGGTTTTACCTCTCTCTCCCTCTCCTTTTTGCTACAATTTAATGAGTGGTAGCAGCACACTTTGCTTTGTTTCAGTTATTAAACCAGTTATCTGTTTTTATCTTGACCCATGAACTTTTCCATCCCCTTTTCTCCCCCAGTTCTACTGAGGCAGAGGATCGAGGGAAGGGCTCAAGGCCAACCCACCTCCATCCCTTTCTGCAAAGCTTCAGAACAACTTGCTGATGTGGAAAGCTCAAGGTAATCACAGCATTATCCGGCTGCAATGAAGGTTCTGATGTGCTTTGATTAAAGCCCACGTCAGGGAACAGCTTGAATAAGGCACAGCAGACATTTTCTTAAGTTAACAAGCCAAGGCAGGATGAGATCCAGTTAATTTTGCTTCACCTGTAATGACTCATTCCAGCTGAAGTTATGGTCCTGCAGATCAGGAGAAAAATAAGTGCCCTGTGCTGACTTTGAGCCAAAACACAGTAACTCAGGGACTGAAGGCAGGGTGGGACCTGTGGCAGAAAAGTGGAGCCAGCAGAAAACCCAGTCGGGCTCCAGGGGCTAAAATTTCACCCAGAGACCTGTGACAAAGTTTCCATGATTTCATTTTATCATCTTAAAACCTGTCCCAGCTCCTACCACAACACATGCTCAGGGTGCAGGAGCTACCCGGTGACACATTTTGACCTGGACTGTACTGGAAGTCACACAGATGAAGGCAGTGTTCCCTTCTGGTGTAAAAATTCCACGAGGCTCAGTGAGATCACAGCCTGTAATGCCAGTGCTCACTGTCTCCTAGCACCACAAATGATCAGAAGCAGAATTACAGCCTGGTGATTTCATGTCAGAGGACAATGCTTTATTAGAGTTTGATTTACTTGGTAATTTAAGGACGCTGAATCAGAGCAGGGGAAAGTGCTTTAGAAGTAATTTTTTTGTTAGCTCAGTTATTTTTGTTTTGTTCTGTCTTTTATTGTGACCTTCATCGGGGTGTAAGGGATTCTGGAAAACAGGAATAGGGGTTTTTAAAGCTGTGATTCACCCAAATACAACACTGGTGAAACAGCAATGTGCCCAGGGGACAGGGGAGGTCTAAGGGACATGGAAAGAAGCTGATGACCTAAATATGAACATGGAATGGGTTCTTTTCCTGATTCCACAGCCCCTGTTGATTACCAGCTGCCCACTGTTAAGCCACATTTAATTACACAAGTGGGAATTTACACCACTTCTCATTTTCCCACGTGTGAGGTAGAACTGGCCTGATTTAGGGATGGAGGTTCTGCATAGAGCCCTGCAGAGGGAGGAATTAACCATCTCCAGAGCTCATCCTCCTGCCCTGGGCTCCTGGCCGAGGTGGGCTGCACAATGTCTGGGTTCCTACAGGTAATGAGGTGCATTCTGATGCCTGAATTTGGGCCTCCAGCAGCAGAACCCTCCAGAGCTGTGTGAGCAGCCCTGTCCCTCTGCCTGTGGGCTCCCTGCTGCCCACCCAGCAGCTCCAGCTGTGCCTGGTCCCTCATCCCTGCTCCAGGGCTGGGCTGCAAGGATGGCAGAGGATGAGCAATAATCAAAGATGGACAAGCAGGGGCTGCTGCTCAGGAGATCTTTAACTTCCCATGAAGGCTGATTTATCCTTTTGTTCACAGGCACATCAGTTCCATGCAAACACATCCTTTGCTGGTGCATTTTCTGTCAAATGAACCCCCCAGCACCCTGCCCTGGGAGGTGCCAGTGGTGTCCCCACAGCACTGTGACATCAGCTCTCAGGGGATGCACTGCCCCTGGGGACACCAGGGGTTAGTTAAGCAGCATTTCTGCATGTTTGATTAGCAATTGGAGTTAATTAATGCGCTGCATGTGATCTCTATTAATTAGAGCATGCTCAGGCCTTGATGAAGTGTGTGTCCTCCTAGCACAGCATAATGGCTTCACAAAACCTCTACAAACTGTGGTTAATTAGAGGTGCATTAGGGTTTCAGTATTTAAGGGAAGAGGGGAAAGAAAAGATAAAATACCTTTTTTTTTTTTTAATGGCTGTCAAATGTTTCTAAGAAAAGCCTTCCACGAAGTGAAGGTAAGGATGGGGTTTTTTTAAAAGATGAAATGATTTGGTGGAAATAATTTTTCCCTAGTTTGACAGCTTTGCTCTGACTGTGTTATCTGTGGGAAGAACAAGCTTGGGATGGAAAAAAAAAAACCAGGCAGGTGAACACATTGCTTGAGTGGAAGGGGGAAAGGCAGTAAAATATAGTTGCTATTTCCTTAAATTTGATATTCAGCTCTACCCAGCTGTGCAAACTCCCCGTGAGGGCTCAGCTCCTGCTTCTCACAGCCCCAGCTCCCATCAGAAACCCTTGCTTTTTCCTGCAGTTCACATCTCCTGCTCATTGTCCTTGGTTTCAACCCATTGGAGGCAAACCCTGCCCAAACCTCCAGCAGGGCTGTGCTGCCCACGCCATCCAGGCTGAACACCACACATTCAAAAGCAGGGACAGCTAATTAACCTTAATTAACTGGCAGTGAGTGTTTCCTTATTCTGATTTCCCTGCCATTAGGGCTGAGAGTAGGATTATCAGTTCAGTCCCTGGGTTTGTGCCAGTTTCCTCCTGCAAACAAAGCTCCTGAGGTTGGTGTGGGGTCCAAGCAGCAGCTTCCCTGTGAGTGTTTGTGTTGCATCTACAGAAACTTCCACTTTTTTTCTGTTGGTATTGCTCCAAACCCTGAAGTTCTTTGCCTTTGTGCTGGCACAGCTGCCCTCACAGCCTGCGAGGATTTAGGTCTTTGTTTCTCTGGATTCCGTAAAATTCTTGAAAAATAATAACACCGAGCACTAAAGAGAAAGGTTAATACATTTCCTGTTTACACATGCATAAATTATACATAGTATTTAATAAAATTAATATTTGATGAGCCCTGTGGAGCTGGTGATGTTCAAGTGAGAGTTCTGCTCTTTCCCCTCAGTTATCTGGAGCACAGAGTCCTTCTGCACCATTAGGAATTGTGTTTACACCGATTCCCCGCGGCACCCGGTGAACTCTTCAACCACTCCTCTCCCAAGGATGAAATCCTGTGGCCTGGAAACTCCAAGGGTGAGCTCAAATATAGATGTGAAATTGATATCAAAGCGAATTAGAGAGTATTTGCTCAGCCATTGTCTATCCAAGTCGTTTTGCAGGGCGTGAAAAGCAATCAGCTTCGTTTTAGGAGGGCTCTTTCACTTAGCAAGCATCTTGATTAAGACAGATGCAAATGCAGCTCTGGCTATGTTTAAAATGGTGGCTGATCATGATTCTTTTAATCTGAGGCCTCAAATGACTCCAGGAAATGGAAGAGTTGCTGGGGGGAAAGTAGCGTGTGCTGGGTGGATAAAGCATTTGCCTGGGTAGACAAACAGCTTTCAAAAAGAAAAAAAGAGGAGAAAACCAGAAAAAAAAGGAGCAAAAGGGAAGAATTAAAAAAAAAACCCTGCCACCTCAGTAGCACCTGAGATTGCTCAGTATTTCTCCCAACAAAGCAGGAGGAATGATTCCCAGCGCTGCTGAATCAAACCATCACAAAAGGCATTTTAGTGCTCTGTAAAAGCAACATCAACTTCTCCAGCTCCCTGCAGGAACAAGGGGCAGCCTGGCAGCACAGCAAATTCCTCCTGCCCCGACTGCTTTTCCTGAAACCTCCCTGGAGTGTGGGCAGCAGCAGGACACACCTGAGCCACCTCCCTGCTCACACAGCACAGGGACATCCAGAGCATCTCATTGCTCCTCAGGCCCAGTGGGGACACGGGGACTTCTCCCTTTTCCCTGGACCAGAAAGGTGGGAAGGACCAGCAGCGCTTTAGAATTCACCTGTGGCCTTCAGCACCTTCAGGGCAGGTGGAGGTGGATGGGGAGAGGGTAATTTTGGCAGCTGGGAGCACAGAACAGCGTTTCCCAGTAGATGGCTCCGTGGTATTCCCAGCCTTGCTTGGTCTCCATCGAACCTTTGCACTCCAAAGAGATGCTCAGAGCTTTGCCTTTTCTTTCAGGCACCGGTGTCACGCTGAGGTGTCTTTTTTTTTATGATTACTGCTTTTCCCTCTGATCATAACATGTGAAACTCCAGCAGAAACTTCCATGAAATCCCTGGGCACGGAGCAATCCAGCCCTGGGCTGAGTGGGGACCAGCAGCTGATTCAGCCCTGCTGAATTATGGGCTGCACATTTATCCAGGTAGAATTTGACAAATTAAACTAAACCTTCAGTGTAACACAGGGACACTCCACAAATGGTATTCCCAGATTCAGAATTTTTGTTGTTTTGTTGTTTCTTTTTTTTTTTTTTTTTTTGCAAAGAGCACAATATGGAATTGATGAGTCTTGTTATTTTGCCTATAAAGAGAGGTCTTAAATGCTCCACAAAAGCCTGCCAAGTGCAGCCATTCAGCTCTGCACCACAGAACCAGATGAGTTTTGCTCGAGTTGTAAAATGCATTAATTCAAGATTATACCCTTGTATGCTGTGGAACATATGTAGGTACAGCACAAAGCTGACAATTTGTCAGGCCCTTTTCCAAGCCCCTTTCATGAAGAATGAGGTCCCATTTGGATCAATTACAAGTGAATAGGCATTACACACTGAAAATCATGCCTTTGTTGCTTAACAGTGCAAAATATTGTTGGTATAATTATTTTGGTGTAGTCCTCTTGCCCTGTGGCACCGGTCCAAATGTGATTCCAGCTCTACCTGGCTCTGACCCAAGAGCACTCCACATCAGGCCCTCAGGATCCCAATTCTCTCATTCCACTGACTATGACCAGTGTCTGTGTGGTTTTGGTTCAACGCAGACTGGGACGTGCAGGGAAATCCAAACATTTTTCCAGTGTCAGTGGTGTTCTCCAAAAAGTGCTCACATCTCCTGTGCCATGCCAGCCCTTCATGGATTTCTCCTTTTGTATTTGATGCACTTTTCAATTCTGTATTCCTGAGCGTGATTCTGTGACACTATTTCTCCACTTTGGCCCCTGATATTTTTGGGGCTCTTGGATCATTTTGCTTTTAAACCCCTGATTACACCCAAGCAGCCAAACTCCCCAGCTTTTCTCAGAAATAAATTGCAAAAAAAGCCTCTTTGTGCCACACAACATAAACAATTGCTAAGACATGCAGATCAGGAAAACTAATGATGTGTAATACTACAACGTTTTAAATGTCTTAATTTAGTTTTTAGGCTAAAAAAAACCAAAACAACAACAACAAACCAAAAAAAAGAACCAACTCACTTAGGGAGGCGAGCATCAATAACGTGAATCTGCTCTAGCTGAATAATCACCTCTTGGTGATGAATTCTTAAATATTAATTTGCTCTGTGCTATCCATCATGTGCAACAGTGAAGGCAAGGCAAAATCAAGGCTCCAAAAGCAGAGTGTGTGTTGGTTTTCAGCCAAGGTGCAGGGTTGCCAGTTCTTTCCCCGTTCCTGCCATCCATGGGTCTGACCCAGCTCAGTTTGCTGGCAGGGGAAGGGCTGGGGTGCCATCCCTGTGTGCCCTTCCTGAGGGGATGCAGGAACCTGCCCCAGGTGCTGCTCGGTGGGAGCAGGAGGTGTGAATGTCTCTGAATGTCTCACGGGTGAATGCCTGTGCTCCTGGATTGCTGCAGAGTTCCTTGGGAGGTGGCCAAAGAAATGCTGGTGGGTTGATTTTTGCCCTCAGCAGGGAAGGGCAGCTCCTGTCGGTGGAGGGGTCAGGGGATATCTCTGCAGAGCAGCTCCCCTGTGATCAGGGTGTGTTTGAAATTAGAGATTTAGACCCAGCCAAACTCAGCTGAGGGAGGTCAGACACTAAAGGTACTTCAGCTGCAGCCCTATACAACAGCCCTGATCCACTGCCTCATAGACTGTATGGAGAAAATGCAAGCATTTAACATTGAATCCTCAAATGCCATATTTATAATGGATCTAAGATCATTTCTCATGCTTTTCCACTTCAGGCCTTTGGACTTCATCCCCTCCTTGTGCTGTGAGAGAGGCAATCAGTACCTAAGACATAGAAGCAGAAGGGAAAAGTGATTTATGTCATGCACCCTGAAAATAAAAGGAACTGATTTGGAGAATTTTCTCCTGTCCCAAGCAGTACTGGCTGGGTTGAGGGTATTTTAATGCACAGCTGCTTTGTGCTGCTGTGGTTCTGGTCATGCTGTGCTCACTCTTTGTTGGGGTTATGCTGTGCTCACTGGGTTTGCAGACCTCTGACTTGAGGGAGAGGGAAAGGTCTGGTAGAAGTTTCTCATTTTATTATTAATAAGTTTTCTACAAGTACCCCAGTGTGCTTTACAGACAGTGCCAGTGCACACTGGGGTGGAGAGCAAAAGGAATTCTGCTTCTGCTACTTATTGGTGTGGGATTATTGAGAAGTGATTTCAGCCACTCAGGGCCTCAAGGGTCTAATTAAAGCGACGAGTCTCCACAGAGCCTGTGATGTTACACTACTGAGTGGCAGAAATAGGGATAAAAATCACTCATTTTCATTGTCTTCCTGTTAAATGTGTCCATTTGATGGGAGAGAGGCACTGGGGTGGGTGTTTTCTTTCCTTTGGAAAGCAATGGGCACCCAGAACTGGGCAGAGAGAACTCTCGCTCGTTTTTCATCCTTCACAAGGGTTTATCCTGTAGTAAAATAGGGATAATTCCAGCCACATTCTCATAGGAGTTCTCTGGAGTGCAGGAGTTTTCCAGGGTCCTTCACAGATTTCCTGCAGAGTTTTCCATGGTTTGTAGAGCCAAGCTGTGGATCCATGGGTGCAGGTTGGGTGCTTGCAGCTCTGTACCAGGTGGGGCTCTCCTCCCCTGTGGGGGGCTGTGAGATTGAGGACAAAACTTCAGGTGAAACCTCCAGGAGAAGTGTCTCCACATGGGCTCAGATTTTCACATCTGTGGCCTTTAATCAGAGCATTCCCATCCACTTCTCCCTGTGCATTCCCAGCCTGCTCCTGCTTCCCACCCCGAGCCACTCAGAGCATCCAAGATTGGTGCCACAAATCCATTCTTTCCTTGAGGAGCTGCCAGTGGAGAACAAATCACATTTTAAATCCAACCAATCCCTCCAAGAGCAAAGCCTCTTGAGAGCAAAGATTGTGAAATGAGGCAGCAGACTCAGACCTTGCACACTCTCTGCTCCTTGGGCTGATCCCTCTGGGAACCACAACCCCACACCACCCACTTGGGGAGTTGTTTACTTTTCTTTAGCACAAAACGAATTTTTAAATGATACTTAATCACACCAAAGAGCTTTCTTTTCCTCAGACAAATTGTGTATTTACATACAATTCTCTAATTGCTTGCAACATGTTGTCTTCCAAGTGCAACACCTGCTTGGGGAGGCTGCTAATTTAGATATAACAAGATAAACGGTGGAGTTCTGCATTCTGTAAGGGAGGCAGAAGAAAAGCAATTCAAAAAAATATAATTAATTAAGATTACATAATAATAGGGATAATTTTTTTTTCGTGTTCCATGTCAGCTTTCATAGAAAATGATTTCTTTTCCTACCGAAGAAAGGAAAATTTCTGCGAAAATTTGGCTTCATTATAGGAAAGAAATGAGAAAGAAAAATCATGCCTCCTGTTTAAAAATTAGGATCCTTTAAAGACATGCAGTTTTGCTGCCAAAAATAGAGCCTCTTTCTTGGCATGTGAAAGTCAAGGAGGAAGAAGTCTCTTCCCCCACTGCCCCTTTGCATCCCTGAGCCTTTCTGTGCCCACCAGGGCTGTGATGGAACTCACTGAGTTTTCCCTCTCTGCTTTTTGCTTTCCTTCCCTTTCCCAGCCCTCCCTGCAGAGACCTCTCCAGAGTATTTTCCTTCCATTTGAGGCCTCCTGCACGGTACAGTGGGGACTGAATGTTCTTTGAGGCTTCAGAGGCAAGGCTGGGTAGTTGCTGGCAGGCAGAGCTGTGTCTGTCCTGGTGAAATCTTGCACAGCAGAGTTGCTTCCTTTATTGACAAAAATGGGTTTCCATTGCCCTTATGCTGCTCATCTCCTGCTCTGAGCATCATAAACTAAAGGGAATGTCTGGTTCTGGTTGCAAAAACGTTGATGGAGAAGAAGCACAGGGAAATGGCCTGGGCTGAGAAAATAATTTTGATTTTCACTGACCATGTCCTGTGTATTGGCTGAGAGCGTTTGTAGGAAATAACTGTATGGGGATGTTGTGTCATTTTTTTTTATTCCTACCATTCAGCTTCATCTGGGGCTTTTCTTCCTCCCTAGGATGTAACTTTTCTGAGTAACTAGATGTGCTTCACAAATTCTCACTGTTTTCTCAAACTCCTATGTATTTAAATGTAGTTTGTCTCCTTTTTAAAAATGGAGGGAAAATAGGATTTCACTGTGCCCAGGTAGATGGGTTCTCACCTCCAAGCTTGGCTTTGGTCCATTCCCTGAGCTTCTGAGTTGGAAACCCAGTTCCCTATGGCTCCAGAAATGTTTTCCCTTTTGCCCGTGGCCTCATTATCTGTTCTTCACATTCTTCTGATCCAAAGATCCTCAGCTGTGCTGCAAATCCCATCCTTAACCCCCCAAAGCATCCCCAGCTCCCAGCAGGATCTGGCTGTGCCTGTTCCCTCTCACTCCCACACCTCTCCTGAGCTGTTTTTAGGGGAAGTGTGACACAACCTGAAACCCAAACCCAGCCATCACAGACAGGGGTTTCACTGATCTTTGAGTCTCAGCAGAACTCAGGTCTTGTGTTTTCAGCGTTTGCTTCCACCAAGGAGAGTTCCTGCAAAGATGGCCCTGGTAAATTCACTGCAGAGCCTTTGCTAACTGTGCTGTGACCAGTTGTAGTTCTGCCTCACAATGCAGGGCTCTGACTGTATTTACAGAATATTTACACAACTCTGTAAAGTCACTTCACATATTTTTTTTTGTTTTATTCCCCCTGAGGAAGATATTTCACTTTACATCTGGGTCTGGCTAAGTGCTACATGAATAGGTATGGAAGGTGCAGGAGGGGGCTGTGGAGTAACAGAGGCTTTTTCTTTGCACTTGGAGTCCATCCTGTGCTGTAAGAAGCAAACAGCTTTGCCACCTGCAGCTACTGGCGAGCCAAAATGGAACGAGCTGATGTTCCCTGTCCTGTTCCAAGCATCCAGGTGTCACTGGATGGAAGGAAGTGTTATTGCCATTGGCAGGCTTGTCTGAAGTGCCAGCACAGAGCCCAAATGGCTCTGTCTGGAAATTGCCCTTTGGTCTGCTCTGGGCAGCCTGGCTCAGCTTGGTCACCAGGCTGTGCCTCGTTAACAGGGAAAGAGTTTCTGTTTTAATGTTCCTGCTTCAGCAATGAATATGATTCAGAGTCCATTAAATCATGGGGTCTGTTTACTGAAAGCAAAGCCCTTTCAACAAGGGCTTGGATTCCTTTTGAGAAAAGACACAGAGCTTCATTTGCAAGGTACACCAGGCTCCCTCCATCCTCACTCATCTTCTGGTCTCTGACAGCCCTATTATCTATATTTTTTAGAAGAACAGAATGCTTTGGGCTGGAAAGGACTTTTAAATATCCCAAACCCCATAATCAGCCTGGAAATCTTCACCTGGGTCAGGCTGCTCGGAGCCAACCTGACCTGGAATGTTCCCTGGGCTGGGGCATCCACTGCAACCTGTGCCAGGGCCTCACCACCCTCATCATAAAAAGCTTCTTCCTTACATCCAGTCAGCACAACCTGTTGGAATTTTGCTGTGGGAAAGATTCAGCGCTGTTGAAATGAAAACTTTTTTTGGGGAACGTATTTGCTAGTTTTGACAGGAAGGATTGCAAATCTGAATTTCATCAGTGTGTTCAGCCTATTCACAAAAGGAAGCAAGGCAGTGATCACTCCCTTTGCCTGCTTTGTCCATCAGTCAGGATTCCTCTGATTTGGAGAACAGGAGGTTTCAAAGTTTTATTCATTATATCAGCATATTCACGGACCAGAATAATCTGCCTTGCCTTCCTTTTGTTGCCTCCAAGATTCAAAACATTTTCAAATTACTTTGTGATTCCTGCCCTCTACCTCCCTCCAAAAGTCTTGGACTCTTTTGCTACTATTATTATTTTTTTTTTTAAACTTAGGGTTGGTTACTGAATTCAGCTCTGAAAGCGAGATTTTAGAAGTTTTATTCTCATAACTCTTCTAATGCTGTTGCTAAATCTGGAGAAAGGTAACCATAATTTCAGCAGCCATGTCAAAGTATTGGCTCTTTTAGTTTTATTGTTGACTTCTGAGCAGGACTGAAGAGAGAGCAGAGAGAGAAAGCAGCACCAGCTGGGAATCCCCTCCACCTGAAGTGGGATCCAGTTCAGGGGTGAGCTGGGAAGCAGAGGCTGTGCAGCAGCAGGGAGCCAGAAAAGTAAGAAAGCCTGGCTGAGGCAAGAGGGAAAAAACCACCAGCCATGCAAATCAGAGCAGGTAGGCAGGAGAAAAACACACATTGAGGCCCTGGAGTTAACAGGGACTCAGGACAATCCTGTTGTAGTTGGGTTGGAAAGCCCATCAAATGCACTTGGCAGAAGGAATTTATTTAGATATAGTTCAAGAAAATCCCACCAAGGATCCACCCTGACCCGTGAACACTCTGAATTGTCTCCCAGCACACAGGGAGGCCACATGGTGCACAGCAGATGAATTTTCTGCCCTCTTCCTGCCTTCACTGTGAGCCAGCACACTGGGACAATGCAAAAGATTTGGGGGAGGCAGCTTGCCTGATGCCTGTGCTGTGAAGTGAGCATTTCAAACAGAATACCTGGGGTGTTTTCCTTGGCCATTGGGGTGCAGTTCTGCTGGTTTACTGCTTTTATTCCCATAAAACCACTTAATATAACAGTGGGGACTGAGCTATGGCAAAGGCAGCCACGATGCTGAGCATGCCTGTTGACATCACTGTCCAGTTTTGGTCCTTGGTAGGGATTTCATTAGCTCAGAATGCACAAACACAAGCCTCAAGCAGCTATCAATACTTCATAATACACCATAAAGCACCACCATTGACATCAGTGATTAAAACTTGTGCTGTGCTGATGCAGAATGTGGGCCAGCAATGCTGCCCAGGGCATTTATCAGCACTGCTTTCAAAAGGGCTGAAATTCGGAGACAGGGCTCAAGAAACTACAGCAAAACAGAGCCACTGAGCAGGAGCTCTCACCTGTAAGTGAGGCAGTTCCACTCCAAGTTCCACTGGGTTTTGTTGTTTTTAGTTGTTTCTTCTTTTAGGGGTGACAGTGATTGTGAAAACAGTCAACCTCCTCATCAGCTGTGCCCATTTCTGGGCTCTGAGGCTCTCACAGTTTGGTTACTCAGAACAGCTCTTTTGGAAGACCAGTCCTGTGGTTATTTCAGTGATTTAGATGTGTGTGGGAAATGACTGCTGTGCTCCTGACCCCCAGAGACATCTGTGACTCAAACTTTCCCATTTGTGATGTGATTGTTGTGGCCTGGGTGACACAGGTGGGATGGATCACACGGAACAGGATCAAATCTGTGTAGGCAGAACTACAGCTCTTTGCACAGATCTCAGCAGGATTTGGATCAGCTCCTCAAAAAAGGAAAGAGTTTCTCCATTTGTGTGCAGAGTCCCCATCTCCCAGACTGTGCAGCATCCCTTGGAAGTGTTTGCAAACACTTCAGCACTTGCATTGGTATGCTGCTGCCTGTCCAGCCCTTCACAGAAATACATTCTGATTCCCCATTTCTGCAGGGATCTTTGCTTATCTTCTTTCAGCTGCCTTGGCCTTCAGGAAATTGAAACAGAAGGGCTCAGACCCCCTGCCAGCGATTTTGTTTCACAGTGCTCTGGTGCTCTTTGTGGCTGAATGATGAATACCAATTTAATTATACTTGGGAGCCCTGGCTGAGTTTTCTTTTGTTAAGTCAGAAGTGTGGAAATGAGTTCTGGCTACTGTTAAAATACAGAATTTCCCCTGTCCATGGCTTGTTCTACAGCCCTTCTAAACTGAACTCAATTAAGCTGCAAGTCTCCTCTCTTGTCAGAGGTATAAAACTGCTCCAGTCACATGTGGGATGTGGCCATGCATTAAATCAGGAGATTGTCAATACCTCTAAACCATGTCCTCAGGTGCCCTTTGCTGAAGCTCCTTTTAAATTAGTGTGAATGGCTGCAGGAGCAATAAATACATCTCTGTATTCAGGACGTTTATTATGGGGTGGAACCAAGAGGAAGGGAAATTTTGCTGCTTTAAGGCTCGTGGGCAATGTTTGTGAGCAGAGGTGGGTAAATGAGTGGGATCACTGTAACATTTCTGCTGTGAAACGGGTCTGGATCCTCCCTGCAGACAGATTTGGTTTGAATTTGGTCTTTCTGTGGAAATATTACAGATGACATATGCTTCTGAAATAGGCTGGTGCATTTCCAGAGATTGCAGTGAAGTTTCATCCCTGAGCAGTGGGACAATATTTGAGCTTGTTTTGGGAAAAGAAAAATGACAGAGCAAAGCAAATAAGAACCTGATGCAAAATTCCTTTAAATTCTCACTGAGTCTCAGTGACCTCTGTGGGCACTTCATGAAGCACTAACATTATTCATAATATCTGCTTTTGAGTACTTTTCTCTCTCTTATTGCTCCTTCTTTCTCCACAACCCTTAAAATTTACTAAGCAACACTGGTATTGAAATGGAATTTCCTAATATATGTTCTCTGGCTGACAAAATGTCAGCAGACTGTTAAACAACAACAACAGAAAAGAAAATGTATTTATTTCTCCCTGCAGAAGTGGGAGGAGATGAAAAGCCCCATTGTCAGCCACCTCTCCAAGCAGGCAATTAGGGAGCAGCAGTGTGCTATTCACATCCAGAGCATAATTCAATAAGCACAGACTGTATGCTCACATTCCTCAGCTGGTAATTACACACAGATGCAATCCACAGGTCTTTCCCCACATTTTTACAAACCTCATCGAACTAAGAAACCTTGGAGGGGAGCACGCCCACCCCACACACTCTCTGCTCAAGTGAGTGTGATTTTAGCATGCCTCACACCCCTAAATAAATGGGAAAAATACCCCAGAAAAAATGTGTGGACAGAAAGGATTGATATATGGAGAGAATTAAAAATTCAGCATGATTTTAATGATAAGCAAGTTGCTGAGATGCCAATGGTTAAAGCAGTGCCCATCACTTCCCACAGGGATGTGGGAATGTTTGGGGAGGATGGGGTTGCTCTGTGATGCACCCCTGTGCCCGAAGTGCTCTGTGCTCACAGCACCCAGGGGATGGAAGTGCTGAGGAGGAGGAGGAGGCTTGCCAAAGGAGGTTTCCTTCCTCCTCCTCTTGGCTTCAAAGGTGTCGCTCAGAAATGCCATTATTTGCTTGAAGTGTGGGAGCAGCAATGTCTGTGCAAAGCAAAATATTGTCTCTGTGCATTTTAGCAGCTGCTGAAACACAACCAACGCTTGTGCTCCCAGCCCTGGTTTTCCCTCTGCGCTCTCAGGCAGCACCAAACAGCA
The DNA here is from genome assembly GCA_013399225.1 of Rhipidura dahli. Lineage (NCBI taxonomy): Eukaryota > Metazoa > Chordata > Aves > Passeriformes > Rhipiduridae > Rhipidura > Rhipidura dahli. The sequence continues at coordinate 915,254 of VXAC01008451.1, forward strand.
CATTGTGGTTACAAGAGGTGTTGCTGGCTTTCCTGGGTGGTGTAGCAGTTTGTGTCACCAGAGATGCCATCCAGAAGTTGTGGGTGAGCAGAGATATTTCTGGCAGCACTCTCCAAGCCTGGCATCCCCTGGCTGTGCAGAATTTGGGCAGAGGGCGCGGTGTGAAAATGCCCCCCGCGGTATCAGCGCCGTTATCACTTAATGCTCCAAGCACGCAGCACTCGCCTCTCCTGTGCTGCCTCCCTGCCTCAGGAGCAGGATGGCAGAGCTCTGGCTGTCAGCACTGTGATCTTCAATGGACAGGGAGAGCTCTCAGATCCCTCACAGTGAGGGAAAGATGAAAGATGTAAGAAGTCCTGGTGACCCTGGGCAGAGCGTGAGGAAGTGATCTGGGGGGATTCACGTTTTTGCTGTGGTTTTCCTTCCCACAGTTCTGAAAGTTTGGAGCTTCCTTGTCGCCTTCTGGGTTCCAAAGAGAGCGGGGAATTTTCTCACCCTCTACTTCATTTGCTGTGAAATTGATAAAAAGTTGCAGCTAATGGGAGTCTGTGGAGCGCAGATGGATGAGGCACTGGGAGAGGCATCAGGAACTCTAACGCTGATTTATGGGACAGGTGGCTTGGGGCCACACGCAGTTAACCCCTTGAGCTTCGTTCACAATCTTTAAATTACATCCCCAAAATATTCCAGCTGAATGCTGGAGTCACCAGGCTGTGCTTTCTGCTGCTCCCATTCCTGGCTTGTTGGATCTTAAATTCCTCTCTGCACAAGGCCCAGCTTTAGGAAGACATTTGGAGGGTGCTATTCATTTTGTGACAGTCTTTTCTCCTCTGAAATCTACAGTTTCAGACTCTTTCCCAGACCCTAGGATACAGTTTTTCTGGGAAAATTTGTTGGACTACATCTTTGGAGAAAAGCCCTTGGGGAGATCAACTGGAATGTTGGTGGATGTCTGATTTCTGCATCTGGTCATGCTGAGTTATGAGTGGGAGCTGTTCCTAGGCCAGGGGCTGGAGATTTTATTTTTCCCAAATTATAGGTAAGGATGGTGTTAGAAACTTTTGGGAAGATGGGATATAATTCATCCCCCAGGGATAAGATGGCACCAATCAAGGGATGAGCAGTATCATCACTCTCTGAGAGGCAGGGACTACGCTGGGACCAGGCTGCACCAAGTTAAAAATTGTGCTGGATGCTGTGTTTGTAATTGTGTGTAAATTGCTCAGCCTGAACTAGGAGCAAGAAATGCATTCCTCTCAAAAAAAGAAGATGATTCTGCACCATATGCTGTGAAATAGAATTTTTGGGTACTCAGTGAAATTTTGAGTAAAAGCTGCATTACCTGTGTGAAGGATGGTCCTGAAGGGCAGCGGGAAGGGAGCAGGAGTGTACTTTGTGCTCAGGTACTTACAGTCTGATTCAGCTCCATTTCATAATCTCCTATAATTGGGTGTAGTTTGCCTCCAAGTCCTGAGCTCTCGTTTACCTTTGGAGGGGATTTTGTGCTCAATGGGGGGAAGGTGTTCATTGAGCACGAAGTATTGCTTTGTTCAGCTGCTGATTGAGCTGAGGGCCTCGTGCAGGTTTATAGCAGAGCATAAACCAAGGCAGAGAGAAAGAAACAATCCTTCAGGTCAATTAGAAATGGAGAGAGGTGCAGCTTTGCTGCTGAGTCACTCGAGCTCTGTGAAATGCACCTCATTTTCTACCTTTCTGCTATCAGAGCAAGGACTGATGGTATTTGCTTCACATCTAAAATGCACCAGCCTCAGAGTCTCCTCTAACCTCCTTCATCCCAGCTATCCCAAAGTGTTTTGAGGCTTTGGAGGGGAATCATTCCCCCTGGGAGAGATGGTGGCAAAGGCTCCCTGTGAGCAGGACCACTGTGGAGTGTCTCAGGCAGGTGGGTGGCCCAGAATGTCAGAGTTACCCCAGGGCAAAACTGGGCCCATTGCTCAAAAACAACAGTGAAGGAGTTCTTTAGTATTCCCTAAAGAGACCTCTGCAGGTGTGGCAGGCATTTGTTTCTGGGTGATGTCCACCAGAACAGCCAGAAGGGTGAGAAGCTCTCCAAGGTGTTCGTGGCACATGGCCTGATTCCCAACCAGAGCAGCAAGGCAGCTTTGGAGCAAGGACAATTCCCACTGCTCTGAATTGCTGCAGGCCAGGCCCCAAATGCTTTTTTTGTATGAAATGTTCCTGAAGTGAGCAGCGATCCCGTTCTCCTCACGCTGGCTGGGTGGCCACTGAGCCACCAGCCTTTAATTTGCTGTAGCTCATCTCTCCCTGTCACATCTGCACATCCACCCAGCACACTGAAGTTTCCTCATTTCACTTTGTTTCCCTAAAAGCAGCCAGCCATAAGCTCATTGATTCAGACAGACTCTTTTAAGGAACCCCCTACCTCTGCTGCTTCTATATTCGTGCAGGCACAAGGGTCGCTAGTTTTCCACACCACCATTTCCTCCTCATCTCCTGCTCTGCTTCTTCCAGCCTGGGCCAATTTTTCATTAAGGAGAGCTTGGCAGTAGAAAGAACACATGAGGCAGCAAAAGCAGAGCATTTTTTTCCATTTCCCACTGCCGTATGATTTTTTATTTTGAAATGTAAGCACGACACGTGGCACGCTGTTCTTCGAGCCACTGAATTGGTGCCTCTCCTCTCTGGGCTGGGGAAAGGCAATCTCTGCCAGTACTGATCCTTCCTGGGCATAGGTAAGAGAAGCTTGAAAGATTATTCATCCCCTTCTACTCAGTCTCATATAGTGAATTTTATTTTTTTTAGAATACCAAAAAGCTTGAAATTTGCACCATCAGGAGCCTGTCTAAGCACTACAGCTTATTTCATGCCTTTAAATCAGAGCTGTGTTAATCAGAATATTTGCCTTGGAATTGAGCTACCACTTTGCTGGTTAACCTGGGCTGTTCCCTGAAATGCTCATGTGTGGGTTCAATGAAAAATAGAGCCCCAGGGTCTGATTTGTTTTTGCAGAGTTTTATTCTTCCCTGTGTGAGGCTGGTGAATGCTAATCCTTAACTGGGGACATTTCTTTGGAGTAATCAAGTGCCTTCTTTGCAGTCACTGGGACTGCAGCTTGGAGAGGCTCTCCAGGCCTGGCCAGGTGATCAGAGGGAATTGCATCCCCCAGCAGGGCTGGGATTTGCAGCTCAGGAGTGGTTGTGTGTGGAGAGGCACCAGCCTGGCCCCTTGTGAACACCTGTCCCTGCTCCTGCTCAGGTTGGGGAAAAGCTCATTAATGATATCTTAATTAAGTCCTGGGTGTCTAAAATGTCAGGGAAGGAATTGAGGGTCCTCCCTCAGCCTCTCCAGAGCCCCCAGTGCTGTGACACAGAGCAAGAGCAGGAGAGGGAGACACAGCTCGAGGGGATCTGCAGTGGGATGAAGCACTGAGCTCATCACATTTTGGGAATGCACAGCTCTGCCAGTCTGGGAGGCAGCCCCAGGGGCAAAGCCTGAAAATCCTAATGGGAGCAGGGATTCCAATCACCCCTCACACCCTTTTGCTTGGCCTCCTGGAGAATCCCCTCCCAGAAGGAGATGCTGCCATGGGAACTGCAAGGAAGACCCCTTTAATATTCTGTGCATTGGGTAGGCTGGCTATCAGTGTGCTTTTAGGATGGCAGCACTGCTGGGTTTAATGATTAAAGATGCAAAAGTGCAGTCCTGTTCTGTACTTACCAATGAAAATTAGACCCTCCAGAGATTATGGATAAATGACTACATACCCCAGAAAGTAATTTGAGCAAGTTCCAGATCACTGACCAGAAGAAAAGGCAACTACTGAACACAAAGACATGTTTGCAGCCATGAACACTGTCTGACAGGGTAACTAGATTATGTCAGATTTTGCTTACAGGCAACTGAAAGTAAATAAACCTGAAAAATTACTTTACAGTGTATGACTGTAGGTGGTGAAAAATACCACTCATGATGAATTATGATCCAAACCAGAATTACCTTTATTTTCCTAATCTGCTCTCAAGGCTTTCTTTTTGTCTTTAAAATAATAATAAAAAAGGGGAAAAAAAAAGCTACAACCTTAATATTTCTTACATGTCAGCTCAGACCCCCTTGGGTTAATACATTCCGCAGTCTTGTTGTTTACTTCTCATTAAGCTAAATGTTTTATGCAAATCATCTGACATAAAGCCAGACAACCAATCTAGAAAGGCTGTAATTCCATCTGATGAGTTCATTCAACTGAAATCTGTACTTAATTTCCATAATTATACTACCCTATTCTCATAATGTGAACTGATTGCTGCAAAAACACAAAATAACTGAAATGCATTCAGATTTAAAATATGAAAATGATATGTCCCTTTGGGCACAAGAGTTATGTTTTACAAACAGTTTCTCTATTTTCTTTATTTTCTCCAACAAAATATCTCTTTATTTAAGGCTTTGCCAGCCTCATTTAAAGACTATTAAAATGATAAGAGCTGTTTCTTATGCAGAGTTGCCTTGCTAGTAAAAAAAAAATTAAAGAAGAGAAAAAAGCAGGGGAAAAGAAAAGAAAATTGAGGGGAAAAAAAAAATCCACCAGGGCATTAATAATTATATTAATGCATTATGCTCAAAAGCCTGAAGATTGCTATCTTCCTTGTCATGGAGCTTAAACTCGGAACAAACTGGCTGTGTTCTTGCTGACAAGTCTAAGTATCTTCTTAATTATAGAATCAGACAAATGAAGTTGCTGCTGCCCCAATCAGGCATGAACAGACCACGTGTAGCTGTTTTCTCGTGGCTCCAAGGAGCTCACAAGGGCCTGGCCCTTCTTTGGGAAGCTCGAGCCTTCCAAAACTCAGGCTCAAATATCTCCTGTGGTTGCTCAGAACCAGCCAGGGAAGCTGTGCTCCAGATCTGGCTTGGATTTGTGGTGGTGTTTGAGGGAATCTCGTTTATAGAACAGTGATGTTTTTCACTGTGCCCCTTCCTGCAAGTTCCTAAGGTGACAGCCCCAAAAACTGAGTCACTCAGTCACCAGAAGACCAGGTTTTTATAAATATATGTGGGTTTTTTTCTCTGTCTGGTTGTCTTATTGACAACAACAATTACAAAAAGTTGTATTTAAATGCAGCAACACTCAGGACACCTGATGGGAAGGGCAGGATACAGAGGAGGTGTTTGAAGAGCTTAAATGCCATTAACCTGATGGTGTCACCAACTCTTCCCTCTCACCTGTAGAAAGGTGCTCTGATATTCAGAATCATGTGTTTCCATATGAAAAAAACAAACCCATTTTAATACTTTTCTGTCTCCTGCACAGAACAAACCCACTCTTTCCTTGGGTTTCTCAGAAAAGCAATAGCTCTTTTTATGTAAAAGTCACTGCTCCCTCTCTCAGGTGGAACCAGCTACCCCCGAACTGCAGTTTCCTTCTCCAGTGCCAAGGTGGGGTGCTTGAATATATCACAATTGGTGACAACCCATTTGTGTGTCCCCGTGGATTCGTGGTATCAAATCAACTTTTTCCAATCTATGTTCACATCCCTGCCTGGTGTTCTCTCATTAGGAAGCAAGGCTGCAGCAATTCAGCTCTGCTAATGGTCAGTGCACCCCGTGCTTTGAAACCTTCCCTCCTGCTCTGGGGGGGGAGAAAGGCACAATTGCAGCAGTTTCATTCCTGTTATATTTTTAATCATTCATATTTTTAATCATTCCTGTCCTGGGCATTTCAGAACTTTTCTGTGTGGTAGGTGGCTTGAGGCTTTGCAGAGTGTCTATTGGAAATAATATCCAACATTTGATAACAGGCAATGTGATTCTTCAGTCTTATCTGCGGATCTTCTAAACATCAGGCACTGGGAGCAGAGGAAGTGGAATAATCATCAAGGAAATGCCTCAGAGGGGGATTTTCAGGTTTTCAGTCAGGCACATGCTTCTGCCTCTTTACAGTCCAGCAGGGCTTTAAAGCCATGCCTTAAAAAGGAGTTTTTAATGCTGTTTGCAGCAGGTGGAACCAAAACAGGATGAAATAAAGAGCTAAAGAGAGGCTTGGGGGATAGCAGGGTAACATTGTGTAGAGGGAAAATATTTAGTGCTCTTCACTTGCAAGGAGCTGAAAAATGCAGCTCAAATTTTTTAAACCTTCCAGAGGCTTGAGTGTGCAGTGGACAGTGATAGATGATGGATGGTGAGGCCAGTTAAATGTGCCACACTCCTGGGCAATAACACTGCTGCAGGAATTGTATAGAATGCAGATAATTCTGCTCTTTCCATAGTGACCTTTCTGGGGAATGAAAAAAAAATAAAAAAAGAGAGAGCAGAATCACATTATAGCTTTCTAATAAAAATAAGAAGTAATCCTGTTAAATTCAAGCTCATCCAGCTAAATCACTTGAGCTTTCTCATATCCCTGCTTTAAATATCCTCAGCTAACTTTGCTGAAATGACAAACACTCCTGTGTGAACAGCAGCAGCCCTGCTCTGCGGGGACAGGGAGGGCAGCACATCTGTCAGTGCTGGGAGATGCAGATTTACACTCTGAGCCAGCCAGAGAGAAGTTTGTGGGGCCCTGGAATTTGGGAATTTCTTAAAGAACTGGGGCAAACTTGGGACTTCTGTGAAGTTGCTCAAACCTCCACTTGATGGTTGGTGCAGCTCAGCAGAGCCCCTTGCTGGGACACTCACAAGGAAGAGTGTCACTCACTGAATTGCCACTATCACTTCCTGGAGCAACTGGTTGTTCTGGAAGAATGAATTCTCGTTTATTGAATTAGTTTAATGGCCTGGAAGTGCCTAAACCCAAAAGCTCGTTCCAGCTAACTGGAAAGCTCTCTGTGCTGAAAACAAAGGTTGCTCATAGCCTCACAGATTGTTAAGTTTAAATTTTTTAATCAGACCTCAGAAAAAAAAAAAAAATTATTCCATAAGCCAAGTCCTAGAAATTTTACAGTTGAGAGAAGTCCTTTTAAGAAACGAAATTGTATTTTGCTTGTCTGCAGGAAAGGCAAATGAGGCCAATTTGAAAGGGATGTCATTTGTTCTGAAAAGTGTTGGCCATTGTAGATTCCTTCATCTACTGCAGAGAATGACCTAATTTTACTCCAGATGAGCCTGCTTTGGATCCAGCAGTTTGGATTTGTGTGCACTGAATGATTCTGCTTTTACTGGGCTTATTTGCATGAAGCAATTTGGATGTTGTTTGGTCATAAAAAGACTCTTGCCTGTATTTTCCTGGAGTATTTTAAGTGATAAACTATAGCATTTACTTAATGAGGAGTATAAGAATATTTTTTTTTGTTGTCTGTGGCTCCCTGGGGTTTACCTTGCATCAATCTCGGTGTTTTATTGCAACAACAGTGTTCACCAGATACATATTTTGTTTATATTTCTCCCCCTTTCCTTTTCCTGCCACTCAAAATGACATTAATTCAAATGGGTCTGTCTTATAGTACCCAGAATTTCCACGGGTTGCAGCACGGATTTGCATTGCAGTTGAGCAGAGTAAACCACTAATAGTATTTTTATTGTGGTTACAGGTGCTACCACTTCAATTTACTGCACAAATAGCACTGCTTGTATTTTTATCCTGGATTCTCTCCTAATAAGATATCTGTGTGCCTCCCAGAGCTGTTGGTTCGTGGTCTGGGGAACAGAGGGGATGAGCCAGCTGGGATCACTCTGTCACCACCACAGCTCTTCTCCTTCCAGAGCTGTTCCCAGCTGCCTGTCTCTGCCTGGAAATACCTATTGTTTATTCAATTTACAGAGTGCCATTTGGAAATAATATCCAACATTTGATAGCAGGCAACGTGGCTCTTCAGTCTTATCTGCGGATCTTCTAAACATCAGGCACTGGGAGCAGAGGAAGTGGAATAATCATCAAGGAAATGCCTCAGAGGGGGATTTTCAGGTTTTCAGTCAGGCACATGCTTCTGCCTCTTTACAGTCCAGCAGGGCTTTAAAGCCATGCCTTAAAAAGGAGTTTTTAATGCTGTTTGCAGCAGGTGGAACCAAAACAGGATGAAATAAAGAGCTAAAGAGAGGCTTGGGGGATAGCAGGGTAACATTGTGTAGAGGGAAAATATTTAGTAGGAAAATAGGTATTTACGAACATCTGCAAATATTATTGCATTTTACATGAAACTCCTCTGGTAACAGCTTAATGTTTTTCCAGGCTAAAGGGAAATTCATTTGTAGAATCTCTACTTAGCTGGAAGATCTTTCTGTGAGATGTGGATCAGGGTGGAGGAGGGAAATAGAGCTGCCTCTTGGGGGGGAAAGGGATTAAATTGAGGGGCGTGGGTGGACATCTCCTTTGCAGCCTTACATCAATTTTACAAACCCACAAATTAATTGAAGTGATTCAGGACAGCTTAAACCATTGCAAGGTTTCACTCACTCCTGGTCTGAAAGGTTTCAATGAAAATCCTCTCTGAATAGTGGCTCAGTAATTGGAATTCATCTACTGGCTACTAATTGAATGCCTAATCAGAATCCATTACTGCAACTCCTCCTAACAAAAAATATATGTTCTGGGGTGTAATTCAACTCCAATTATCTGCCACGTCCATAGATTCAGCCCCCCTGATCTTCAGAGAAACAACTGTGCAGAGCAAATATTGACACTTCTTGTGCACATCAAGCTGCCATCTCCACTGTTCTGGGCTTTGCATTACATTTGGAAAATAAACTTGGTTTTAATTTTTCTCCAAGCATCGTATGATAATCCCTGCTTGTTTGCTTTACAGTTAGTAAATTAGTAGACTTCTAATCAACTCCATATGCAAAGGGGTTACATCAGGTGCCCATTTCAAGCGTTAGAACTTTTGGAAGTCCTGGAATTTCTCATGGCCTCGAGTGGCATCCCCATCTGCATGAAGCAAGCAGTGTTTTAAAGCCCTTTAAGTTCCTGTGCTGCTGCCTAATGGATTTGGTGACAGAACTTGCAGTGCTGTTATGAGCTGAGCCTGAGGAAGCCTGGTCAGGTTAAGCTGCCCAAGTTCCTCGAGATCATCACCAGGGCCTCAGTCTGGCTGCAAAGTAACACAACCAGCCCCACACACAGGACCTTAAAGCTTTTTATGCAGGTGAAGTCAAACACTTGCCCACAAGCCCCAGCCCTGAATACCTGGCCATGAGCTCAGGGATAAAATGGGAATTAGTAATTATCCTGTTTTTCTGCTGCTGGGGCAGCACAAGGAGTGGCACCCCGAGTGTGCCCTTGCTCAGCAGAGCTGTGCACGGAGCCCATAGGGGAGATCAAGCTCTGCTGACACATCCTGGTGCTGCAATCCCTGTGCTAATGCCTAATCCTGCCTGTTCACCCTGCCTGCCTGAAACACCTCGCCAGCAGTTTCCCGGTGTCAGAGCTGGCTTTGCCTGTGCTGCCTGCAGCTGCACACGAGGCTGCATTGTGCAGAGGGGAGGAATAAACCCATTATCTGCTTAGTCTCACTGCTGACAGCACGGCCGTGAATAACGAGAGCAGAATTTGGTTGTTAATCCTTCCTGTGCAATTAATTTCTCTTTCAAGTACATGTTCCCTTCCTCCTTGAGCCCGTGTAAATTACTGGCATCTGTAGCATCCTGTTGCAGTTGTTTCCCAGCCCTGCTGTGTGTGGTTGTAGGAATTACCTCCTTTTAGGAATTTTGAAGGTGTTCCTGGCCGTTTATTCCACGTCTCTGCTTTTGCATGGATGCAATAGTGAGCAGTTTGTGTAAATTTATTGCCTCTCCATCCTTTCAAATTTCACACACGTCCCACTAAATGATTCCTGTCCTGGCTTGAGTAGTCCCAGCTTATTCTATTATTGCTTTTATGGAGAGTTATTAGGCAGCCTAGTTTCCACTTTCTAAATTCTTTCCACTTGTAATATTTTCCTTTTGGGATGACAGGACCAGCCCAGTGCCCGTGGGCTCCTGATGTGGTGCACGGGAGTGTGGCTTCACTTTCCTCAGGGCTGAGAGGTCTCTGGGATGTCCCCTTCAAGGCCTTTTTAGACTTGCTTTGGCTTCTAAACAATCTTTTTCCTTTTTCCTTTATTTCTTTGCCTTTTATAGGCATCCCAAGAATATTTCAGAAGTATTGTTTGTCTCTTCACACAGTTTTTCTGTATGCTTTTTGTGGCATGTACCCTTTACCAAATAACTCCTATCAACAGGAACCATAAAATAATCAGAGCCAGCACTTCCCCTCTGTGTGAATTGCTGAGGAACGTGGTTGCTGGGAACTCAGTTGTGTCTCTGAAGCTTTTCCTATTGTTTGTATTCACTGAATGGCAGGGAAAAGAAAAAAAAAAAGAACTGAAACTTTGCAACTGAAACTTTGTTATCAATCTGAATCATGGATCTCTGTTTTTATCCAGTCCTCATTATGGATGAAATCCAATGTCATCTAAATTCCAGCTGTGCTAAATTTGCAACCCCCATCAGCAGCAGATGGATTTGGCAACATTCCCCTTCACTTTAATTGGCAATTCCTGGGTATTTGGCTGCCACTGGGAGCAACAGTTGTGTCCCAAAAGGTAAAACAGAAATTATTCCCTCCCTTTGAGGTGTCCCCTCCAGATTAGCTTTGTTCTAGTTCCCAGAGAGCCTCCAGTCCCTTTTGTGCAGGAATGTTCACCTGTGAGGCCGTAATGAGCCAGGAATATTTCACTTTGATCCTTTGAAGGGATGACAAGCTCCCTGCATAATCGGAATGACTTGGGCAATCAACCTCAGCAGGAGCTTATTTTCTACTTCTAGTTCATTTATAATCCATACAATATTTCACTGTTCCTCCACTAAGGATATATCTCCACTTTTATATATATTTTATATGGACTTTACATTATGGCTTCTTAGATGAGGGTCTTAAGGTGAGATCATGCATACATTACCCACATACAAATAAATTATACATGTTCCATTAATCCTCCTTTTCCTTCCTCACCTCTCACGTCCAAACTGAGATCCCAGAAATGTCTGTGAAATGCCTGCTTAGGGTATTCCCACTCCTCTGATATGTTACTTATTTCTGTTTATTGGACTAGAATGGAGATTAAAATTGGAAAATATATTTTCATAGTTTGCCTGCTTTGGAAGAGAAATCAAACAGAATGAACTGATTGCTGCACCAGCAGAGACACAGATTTAGAGTTTGCTCACAGGAGAGACTGATTGGAATGAGGAATGATTTGGGTTGGTAGCTTGCATTTATGATGGATTACAAACCACAGTGATTTACTATTTAATGCAGGGGGAAGAACTGTGGCATTTCCAAGCTTTGATTCAGGGAGGGAATGAAATATTGACAGGGTTCTCAGCACACGAGTGGCCCGTGTTATTCTGATAAAAGTCCCCACAGGTTGTAAGTCAGGCACCAGCCTTGGCAGTAGGTGGGGCTTTGTAGCAACCTGACTTTTTAACAGCAGCCACTGGAGGAAGGACGAGTGGGGATGAAGGATGCTGAAGTGAATCATCTGCTGAATGGCTGGGTAATTAAGTGCCCTGTTACTGAGCACAACTTTCTGGAGGGCTTTGAAGCATTAGAAGGGCTCACTGCAGAAAGAAGAGTGGCAGGAATTGCTTGGAGCTCTGATGAGCTGTAAGCAAAATAGTGAGAATCTTGGGTTTTTTTTTCTACTGCTCAGGGGAAAAAATGAAAGTGGGAGCTATCCACAGATTCCAGGTCAGCATTTCCTGCCAGAGCAGACCTCTCATGCCAATAACTGTGGCCATCATGAAATGTGGCAAGTGCAGGATGACTCTCACCCTGGTAGATGCATTTCTGGATGATAATTATAATTCCTTAGTGAAGTGCATGTACACTGCAAAATATTTGTCCTCTCAGTGCATGTGCTGGGGTTTGGATCAAGTACTTGGAGGAAAATAGCATGATTTTTGAGGAAAATAGCATGATTTTTGTGCCCTTCTATGCTGTGGCTGGACTGAAGGCTGCTAGAATACTTTCCATTCTCTACTCCCACCCTCCCTCTTGAGATCTTATTTAAGTTCTGAAAAGAACTTTCATCAAAATAGGGTTCAATCCTTCTCCAGCCTTCATTTCTTGTGAATCTTCCACCAAGCAATTTTAATCACAATAGCCAACCTAAGAGTAATTTTAACAGGAGGTCCATTTGTAACTGTCGGTGTTCATTGCAGAAACCTTGATCTAGATGTTAAATCTGGGGAAACACAAATATACAATAAATTCCATGCATGCAGCTGAAACAAATTTATATTCTTCATGCTGAATATTTGTAAGTGAGCACCCAGCCAATAACAATTCAAATGAATTTACTGTGGCTGAAATAATGTCAGAAACTTATGAGCTGTTCGTGTACAATTCAGCACAAGGAAAGAGGTGAAATAATGTAGAACTGTAGCTGGAATTTCTATGGAATTTCACCCTGGATCACTCCCATCTTCTGTCTCTCTCTGTATCCCAAAATTAGCAGAAGAAGGGTGAATCCTTTCTGGAGAGATTCCCTCAGTGCCACAGTGCTGGGTGTGTGTGATAAAATGCTGGTGCTTTACCCATGAGAATCAAACCAACTCCTTAGATCCAATTCCTCAGTGCTGCAACCAACCTGGGTCCTGTGCCTGCTGTGAAAGGGTTCATTTTCACCCTCTCCCTCTGGAGATGCCTCGGATTATGATGGGAGAGGAAATCCAGAGCTGTGAGGGTCCCTCCAGGGGTATCTCAGTGGCTGCCGTTTCATTATCAGCACTGGCTGGGACTCAGAGGAGCAGGAGGGGGTTCTGGGGGAGCAGGTTCTGCTCAGAGCTCTCCTCCCGATGTCTCTGAGTTGTGCTCTGGGCTGTGCACAGCCAGGGTGATGCTGGAGGTCCAAACCAGCCGAGTTCAGGGAGTTTCAAACACAACTTTCACTCCTTCTTGGTTGGAACACCCACACCAGACCAACAGCACTGACCTCCTGTTCCTGTGCTGTGCCCTGGCCCTGTGGATCTGGAATAGCTTTGGGAATAAGCTCACACAGTGGTTATGTAAATGGGGAAAAAAGTGCATTTCTAAGAAAAATGCTGCAGATAGGAAATGCATTTCCTTCCTGGAGGGCCATTCAGTAAGAAAATGCTCTCCCAGCACATCCCATCGTCCAGGCAGCAGCACAATGCAGTCTGTGCACTGCAGTCCTCATGCTCCTACATCCTTTCCCCTTACCTCATTATCTGGATGGCAGCACTCTAGAATTAAATTTTCAGCCTTATAGAAATAGACTGTGCTTCTTACAGTGAGCATTCCTTTCCAGCAGAGTTGCTGAACACCTTTTCTTTCTTTTTTTTTCCATGCAGCAGCAGCTTCAATCTGTCTATTCACATCTCTTCATGCAATGGCCCTAATTTATGAAGACCCCTCTCCTTGACAGTAGATTGAATTCCCTTAAATTCTCTTTTAAAAAGAATAGGTCTCAATAAGGGCCATAAAATAACCTGGTGTCAAACTCAACATGGGGTTAAGTGGCTTTATTCCCAACCATTCCTTGCTGGACACAGCAATCTACGAGCAAACCCCTGTTTTCTTAAATTCCTACCAAAAAGCAGGCATAAATCAATTCTTAAATCCTCCTCTTCTCTCCCCAAAAATGTAAAGATAGATGTCATTCAGCTCTGAGCTCCTTCTTGGGTGTTCTACTTGCCCTCTTTGTTAGCACAAACCACAAGGCAGGTCGATGGTGAGTGGAGGAAAAGCTCTTGTGCTGCCTCCCTTTTGGAGCTGAAAAAAGAAGTGAAAGGGACCTGGGACCTGAGTCTCCTCTTGGGTTGGAGTGTCCAAGAGTGAGCAAGATGTGAACAGCCTTGGCAGGGAGAAGGATTCTTGTCCCCCTGTCTTGGTTTGAGACCCCAAGATGGGTTTGTCAGCCCAAGACACTCCCCAGACTTTCGCTCTCAGCCAAAAAGAGAGCACTGGAGGGCACTGGCAGAGCAGGAGTGGAAGCAAATTTTAATTATTAGGAAAACAAGCTATTTATGAGATGAGAAAGTTCCAGAAGGCCTTGTACAGGGTCTAAAAGCAAAGAAAAAGATATAGCCTTTGCCGTTTTTGTGAAAATGGGTGTTTTCTTTGGTTGGAAATTCAATGTTTGGATCTATGTGGCACAAAACCATCACACTTCTCACATGCTCCACTTTGAGGCACAGATATTGCAGGTGGGGTTTGCCTGCTAGAGCAGTGTCCACCCCTTCCAGCCTTTGGAAAAAAGGTGGGCAGGGTGGGAGCTCCTGGAGGGTTAGACCTGACCTGTGGCTGCACCTGGCCTCTACTGATCTAAACCTCCTGCAAAACCAAAATATCGTGGATTCCTCCCACGCTGCTCTTGCTGAGGAGTGTTACTAAAACCCCTTTACTGCAGACACATCCAGACTGAATCTGAAAAAAGAAAGTGTTTGACTTTTTGGGCCTCTATTCCATTCCCTTATCTTCCTGTCTTTTACTCCACCAGACGAAATAAAAACTACAGGACATGGCATTTTTATCTCTGTCTTCATCCTCCAGACACCTTTTCTTCTTTTCCATGATAAGGCAAATGGAGTGAGCCTTTAAGCTTTACCTTGTTGTGAAGCATCCATTTGAATGCAAGAGTTTCTCTATCAGCCTCTCAAGCGTTCTGGAGGAGATAAAAATCACATTTCCGTTCCTATTCACATGGCCTCTGTTTATATACAGATTTCATTAGTGCTTTTTGTCACAGCATCATCCTGGAAACTCATCCATTCAGCTCCCAATCCACTCAGAGCAGCAAATCTTTTTGGAGTAATTTATTTCTAGGCCATAAATCCTCTGTGTGATTGGGATAGGCGCGGCCAGCATTCCTTGTGTTTGTCGGATTTCTCTGTCTCCAAGTGTCCTTTGCTTGAATTCCCCATTTACCAAGCAGTTTTCTTCAGGTTTTTACCAGTTTTTCTCTTGGGCAGCAGCTACAGCAGCCACCAATTTTCTCAGTAGTGATTTTATATTTAATTCTGGATCACTGATGAACAGATTGAATTCTAGGAGGCAGCGATGCACTAAAATCCCATTTTTCCATGAGAACTTTCCTCGCAAACAGGTTTCTAAAATCTGCCATATAGCTGCTTATTGATGCACTTAATGTTTATATGAAGATGGTACAATACCAAATTTAAGCAGAATATTGTAAATTACACTGCTGTAACATTCCATTTATAGGAATTGAAGTGTTTTACCTCCATAAACTGCATGTGTAATTCTAGCAGGATATGAAATTAGGTTAGTCTGGCAAATCTTTCTTCCACAGAACCATGGTGACTCACAGCTCTTTTTAATCCTTTATCAGATAAATTTCTTTCTAAATTTTTGATGGTAACCAAACAAGCTCCAGCTGAGTAATTTCGTTTGGTCTTCCTGGCTCAACACTTCCACTCTTACATTTTTCCAAAATTTTTTGGTTGTTTGCTTGAATAGTTGAGGTGTCTCCTAAGCCTGTTCTCATCAAACCCTTGAAAAATATCCATTCTTTCTGATTTTTGATATTCTGATAGACTCTACTGAACATGCTCTTGGAAGGAATTTAAGCCCAATGACTGGAAGGCACCTCAAAGTTTCTTTCAGCACTGCATAAAAAATTTATAAAAATAAGATTTAAATCAAAAACCAGTCCCTTGCTGTTGAACCCTCCTTGCACTTTGTTTTCTTTCTTTTTTTTTCCTGACCAATTAAATCAAAAAGATAAGCATTTGGTTTGCTGAAAGAACCCTTCTGTCTCTCAGGCTTTCCTCCTGCTCGTAAAATTCCACAACACTTGTTTAGAAAGACTTTTGGGGCTTGCTAATTTCACTAAATTCATTCCATATCTGTACTGTTTGAGCAGAATTCAGCTGGGCACTGGGAATTGAAAAGAAAAGCCACAGGAACAAAACAGTTTGTGAAGGAAGGGAGAAAAAAAAAAACTCCTTTGCAAAGTAGAGAGTTCTTTTTCTGCTTTTCCCTGGATACATTTAATGAGAGGAAAAGGACTCTTGCAGTGACACCTAATTGCTTTTGTTCCTGTGTATTCCCCCTGCAAAACATTAGAAGCTGCAGATCTTTTACTGGATTTGAGGACAGTTGTCAATCACTTTTCACTGACAAAAAGACAAAGGAAGGATCACCAGCCCCCCTTAGGCATCAAAAATCTGATATTTTCTGTATTTTCTGTCATGGTATTTTTTCATATTTCCATACACAGACTCATTGCATACCTCGTGCTCCCTCCATCACCTGAAGGACTTGCACCACTGGGCCAAAAAATGCCACCCGTTGGACATTTTTGTACTTGCCCAGTTCCATTTCTAACAGGGTAAAAAATATCAACCACATCACTCATTATAAGCAGAAGGGCAGTTTAGATTACAGAAATCCCCAAGCCTGTGCATTATGGGTGTGTGACCTGGTGAAGAAGATAAAACAGGAACCAGATGTGCCACCAGATGTGGCAGAGCTCATTTCACCTGAGCAGGTTGATAAGCCAACCCCCACAGCTCCCCTGGCAGCCGGGTGCCTTGTCCCCTAAACTTGAACAGGATGTTGTTACCAAAGCCTCCTTTCCACCTCAGCATGCAGGAGCATTTTTCATTTTTATTGTTGGTCTGGGATGGAGAGGAAAACAATGGTTGGTGTCCAATTGCCCCGCTCATTTGGGGTTTGATCTGGTTTCAGTGAAACCTTTTCGGAGCAGCTGCCCCAGAAAGTGAAGTGACAGCACTGAGCTCTGCTCCAGCCCAAACCTGGCACTCAGCTGACTGTAAACACACAGAAGCAACCTCATTCTTCCACCAGAAACCTGGCTGCTCCCGAGTCCAAAGCAAAGATAATTGTTTGGAGAACTCTCTCTGACGTTTCCGTGCTGCAACAGCAGCCTCGTTTCACCGGGGAAGGACAGAAGCTTTATGGAGCTGGGAACAAACAGTGCTCAAAAGAACTGCTTGTAATTTATAAGTGCCAAATGGCACTTCTGGCACCTCAATTATCCCTTGTTTCATTATCCCTGGGTGGGTGAGAGCAGCTCTGATGCACAGCTTTCACTCGTGCCCCCTTTAAGGCAGGGAGAGGGGAAGCAGCTGCTCTTGGCAGTGATCTTGGTCACAGGGGATACCCCTCAGCAGGGCCTGGGGGCTCCTTTGAGGGAGCTCTGTGTGATGTGCTGGCCTCTGAGAGGAGTTTTGGAACGCTGTGGAAGTTACTTGGAGGCTGCTTGTTCTTTTGTGGGGACGAAGCAGCTGAAATCCAGCAGCAGCAGTGAATACCTGTGTTTGTAAGGACACCACTGTGCAGTGCAGCTCAGGAAAGGGGCTGCAGGCAAAAGTCTGCCACAGCAGGCAAACAGAGCACCCAGCAGCCTCATCCCACGGGCCACTGCTGCTTTTCTTGCAGCATCACCCAGGCAGGCTCAGGGTTCCTCTCTGGTCTGAGGTTCTGCTCTGCAGATAACCACTCTCTCCAGTTTGTGTGTCTGTGAGGAGAGTGGCACAGCCACTGAAATCACAAACTCCCCACCCTGGTGAGATCTCTGTGCCAGTGTCTGTGCTGCCTGAGTGAAGCTGCAGGGTTTGGGTTTGAAGTCAGAGCCTGTGGCAGACACGGCTGCCGTGAGCCCAGCAGGAGCAGGAGCAAAGCAAGGGCTCAGTGGGAGCCTCGTGGTGCCAAGGAACCTGCAGCAAATCTGCCACTTTATGGGCCCAGGAGCTCTGAAAATAGCTCATTAGGCTGGAATGGTTGTGCTTGGGGGAAAATTAAAAAAAAAAAAAAAAATCATTTTGGAATTCAGTCAGTGAAGAGCTTTTCCCACCAAACTGAGGATGTGCTGCAGGAGCTGTGGAGTTCAGGGGGCTCCTTGCCCAGCCCACCATGCACTGTTCTGCTCTGCAGGCAGGTGCCTGAGGGGTTTCTGGAGCTGGCTGTATTTCTGTGGCACTGTTTAAAGATTCCCACTCCTGGCTGCCATAACTCAATTTAACCTGATTAGTGCCTGGCTGGAGAGAGAGAGCAGCGTTCTGCACTCACTTGTCCAGCCCTGATGGTGTTTAATGAACACCTCCCTTCCTCCTGAAGCCTTAGGTTTTAACTTTTCTATTTTCCAAGCCCTGCAGTGCCCAGTGTGTAACTCTGGAGTTGCCTGTTCCCTGTTCAGTGCTGCTCTCTGTGCTGGGCACACACAGCAAAGCCTCTCCGGGGCTGCTCTCCAAGGACACCCAGCCCAAACTGGGCCCAAAAAGGATCAACCAAAGAGCCTCTGAGGGGGGCAAGCTGAGGGCAATTCCATCATTAACTGCAGCTTTAATTGGAGAATGAACCCTGAGATGCAAATGAACCAAAGCTATAAAAGTGGGAAGAACTCGTGGCCTCTCAGGGTCCATCTCGGGGCCCATCTGGGCAGCACCTCTGGCTCCCCAGGGGTACCTTTGGAGGCCTTTCCAATAAATCCCCACCTTTATTCCCTTACTCCTGCCTGGGCTCTGTTTCTGGGAGGCCTCTCAAGGCATCACTCCAGCACTCACTCCTCAATTCTCCCCTTCCCCAAACATTCCTTTTATTTGCAAAATTGAGTTGAAATGTCAGTGCTTCACACTGACACCTTCCAGTCTCTGATGGATTCATTTCCCCTCTGCTCCTCTGTATTTCTTTTCATTTGTTCTGTATAAGGAAAAGGTAATAACTAAATCAGATTTCCAGGGTTAACCTCTTGTGAGTAATTTATGATTTGAAGGACCTTACGTAGTGCTAAATGGGAATAACCCTTTGGGCAGTTTGAAAAGGTTCTCTCACAGAACTTTTTATGATTGTTTCCTTTGCTTGCTGTTTGGGATTTCTTTGGCAATTACTCTTTTTTCTTCTTTTAACTTCTATTAGCAAGAGACACTGACTTTTTTTTGCCGAATCCTTTTAGTTTCCTGTTAATGAAACTCATTCCTTTTTTTTTTTGTTTTTTTGAAAAGGAGCCCCAAAATTATTAAAATAATGAGAAACAAAAATAAAGTCTTTTTTTTTTTTCATATTCTTTACAGCCTTCCCACATCTCCACAGCTGTGCAGCCTCATTTCAGTAATGGGCCTTGAAGCCTTTCAATGAAAGGTGCTCCAAGAGGGCAAATTATAAAGAAGCTGCAATTTGCAAGGCTGCACTGACACCAAGTATTAATTCATTGTGTGAAGAGTTGGGGCCTCAGCAAAATGAGATAAAAACCAGTCCTTATAAGTTTCTTTGTGCTTTTAAAATTATGTCCCTATTCTAGAATTTATTTTTCAATAGCCTCTTATGCATCTCTTGGAGTGCATTGCCAGGATCCTTTGTTTGCTGTCAGGAATTACTCAGGCTTTGCTCTGCCCACGGTTCAGTTCCATGGAGCAGCTGTAGGAGGCATCGATTCCCTGTGATTTGCACAAGAGGTGTTTGGGGGTTTTTTTCCAGCCCAAATTCTCCCATTGTTAATCGATGGGTAACAGCAAGGACAAAGCATTCTGCACATTCCTCCAGTTCCTTTAAAGCCTTCAGTGGCTGTGCCCTCCATCTCATTAATTCATTAAAACCCTGTAAATTTTAGGCATAATGGGGAGAAGAGAATCTTTTTCTCATTTGCTCTGGGCCCGTCACACACAAATGATTTATTTGTGCTTGACCAGTTCCATTTCTAACAGGGTTAAAAATATCAACCACGTCACTCATTTTCCTTTTAAGCAGAAGGACAATTTAGATTACAGAAATCCCCAAGCTTGTACTATGGATATGTGACCTGGTGAAGAAGATGAAATAGGAACCAGACTCCTTCTGGAATGTGAGATGAATCTGGGAGAACAGGTTTAAAACTGCTCAAAGAGCTTGCAAGCATTCACTCCCTGACAATCCTCTGTTTCCTCTTCTGTGAAGGGCAAGGGACCTATTTTTGGGAGCTGCTTAGCACTTGTAACCTCCTCTGTATTCCCTGGGTTTGAAGCTGAGAAGTGAAATTCACCTGTGCATTGAAAGCAGCACTTTCATCCTATTTAATGGGTCTCCTGTATAGGAATTTTAAAAAAAGCCCAAAAAAAAAGGTGTCAGAGTAGCTTTTCAGTAGTGTGTATTTGAAATGCCACCAGGAAATCTGCTTACTCTTAAGGCAGGAAGCTGCAATTTCAAAATCTTTTAAAAATTTTTAAATGAGATTTCCAGTCAAGCTCAGTATCCTCAAGATTTCTGCTCTGATTTATCCACAGCCTAAAGTTCTGTAAAGAGCAATTATAAAGATTTCATCAATATGATATCATGTACTCCCACATCACTTAGCAGGGGGAGAAGGACAAGACTCAGGCCTGAATAGCCCATGATTTATAGATGGTGCTTCAAGCCCTGTCTTTCCATAAAATTCAGCCTTAACTGGGCTGTGTGCTGTTGTTATCAACCAAATAAACTTACACATGGCCAGCTTGTCATGATTTAAAAGTTATTATTCATCTCCTTTTGCAATGACTGAGCCCTGCAGTCCTCACCCCCATCAGGAGCAGTCAGGAATTCCACTGTCCAGGCAGAAAAACGCTGGAGAATCTGACCTGTGGCTGCTAAAAACTGGCACTGTCAGTATTGTTTCCTGCACAAGCAGAACACAAGGATGTGCCATCTTTGCCTGCTGCTTAAATGGCTTAAAATTTCATTCAGACAATTTAAAAAGGTGCAAAAATGTAATCAAGAGCTGCCAACCCATAGTAAATTATTCAGGTTCTCGATTAGGAGGGGGATGTGAAGAAATAAGATTTCTTAGTGCTTCCAGTTTGTGTTGTCTTGCTGTGGCAATTATACTTTCAAATCTGCTGTGCCTGGATCTGCAGGGATTATGTGCATAACTGATTGATTGGAGAAGCTGTGGATGAGCTGCCTGTGCTAATTTGGGATGGGGAGAAGGCTCTGGAACAGCCCCAGGCTCGTGTTTGGGGCTGAGGGTGGAGCTCTGTGCCCTCTGGGGCGAGTCAGTCCTGACAGATTTAAATATATTTTTATCAGCTTATCCTAAGGAGCTTGTGATGGGAAGGAAGTTCTTGCTGGTATTAAACCAGTTGGACTTCTTGAGGCATTTTTTTATTATTATTTATTTAATGGCTTGTCATGAGGGGATGGGCTCTGCCTTGGGTCTCTTTGCCTCTTGTCCTTCATGCACATTTACCAAGAGAACCCTGAAAGGGCTTTACAAATTCTAGAGCTAGGGCTGGGTAGAAGGGAGGCTGGAATTGTGAGTGTTTAGAAACAGAGAAAAGGTCTAGGTGAGACAGCATCAATGTGAAAAATTCTCCCCCTTCATTCCTACCTTATACACCTCGTGCTTTTCAGGTTTGCTCCCAGCCCAGAAATCCCCTTCAGCTTCCTGGACTGCCACAATCTCAATACCCTCCTCTTTCATACCTCAATTTTCCCCCCCTTTCCATCTAAAACTTGTTTTGAGTTTCCTCTCTTCTTTTGGTGTTTTTTTTTTTTCCAGATCTCCTTCTGCAGAAGTTGCAGGTCCCTGCTCCCTGCATCTCTTTCCACCCCGCCCTGCTGTACGTGATTTCCCTGGTTTCCTCTCTCAGAAGATGCTGGCTGCAGCAGGCACCACAAAGTGGCAAACAGAGCTTTCTTCTCTGTGTCCAAGGAAATTTCCTTTACAAGCAAATGGCACAGAGTATAAACATTTGCTGTGAGCAGAGGCATTAAGTCATTACACACTCTGCTGCAAGCAGTGCTCAGAGTCACATCAGCGCTGCACATGCCACACAACCCAGAGCAACTGATGGGTTTCCAGGGCTCCAGCACAGCAACTGAAATCCATCTGAGGGGTTTAATATCTTGAGAGGCAGCTTGCCAGAATGATGAGGAAGAAGGGGGGAAAAAAAGGAGAAACAAAGGAGAAAAGAAGGAGAAAAGAATGAGAAAAGAAGGAGAAAGGAAGGAGAAAAGAAAAAAATCCCAACCTCTGTTTTTGTAGTAAAGCTTCAGAAAAGGTGACTTCAGAAAAGTAAAGCACAGCTTAAGGAGTGGCCTTGCTTAGGAAAAAGTGACTGTGTGGGAATGGTTTGTATCCAACCTCTCCACCCATTCTGAGCCTTCTCCCCTCGCTCTGGGGGAGCTGCACCTGCTTTCCCATTCTCCATTGTAATCACTGCATACATTTATTTATTTATATTAAGGGATTTAATGCCAGGCACACTCCATTTTGTCCTTAAAAAGGTCTGTAAATCCTGGCTAAGTATCAAAGGACACCTCTTCAGCTTGGTGAGAATGGGAAATTGGAATACACACTCACATTAAATGTGTCTTCCTCTTCTTTTTTGTGTGTCCAAGGATAAACTGCAAGGAGCAGCCATGGGTGCTGCTGTCCAAACACACAGGGACAGAGCTTTTTTGGATGATGAGGGAGCTAAACCCAGCTCCTCCACAATAATTTACCAGTTTAACACCACTGTGACAGCTCAGGCTGTTCCATAATTCCTCAGAATGTTCCTCCAAACCAGTATGCACAGAGGACAGGTAACATCTGATTATTTGTGGAGAGCCAAATTCAGCTCTTCATTCTCTTTCCCAAGTGGGAGCAGTTCTGGAGATGTTGCTACAGTTCCATTCACAGTCACAAAAAAAAAAAAGAAAAAGGGAGTTTAGCCCAGCATCTCTTTCCTTAGAGAGAAATCACAACCTGGCTTTTGTTCCTCCTTGATGGATTTATTTCCTGTGCTGGCAGGTAAGGAGCAGGATTAGGATATAATGAGTACAAATGGATTTACATATGGAGGCTGCTGCACACAGACAGACTCCTCATTTCCACCTGGCTTTTCCAGCTGCCTGAGGGGCTGCACATGGCTGCTCTGCTTTGTGTCACCACTTGGAACATCCGTCCTGGGGGCAGCAGCCACTGAAGGGATGGCACCAGGCTTCCAGCTGCCTCGCTTCTGCTGGAGAAATGTGGCTTGTCCTTTAGCATCCCTCTTAATGCCTGTTTGAGGGGATTTAGCATCTCATTTTACACTGGTTTTTTTTT